>JADLSH010000033.1:0-600000 GCA_016169945.1 Trachythela sp. YZ-2020
AGCAATGCAGAGTGTACTAATACCAATGGCGCTCATAACTGTACCTTGTCGTGAACTGGATATTCAGGAAATGTGGACAATTTGTAACAGGTATTTTGAGAATGTTAGAGAGTGTCGGTTGGAATAGTATTATATTATCACTGGTCGCTTCACCACACAATACTTTTGACCAAGTGAATAACTGAAGGAGAAATGAATGGATAAATAATTTTTTCAGCCCGTGCGCTGTGGTTGAAACCCAAAAATAACGCCTTTAAGATGCTAGTTTTATTTAATACTGGTTAAATCAGAAGCTCATATGAACACGACAAAGTCTTCTATCTCCAATACTCAGAAAAAAATAGCTAAGTTTAAGAGTCACGGAAAAGCTAAGGGAAAAATCACAAGAAAAATTATCGAGTGTACGGAATCCCTGAGTCCGAGAGATTGGGCGAACAGACGCGTTGTTGCAGGAGGCAGACAGAAGTGGTGTTTTCAACGAGGATACTCGTGGACTGTTGATGATTCATGACTTTATCGTGTTGTGTATAAAGTTCTGCCATGCCCAGCCTCTGCCAGCGAATGTGTTTGCCAATATTTTAAGATATATTAATATTTTAGATATACATCGTAAAATTACAAGCGTATATATTTTATCTGTATTGATTCTCTTCACCTTTTGCTCTAACAGATAGAGATGAGTGTTCTGATGAATCTGCTAATGAATGTAATTCCAACACAAATTGCACCAACACCAAGAGTGGGTCTCCCTATTACTGTAATTGTAGCAATGGATATTCAGGAAATGAAATAGTTGCACAGGTATATAGAATATCTTTGCATTCCAAGATATATACCAATATTGAATAAATCATTGCATAGTTAAATTTCAAATATTTTTTTGCATATAATTAATATTTTAGACATTGACGAATGTGTCGGAGGATCTACCAATGAATGTCATAGCAATGCAGGATAAAGTGTACCAATACCAATGGTTCATAGGCGGCAACTGTACCTGTCGAACTGGATATTCAGGAAATGGGACAATTTGCACAGGTATTTGAGAATGTTAGAGAGTGTCGGTTGGAATAGTATTATATTCTCACTAGTCGCTTCATCACACAATACTTTTGACCGTGAAAAACTAAGAATGTGGATAAATAATTTTCAGCCCTGCCTACTGTGGCTGTCAAAATAACGCCTTTAAGATGCTAGTTTTATTTAATACTGGTTAAATAAAGCTCTATAACACACAAAGTCTTCTATCTCGAATACTCAGAAAAATAGCTAAGTTTAAAGTCACGGAAAAGCTAAGGGAAAAATCCTGAAAATTATTGGAGTGCTTACGGAATCTGAGTCCGAGAGATTGGGCGAACAGACATGGTTGCGAGGCAGACAGGGTGGTGTTTTCAACGATGATACTAAGTGGACTGTTGATGATTCATGACTTTATCGAGTAGTGTATAAAGTTCCTGACATGCCCAGCCTCTTCCAGCCAAAGTGTTTGCACTTAATATTTTTAAGATATATTTAATATTTTAGATATACATTGTAAAATTACAAGCGTATTTTATTTGTACTGATTCTCCTAAACTTTTTGCTCTATCAGATATAGATGAGTGTTCTGATGAATCTGCTAATGAATGTAATTCCAACATGAAACTGCACCAACACCAAAGGCTCTATTACTGTAATTGTATGCTTAATGGATATTCAGGAAATGGAAAGAGTTGCATTATGGTATATAGAATATATTTGCGTTCCAAGATATATACCAATATTGAATAAATCATTGCATAGATTAAATTTCAAATATTTTGCATATAATTAATATTTTAGACATTGATTGAATGTGTCGGAGGATCTACCAATGATTGTCATAGCAATGCAGAAAGTGTACCAATACCAATGGTTCATACAACTGTACCTGTCGAACTGGATATTCAGGAAATGGGACAATTTGCACAGGGTATTTGAGAATGTTAGAGAGTGTCAGGTTGGAATAGTATTATATTATCACTGGTCAGCTTCACCACACAATACTTTTGACCGTGAATAACTAAGAATGTGGATAAATAATTTTCAGCCTGCCTGCTGTGGCTCCCAAAATAACTGCATTTAAGATGCTAGTTTTATTTAATACTGGTTAAATCAAGCTATATAACACACAAAGTCTTCTATCTCCAATACTCAGAAAAAATAGTTAAGTTTAAAGTCACAGAGAGAAGCTAGACAAAAATCCTAAAAATTATTGGGTAGGAACGGAATCTGAGTCTCGAGGAAGATTGGGCGAACACACGTTGTTTGCGAGGCAGACAGGGGTGGTGTTTTCAACGAGGATACTTGTGGACTGTTGATGATTCACTTGACTTTATCGAGTTGTGTATGAAGTTCTGCCATGCCCAGCCTCTTCCAGCAAATGTGCCATGCACCAATATTTTTCGATATATTTAATATTTTGCATATACATTGTAAAATTACAAGCGTATTTTATCTGTATTGATTCTCCTCATATTTTTCTCTATCAGATATAGATGAGTGTTCAGATGAATCTGCTAATGAATGTAATTCCAACGCAAACTGCACTAACACCAAAGGCTCCCTATTACTGTAATTGTAATGGATATTCAGGAAATGGAAAGAGTTGCACAGGTATATAGAATATCTTTGCATTCCGAGATATATACCAATATTGAATTAATCATTGCATAGATAAATTTAAAATATTTTTGCATATAATTAATATTTTAGACATTGACGAATGTGTCGGAGGATTTACCAATGAATGTCATAGCAATGCAGAGTGTACCAATACCAATGGTTCATACAACTGTACCTGTCGAACTGGATATTCAGGAAATGGGACAATTTGCACAGGTATTTGAGAATGTTAGAGAGTGTCGGTTGGAATAGTATTATATTCTCACTAATCGCTTCACCCACAATACTTTTGACCGTGAATAATTAAGAATGTGGATAAACAATTTTCAGCCCTGCCTACTGTGGCTGTCAAAATAACGCCTTTAAGATGCTAGTTTTATTTAATACTGGTTAAATCAAGCTATATAACACACAAAGTCTTCTATCTCCAATACTCAGAAAAATAGCTAAGTTTAAAGTCACGGAAAAGCTAGGAAAAATCCTGAAAGTTATTGAGTGTACGGAATCTGAGTCCGAGAGATTGGGCGAACAGACGTTGTTGCGAGGCAGACAGGGTGGTGTTTTCAACGAGGATACTCGTGGACTGTTGATGATTCATGACTTTATCGAGTTGTGTATAAAAAGAAGTTCTGCCATGCCCAGCCTCTGCCAGCGAATGTGTTTGCCAATATTTTAAGATATATTTAATATTTTAGATATACATCGTAAAATTACAAGCGTATTTTATCTGTATTGATTCTCTAACCTTTGCTCTAACAGATATAGATGAGTGTTCTGATGAATCTGCTAATGAATGTAATTCCAACGCAAATTGCACCAACACCAAAGGCTCCTATTACTGTAATTGTAGCACTGGATATTCAGGAAATGGAAATAGTTGCACAGGTATATAGAATATCTTTGCATTCCAAGATATATACCAATATTTAATAAATCATTGCATAGTTAAATTTCAAATATTTTTGCATATAATTAATATTTTAGACATTGACGAATGTGTCGGAGGATCTACCAATGAATGTCATAGCAATGCAGAGTGTACCAATACCAATGGTTCATACAACTGTACCTGTCGAACTGGATATTCAGGAAATGGGACAATTTGCACAGGTATTTGAGAATGTTAGAGAGTGTCGGTTGGAATAGTATTATATTCTCACTAGTCGCTTCATCACACAATACTTTTGACCGTGAAAAACTAAGAATGTGGATAAATAATTTTCAGCCCTGCTTACTGTGGCTATCAAAATAACGCCTTTTAAGATGCTAGTTTTATTTAATACTGGTTAAATCAAGCTCTATAACACACAAAGTCTTCTATCTCGAATACTCCGAAAAAATAGCTAAGTTTAAAGTCACGGAAAAGCTAGGGAAAAATCCTGAAAATTATTAAGTGTACGGAATCTGAGTCCGAGAGATTGGGCGAACAGACATGGTTGCAAGGCAGACAGGGTGGTGTTTTCAACGATGATACTCGTGGACTGTTGATGATTCATGACTTTATCGAGTAGTGTATAAAGTTCTGATATGCCCAGCCTCTTCCAGCCAATGTGTTTGCCAATATTTTTAGATATATTTAATATTTTAGATATACATTGTAAAATTACAAGCGTATTTTATCTGTACTGATTCTCCTCAACTTTTGCTCTATCAGATATAGATGAGTGTTCTGATGAATCTGCTAATGAATGTAATTCCAACGCAAACTGCACCAACACCAAAGGCTCCTATTACTGTAATTGTTGCAATGGATATTCAGGAAATGGAAAGAGTTGCACAGGTATATAGAATATCTTTGCGTTCCAAGATATATACCAATATTGAATAAATCATTGCATAGTTAAATTTCAAATATTTTTGCATATAATTAATATTTTAGACATTGACGAATGTGTCGGAGGATCTACGAATGATTGTCATAGCAATGCAGAGTGTACCAATACCAATGGTTCATACAACTGTACCTGTCGAACTGGATATTCAGGAAATGGGACAATTTGCACAGGTATTTGAGAATGTTAGATAGTGTCGGTTGAATAGTATTATATTATCAGTGGTCGCTTCACCACACAATACTTTGACCGTGAATAACTAAGAATGTGGATAAATAATTTTCAGCCCTGCCTGCTGTGGCTCCCAAAATAACGCCTTTAAGATGCTAGTTTTATTTAATACTGGTTAAATCAAGCTATATAACACACAAAGTCTTCTATCTCCAATACTCAGAAAAAATAGCTAAGTTTAAAGTCACGGAAAAGCTAGGGAAAAATCCTGAAAATTATTGGGTGTACGGAATCTGAGTCCGAGAGATTGGGCGAACAGACGTTGTTGCGAGGCGGACAGGGTGGTGTTTTCAACGAGGATACTTGTGGACTGTTGATGATTCATGACTTTATCGAGTTATGTATAAAGTTCTGCCATGCCCAGCCTCTGCCAGCGAATGTGTTTGCCAATATTTTAAGATATATTTAATATTTTAGATATACATCGTAAAATTACAAGCGTATTTTATCTGTATTGATTCTCCTAACCTTTTGCTCTAACAGATATAGATGAGTGTTCTGATGAATCTGCTAATGAATGTAATTCCAACGCAAATTGCACCAACACCAAAGGCCCTATTACTGTAATTGTAGCAATGGATATTCAGGAAATGGAAATAGGTTGCCCAGGTATATAGAATATCTTTGCATTCCAAGATATATACCAATATTGAATAAATCATTGCATAGTTAAATTTCAAATATTTTTGCATATAATTAATATTTTAGACATTGACGAATGTGTCGGAGGATCTACCAATGAATGTCATAGCAATGCAGAGTGTACCAATACCAATGGTTCATACAACTGTGCCTGTCGAACTGGATATTCAGGAAATGGGACAATGTGCACAGGTATTTGAGAATGTTAGAGAGTGTCGGTTGGAATAGTATTATATTCTCACTGGTCGTTTCACCACACAATACTTTGACCGTGAATAACTAAGTATGTGGATAAATAATTTTCAGCCCTGCCTACTGTGGCCGTCCAAATAACGCCTTTAAGATGCTAGTTTTGTTTAATACTGGTTAAATCAAGCTATATAACACACAAAGTCTTCTATCTCAATACTCAGAAAAAATAGCTAAGTTTAAAGTCACGGAAAAGCTAGGGAAAATCCTGAAAATTATTGGGTGTACGGAATCTGAGTCCGAGAGATTGGGCGAACAGACGTTGTTGCGAGGCAGACAGGGTGGTGTTTTCAACGAGGATACTTGTGGACTGTTGATGATTCATGACTTTATCGAGTTATGTATAAAGTTCTGCCATGCCCAGCCTCTTCCAGCCAATGTGTTTGCCAATAGTTTTAGATATATTTAATATTTTACATATACATTGTAAAATTACAAGCGTATTTTATCTGTATTGATTCTCCCCATCTTTTGCTCTATCAGATATAGATGAGTGTTCTGATGAATCTGCTAATGAATGTAATTCCAACGCAAACTGCACCAACACCAAAGGCTCCTATTACTGTAATTGTAGCAATGGATATTCAGGAAATGGAAAGAGTTGCACAGGTATATAGAATATCTTTGCATTCCAAGATATATACCAATATTGAATAAATCATTGCACAGTTAAATTTCAAATATTTTTGCATATAATTAATATTTTAGACATTGACGAATGTGTCGGAGGATCTACCAATGAATGTCATAGCAATGCAGAGTGTACCAATACCAATGGTTCATACAACTGTGCCTGTCGAACTGGATATTCAGGAAATGGGACAATGTGCACAGGTATTTGAGAATGTTAGAGAGTGTCGGTTGGAATAGTATTATATTCTCACTGGTCGTTTCACCACACAATACCTTTGACTGTGAATAACTAAGTATGTGGATAAATAATTTTCAGCCCTGCCTACTGTGGCCGTCCAAATAACGCCTTTAAGATGCTAGTTTTGTTTAATACTGGTTAAATCAAGCTATATAACACACAAAGTCTTCTATCTCGAATACTCAGAAAAAATAGCTAAGTTTAAAGTCACGGAAAAGCTAGGAAAAATCCTGAAAATTATTGGGTGTACGGAATCTGAGTCCGAGAGATTGGGCGAACAGACGTTGTTGCGAGGCAGACAGGGTGGTGTTTTCAACGAGGATACTTGTGGACTGTTGATGATTCATGACTTTATCGAGTTATGTATAAAGTTCTGCCATGCCCAGCCTCTTCCAGCCAATGTGTTTGCCAATAGTTTTAGATATATTTAATATTTTACATATACATTGTAAAATTACAAGCGTATTTTATCTGTATTGATTCTCCCAATCTTTTGCTCTATCAGATATAGATGAGTGTTCTGATGAATCTGCTAATGAATGTAATTCCAACGCAAACTGCACCAACACCAAAGGCTCTATTACTGTAATTGTAGCAATGGATATTCAGGAAATGGAAAGAGTTGCACAGGTATATAGAATATCTTTGCATTCCAAGATATATACCAATATTGAATAAATCATTGCACAGTTAAATTTCAAATATTTTTGCATATAATTAATATTTTAGACATTGACGAATGTGTCGGAGGATCTACCAATGAATGTCATAGCAATGCAGAGGTACCAATACCAATGGTTCATACAACTGTGCCTGTCGAACTGGATATTCAGGAAATGGACAATGTGCACAGGTATTTGAGGAATGTTAGAGAGTGTCGGTTGGAATAGTATTATATTCTCACTGGTCGTTTCACCACACAATACCTTTGACCGTGAATAACTAAGTATGTGGATAAATAATTTTCAGCCCTGCCTACTGTGGCCGTCCAAATAACGCCTTTAAGATGCTAGTTTTGTTTAATACTGGTTAAATCAAGCTATATAACACACAAAGTCTTCTATCTCCAATACTCAGAAAAATAGCTAAGTTTAAAGTCACGGAAAAGCTAGGGAAAATCCTGAAAATTATTGGGTGTACGGAATCTGAGTCCGAGAGATTGGGCGAACAGACGTTGTTGCGAGGCAGACAGGGTGGTGTTTTCAACGAGGATACTTGTGGACTGTTGATGATTCATGACTTTATCGAGTTATGTATAAAGTTCTGCCATGCCCAGCCTCTTCCAGCCAATGTGTTTGCCAATAGTTTTAGATATATTTAATATTTTACATATACATTGTAAAATTACAAGCGTATTTTATCTGTATTGATTCTCCCATCTTTTGCTCTATCAGATATAGATGAGTGTTCTGATGAATCTGCTAATGAATGTAATTCCAACGCAAACTGCACCAACACCAAAGGCTCCTATTACTGTAATTGTAGCAATGGATATTCAGGAAATGGAAAGAGTTGCACAGGTGTATAGAATATCTTTGCATTCCAAGATATATACCAATATTGAATAAATCATTGCACAGTTAAATTTAAAATATTTTTGCATATAATTAATATTTTAGACATTGACGAATGTGTCGGAGGATCTACCAATGAATGTCATAGCAATGCAGAGTGTACCAATACCAATGGTTCATACAACTGTGCCTGTCGAACTGGATATTCAGGAAATGGGACAATGTGCACAGGTATTTGAGAATGTTAGAGAGTGTCGGTTGGAATAGTATTATATTATCACTGGTCGCTTCACCACACAATACTTTTGACCGTGAATAACTAATAATGTGGATAAATAATTTTCATCCCTGCCTGCTGTGGTTCTCAAAATAACGCCTTTAAGTTGCTAGTTTTATCTAATACTGGTTAAATCAAGCTATATAGCACACAAAGTCTTCTATCTCGAATACTCAGAAAAAATAGCTAAGTTTAAAGTCACGGAAAAGCTAGGAAAATCCTGAAAATTATTGGGTGTACGGAATCTGAGTCCGAGAGATTGGGCGAACAGACGTTGTTGCGAGGCGGACAGGGTGGTGTTTTCAACGAGGACACTTGTGGACTGTTGATGATTCATGACTTTATCGAGTTGTGTATAAAGTTCTGCCATGCCCAGCCTCTTCCAGCCAATGTGTTTATAATATTTTTAGATATATTTAATATTTTAGATATACATTGTAAAATTACAAGCGTATTTTATCTGTACTGATTCTCCTCAACTTTTGCTCTATCAGATATTGATGAGTGTTCTTATGAATCTGCTAATGAATGTGACTCAACGCAAACTGCACTAACACCAAAGGATACTATTACTGTTATTGCAGCCATGGATATTCAGGAAATGGAAAGAGTTGCACAGGTATATAGAATATCTTTGCATTCCAATATCTTTACCAACATTGATGTTTAAAAAATTATTCCATATATTTACCATTTTAGACATTGACGAATGCGCCAAAGGATCTACCAATGAATGTCATAGCAATGCAGAGTGTACCAATACCAATGGTTCATACAACTGTACCTGTCGAACTGGATATTCAGGAAATGGGACAATTTGCACAGGTATTTGAGAATGTTAGATAGTGTCGGTTGGAATAGTATTATATTATCAGTGGTCGCTTCACCACACAATACTTTTGACCGTGAATAACTAAGAATGTGGATAAATAATTTTCAGCCCTGCCTGCTGTGGCTCCCAAAATAACGCCTTTAAGATGCTAGTTTTATTTAATACTGGTTAAATCAAGCTATATAACACACAAAGTCTTCTATCTCCAATACTCAGAAAAAATAGCTAAGTTTAAAGTCACGGAAAAGCTAGGGAAAAATCCTGAAAATTATTATGTACGGAATCTGAGTCCGAGAGATTGGGCGAACAGACGTTGTTGCGAGGCGGACAGGGTGGTGTTTTCAACGAGGATACTTGTGGACTGTTGATGATTCATGACTTTATCGAGTTATGTATAAAGTTCTGCCATGCCCAGCCTCTGCCAGCGAATGTGTTTGCCAATATTTTAAGATATATTTAATATTTTAGATATACATCGTAAAATTACAAGCGTATTTTATCTGTATTGATTCTCCTAACCTTTGCTCTAACAGATATAGATGAGTGTTCTGATGAATCTGCTAATGAATGTAATTCCAACGCAAATTGCACCAACACCAAAGGCTCCTATTACTGTAATTGTAGCAATGGATATTCAGGAAATGGAAATAGTTGCACAGGTATATAGAATATCTTTGCATTCCAAGATATATACCAATATTGAATAAATCATTGCATAGTTAAATTTCAAATATTTTTGCATATAATTAATATTTTAGACATTGACGAATGTGTCGGAGGATCTACCAATGAATGTCATAGCAATGCAGAGTGTACCAATACCAATGGTTCATACAACTGTGCCTGTCGAACTGGATATTCAGGAAATGGGACAATGTGCACAGGTATTTGAGAATGTTAGAGAGTGTCGGTTGGAATAGTATTATATTCTCACTGGTCGTTTCACCACACAATACCTTTGACCGTGAATAACTAAGTATGTGGATAAATAATTTTCAGCCCTGCCTACTGTGGCCGTCCAAATAACGCCTTTAAGATGCTAGTTTTGTTTAATACTGGTTAAATCAGACTAGCTATAACACACAAAGTCTTCTATCTCCAATACTCAGAAAAAATACCTAAGTTTAAAGTCACGGACAAGATAGGGAAAAATCCTGAAAATTATTGGGCGTACGGAATCTGAGTCCGAGAGACTGGGCGAACAGACGTTGTTGCGAGGCAGACAGGGTGGTGTTTTCAACGAGGATACTTGTGGACTGTTGATGATTCATGACTTTATCGAGTTATGTATAAAGTTCTGCCATGCCCAGCCTCTTCCAGCCAATGTGTTTGCCAATAGTTTTAGATATATTTAATATTTTACATATACATTGTAAAATTACAAGCGTATTTTATCTGTATTGATTCTCCCCATCTTTTGCTCTATCAGATATAGATGAGTGTTCTGATGAATCTGCTAATGAATGTAATTCCAACGCAAACTGCACCAACACCAAAGGCTCCTATTACTGTAATTGTAGCAATGGATATTCAGGAAATGGAAAGAGTTGCACAGGTATATAGAATATCTTTGCATTCCAAGATATATACCAATATTGAATAAATCATTGCAGTAAAATTTCAAATATTTTTGCATATAATTAATATTTTAGACATTGACGAATGTGTCGGAGGATCTACCAATGAATGTCATAGCAATGCAGAGTGTACCAATACCAATGGTTCATACAACTGTGCCTGTCGAACTGGATATTCAGGAAATGGGACAATGTGCACAGGTATTTGAGAATGTTAGAGAGTGTCGGTTGGAATAGTATTATATTCTCACTGGTCGTTTCACCACACAATACCTTTGACCGTGAATAACTAAGTATGTGGATAAATAATTTTCAGCCCTGCCTACTGTGGCCGTCCAAATAACGCCTTTAAGATGCTAGTTTTGTTTAATACTGGTTAAATCAAGCTATATAACACACAAAGTCTTCTATCTCGAATACTCAGAAAAAATAGCTAAGTTTAAAGTCACGGAAAAGCTAGGGAAAAATCCTGAAAATTATTGGGTGTACGGAATCTGAGTCCGAGAGATTGGGCGAACAGACGTTGTTGCGAGGCAGACAGGGTGGTGTTTTCAACGAGGATACTTGTGGACTGTTGATGATTCATGACTTTATCGAGTTATGTATAAAAAGTTCTGCCATGCCCAGCCTCTTCCAGCCAATGTGTTTGCCAATAGTTTTAGATATATTTAATATTTTACATATACATTGTAAAATTACAAGCGTATTTTATCTGTATTGATTCTCCCAATCTTTTGCTCTATCAGATATAGATGAGTGTTCTGATGAATCTGCTAATGAATGTAATTCCAACGCAAACTGCACCAACACCAAAGGCTCCTATTACTGTAATTGTAGCAATGGATATTCAGGAAATGGAAAGAGTTGCACAGGTATATAGAATATCTTTGCATTCCAAGATATATACCAATATTGAATAAATCATTGCACAGTTAAATTTCAAATATTTTTGCATATAATTAATATTTTAGACATTGACGAATGTGTCGGAGGATCTACCAATGAATGTCATAGCAATGCAGAGTGTACCAATACCAATGGTTCATACAACTGTGCCTGTCGAACTGGATATTCAGGAAATGGGACAATGTGCACAGGTATTTGAGAATGTTAGAGAGTGTCGGTTGGAATAGTATTATATTCTCACTGGTCGTTTCACCACACAATACCTTTGACCGTGAATAACTAAGTATGTGGATAAATAATTTTCAGCCCTGCCTACTGTGGCCGTCCAAATAACGCCTTTAAGATGCTAGTTTTGTTTAATACTGGTTAAATCAAGCTATATAACACACAAAGTCTTCTATCTCCAATACTCAGAAAAATAGCTAAGTTTAAAGTCACGGAAAAGCTAGGAAAAATCCTGAAAATTATTGGGTGTACGGAATCTGAGTCCGAGAGATTGGGCGAACAGACGTTGTTGCGAGGCAGACAGGGTGGTGTTTTCAACGAGGATACTTGTGGACTGTTGATGATTCATGACTTTATCGAGTTATGTATAAAGTTCTGCCATGCCCAGCCTCTTCCAGCCAATGTGTTTGCCAATAGTTTTAGATATATTTAATATTTTACATATACATTGTAAAATTACAAGCGTATTTTATCTGTATTGATTCTCCCCATCTTTTGCTCTATCAGATATAGATGAGTGTTCTGATGAATCTGCTAATGAATGTAATTCCAACGCAAACTGCACCAACACCAAAGGCTCCTATTACTGTAATTGTAGCAATGGATATTCAGGAAATGGAAAGAGTTGCACAGGTGTATAGAATATCTTTGCATTCCAAGATATATACCAATATTGAAAAATCATTGCACAGTTAAATTTAAAATATTTTTGCATATAATTAATATTTTAGACATTGACGAATGTGTCGGAGGATCTACCAATGAATGTCATAGCAATGCAGAGTGTACCAATACCAATGGTTCATACAACTGTGCCTGTCGAACTGGATATTCAGGAAATGGGACAATGTGCACAGGTATTTGAGAATGTTAGAGAGTGTCGGTTGGAATAGTATTATATTATCACTGCTCGCTTCACCACACAATACTTTTGACCGTGAATAACTAATAATGTGGATAAATAATTTTCATCCCTGCCTACTGTGGTTCTCAAAATAACGCCTTTAAGTTGCTAGTTTTATCTAATACTGGTTAAATCAAGCTATATAGCACACAAAGTCTTCTATCTCGAATACTCAGAAAAAATAGCTAAGTTTAAAGTCACGGAAAAGCTAGGGAAAAATCCTGAAAATTATTGGGTGTACGGAATCTGAGTCCGAGAGATTGGGCGAACAGACGTTGTTGCGAGGAGCGGACAGGGTGGTGTTTTCAACGAGGACACTTGTGGACTGTTGATGATTCATGACTTTATCGAGTTGTGTATAAAGTTCTGCCATGCCCAGCCTCTTCCAGCCAATGTGTTTGCCAATATTTTTAGATATATTTAATATTTTAGATATACATTGTAAAATTACAAGCGTATTTTATCTGTACCGATTCTCGTCATCTTTTACTCTATCAGATATTGATGAGTGTTCTGATGAATCTGCTAATGAATGTGACTCCAACGCAAACTGCACTAACACCAAAGGATCTTATTACTGTAATTGCAGCCATGGATATTCAGGAAATGGAAAGAGTTGCACAGGTATATAGAATATCTTTATATTCCAATATCTTTACCAATATTGATGTTTAAAAATTATTCCATATATTTACCATTTTAGACATTGACGAATGTGTCGGAGGATCTACCAATGAATGTCATAGCAATGCAGAGTGTACCAATACCAATGGTTCATACAACTGTACCTGTCGAACTGGATATTCAGGAAATGGGACAATTTGCACAGGTATTTGAGAATGTTAGAGAGTGTCGGTTGGAATAGTATTATATTCTCATTAGTCGCTTCATCACAATACTTTTGACCGTGAAAAACTAAGAATGTGGATAAATAATTTTCAGCCCTGCCTACTGTGGCTCTCAAAATAACGCCTTTAAGATGCTAGTTTTATTTAATACTGGTTAAATCAAGCTCTATAAACACAAAGTCTTCTATCTCGAATACTCAGAAAAAATAGCTAAGCTTAAAGTGACGGAAAAGCTGAGGAAAAATCCTGAAAATTATTGAGTGTACGGAATCTGAGTCCGAGAGATTGGGCGAACAGACATGGTTGCGAGGCAGACAGGGTGGTGTTTTCAACGATGATACTCGTGGACTGTTGATGATTCATGACTTTATCGAGTAGTGTATAAAGTTCTGACATGCCCAGCCTCTTCCAGCCAATGTGTTTGCCAATATTTTTAGATATATTTAATATTTTAGATATACATTGTAAAATTACAAGCGTATTTTATTTGTACTGATTCTCCTCAACTTTGCTCTATCAGATATAGATGAGTGTTCTGATGAATCTGCTAATGAATGTAATTCCAACGCAAACTGCACCAACACCAAAGGCTCCTATTACTGTAATTGTAGCAATGGATATTCAGGAAATGGAAAGAGTTGCACAGGTATATAGAATATCTTTGCGTTCCAAGATATATACCAATATTGAATAAATCATTGCATAGTTAAATTTCAAATATTTTTGCATATAATTAATATTTTAGACATTGACGAATGTGTCGGAGGATCTACCAATGATTGTCATAGCAATGCAGAGTGTACCAATACCAATGGTTCATACAACTGTACCTGTCGAACTGGATATTCAGGAAATGGGACAATTTGCACAGGTATTTGAGAATGTTAGAGAGTGTCGGTTGGAATAGTATTATATTATCACTGGTCGCTTCACCACACAATACTTTTGACCGTGAATAACTAAGAATGTGGATAAATAATTTTCAGCCCTGCCTGCTGTGGCTCCCAAAATAACGCCTTTAAGATGCTAGTTTTATTTAATACTGGTTAAATCAAGCTATATAACACACAAAGTCTTCTATCTCCAATACTCAGAAAAAATAGTTAAGTTTAAAGTCACGGAGAAGCTAGAGAAAAATCCTAAAAATTATTGGGTGTACGGAATCTGAGTCCGAGAGATTGGGCGAACAGACGTTGTTGCGAGGCAGACAGGGTGGTGTTTTCAACGAGGATACTTGTGGACTGTTGATGATTCATGACTTTATCGAGTTGTGTATGAAGTTCTGCCATGCCCAGCCTCTTCCAGCAAATGTGTTTGCCAATATTTTTCGATATATTTAATATTTTACATATACATTGTAAAATTACAAGCGCATTTTATCTGTATTGATTCTCCTCATATTTTTCTCTATCAGATATAGATGAGTGTTCAGATGAATCTGCTAATGAATGTAATTCCAACGCAAACTGCACCAACACCAAAGGCTCCTATTACTGTAATTGTAGCAATGGATATTCAGGAAATGGAAAGAGTTGCACAGGTATATAGAATATCTTTGCATTCCAAGATATATACCAATATTGAATAAATCATTGCATAGATAAATTTAAAATATTTTTGCATATAATTAATATTTTAGACATTGACGAATGTGTCGGAGGATTTACCAATGAATGTCATAGCAATGCAGAGTGTACCAATACCAATGGTTCATACAACTGTACCTGTCAGACTGGATATTCAGGAAATGGGACAATTTGCACAGGTATTTGAGAATGTTAGAGAGTGTCGGTTGGAATAGTATTATATTCTCACTAGTCGCTTCACCACACAATACTTTTGACCGTGAATAACTAAGAATGTGGATAAACAATTTTCAGCCCTGCCTACTGTGGCTGTCAAAATAACGCCTTTAAGATGCTAGTTTTATTTAATACTGGTTAAATCAAGCTATATAACACACAAAGTCTTCTATCTCCAATACTCAGAAAAAATAGCTAAGTTTAAAGTCACGGAAAAGCTAGGGAAAAATCCTGAAAATTATTGGAGTGTACGGAATCTGAGTCCGAGAGATTGGGCGAACAGACGTGGTTGCGAGGCAGACTGGGTGGTGTTTTCAACGAGGATACTCGTGGACTGTTGATGATTCATGACTTTATCGAGTTGTGTATAAAGTTCTGCCATGCCCAGCCTCTTCCAGCGAATGTGTTTGCCAATATTTTTCGATATATTTAATATTTTAGATATACAGCGTAAAATTACAAGCGTATTTTATCTGTATTGATTCTCTCACCTTTACTCTATCAGATATAGATGAGTGTTCTGATGAATCTGCTAATGAATGTAATTCCAACGCAAACTGCACCAACACCAAAGGCTCCTATTACTGTAATTGTAGCAATGGATATTCAGGAAATGGAAATAGTTGCACAGGTATATAGAATATCTTTGCATTCCAAGATATATACCAATATTGAATAAATCATTGCATAGTTAAATTTCAAATATTTTTGCATATAATTAATATTTTAGACATTGACGAATGTGTCGGAGGATTTACCAATGAATGTCATAGCAATGCAGAGTGTACCAATACCAATGGTTCATACAACTGTACCTGTCGAACTGGATATTCAGGAAATGGGACAATTTGCACCGGTATTTGAGAATGTTAGAGAGTGTCGGTTGGACTAGTATTATATTCTCACTAGTCGCTTCACTACACAATACTTTTGACCGTGAATAACTAAGAATGTGGATAAACAATTTTCAGCCCTGCCTACTGTGGCTGTCAAAATAACGATTTAAGATGCTAGTTTTATTTAATAGTGTTTGAATCAAGCAATATAACACACAAAGTCTTCTATCTCGAATACTCAGAAAAAATAGCTAAGTTTAAAGTCACGGAAAAGCTAGGGAAAAATCCTGAAAATTATTGAGTGTACGGAATCTGAGTCCGAGAGATTGGACGAACAGTCGTGGTTGCGAGGCAGACAGGGTGGTGTTTTCAACGAGGATACTTGTGGACTGTTGATGATTCATGACTTTATCGAGTTGTTTATAAAGTTCTGCCATGCCCAGCCTCTTCCAGCGAATGTGTTTGTCAATATTTTAAGTTACATTTAATATTTTAGATATACATCGTAAAATTACAAGGGTATTTTATCTGTATTGATTCTCATCACCTTTTGCTCTATCAGATATAGATGAGTGTTCTGATGAATCTGCTAATGAATGTAATTCCAACGCAAACTGCACCAACACCAAAGGCTCCTATTACTGTAATTGTAGTAATGGATATTCAGCAAATGGAAAGAGTTGCACAGGTATATAGAATATCTTTGCATTCCAAGATATATACCAATATTGAATAAATCATTGCATAGTTAAATTTCAAATATTTTTGCATATAATTAATATTTTAGACATTGACGAATGTGTCGGAGGATCTACCAATGAATGTCATAGCAATGCAGAGTGTACCAATACCAATGGTTCATACAACTGTACCTGTCGAACTGGATATTCAGGAAATGGGACAATTTGCACAGGTATTTGAGAATGTTAGAGAGTGTCGGTTGGAATAGTATTATATTCTCACTAGTCGCTTCACCACACAATACTTTTGACCGTGAATAACTAAGAATTTGGATAAACAATTTTCAGCCCTGCCTACTGTGGCTGTCAAAATAACGCCTTTAAGATGCTAGTTTTATTTAATACTGGTTAAATCAAGCTATATAACACACAAAGTCTTCTATCTCCAATACTCAGAAAATAGCTAAGTTTAAAGTCACGGAAAAGCTAGGGAAAAATCCTGAAAATTATTGAGTGTACGGAATCTGAGTCCGAGAGATTGGGCGAACAGACGTGGTTGCGAGGCAGACAGGGTGGTGTTTTCAACGAGGATACTCGTGGACTGTTGATGATTCATGACTTTATCGAGTTGTGTATAAAGTTCGGCCATGCTCAGCCTCTTCCAGCGAATGTGTTTGCCAATATTTTTAGATATATTCAATATTTTAGATATACATTGTAAAATTACAAGCGTATTTTATCTGTACTGATTCTCCTCAACTTTTGCTCTATCAGACATAGATGAGTGTTCTGATGAATCTGCTAATGAATGTAATTCCAACGCAAACTGCACCAACACCAAAGGCTCCTATTACTGTAATTGTAGCAATGGATATTCAGGAAATGGAAAGAGTTGCACAGGTATATAGAATATCTTTGCGTTCCAAGATATATACCAATATTGAATAAATCATTGCACAGTTAAATTTCAAATATTTTTGCATATAATTAATATTTTAGACATTGACGAATGTGTCGGAGGATCTACCAATGATTGTCATAGCAATACAGAGTGTACCAATACCAATGGTTCATACAACTGTACCTGTCGAACTGGATATTCAGGAAATGGGACAATTTGCGCAGGTATTTGAGAATGTTAGAGAGTGTCGGTTGGAATAGTATTATATTATAACTGGTCGCTTCACCACACAATACTTTTGACCGTGAATAACTAAGAATGTGGATAAATAATTTTCAGCCCTGCCTGCTGTGGCTGTCAAAATAACGCCTTTAAGATGCTAGTTTTATTTAATACTGGTTAAATCAAGCTATATAACACAAAAAGTCTTTTATCTCCAATACTCAGAAAAAATAGCTAAGTTTAAAGTCACGGAAAAGCTATGGAAAAATCCTGAAAATTATCGAGTGTACGGAATCTGAGTCCGAGAGTTTGGGCGAACAGACGCTGTTGCGACAGACGTTGTTGCAGGAGGCTGAACGTTGTTGTTGGTGGTGTTTTCAACGAGGATACTCGTGGACTGTTGATGATTCATGACTTTATCGTGTTGAGTTGGTATAAAGTTCTGCCATGCCCAGCCTCTTCCAGCGAATGTGTTTGCCAATATTTTTCGATATATTTAATATTTTAGATATACAGCGTAAAATTACAAGCGTATTTTATCTGTATTGATTCTCCTGACCTTTACTCTATCAGATATAGATGAGTGTTCTGATGAATCTGCTAATGAATGTAATTCCAACGCAAACTGCACCAACACCAAAGGCTCCTATTACTGTAATTGTAGCAATGGATATTCAGGAAATGGAAATAGTTGCACAGGTATATAGAATATCTTTGCATTCCAAGATATATACCAATTTTGAATAAATCATTGCATAGTTAAATTTCAAATATTTTTGCATATAATTAATATTTTAGACATTGACGAATGTGTCGGAGGATCTACCAATGATTGTCATAGCAATGCAGAGTGTACCAATACCAATGGTTCATACAACTGTACCTGTCGAACTGGATATTCAGGAAATGGGACAATTTGCACAGGTATTTGAGAATGTTAGAGAGTGTCGGTTGGAATAGTATTATATTATCACTGGTCGCTTCACCACACAATACTTTTGACCGTGAATAACTAAGAATGTGGATAAATAATTTTCAGCCCTGCCTGCTGTGGCTCCCAAAATAACGCCTTTAAGATGCTAGTTTTATTTAATACTGGTTAAATCAAGCTATATAACACACAAAGTCTTCTATCTCCAATACTCAGAAAAATAGCTAAGTTTAAAGTCACGGAAAAGCTAGGAAAAATCCTGAAAATTAGTGTACGGAATCTGAGTCCGAGAGATTGGGCGAACAGACGTTGTTGCGAGGCAGACAGGGTGGTGTTTTCAACGAGGATACTCGTGGACTGTTGATGATTCATGACTTTATCGTGTTGTGTATAAAGTTCTGCCATGCCCAGCCTCTGCCAGCGAATGTGTTTGCCAATATTTTAAGATATATTAATATTTTAGATATACATCGTAAAATTACAAGCATATTTTATCTGTATTGATTCTCACCTTTGCTCTAACAGATATAGATGAGTGTTCTGATGAATCTGCTAATGAATGTAATTCCAACACAAACTGCACCAACACCAAAGGGCTCCTATTACTGTAATTGTAGCAATGGATATTCAGGAAATGGAAATAGTTGCACAGGTATATAGAATATCTTTTGCATTCCAAGATATATACCAATATTGAATAAATCATTGCATAGTTAAATTTCAAATATTTTTGCATATAATTAATATTTTAGACATTGACGAATGTGTCGGAGGATCTACCAATGAATGTCATAGCAATGCAGAGTGTACCAATACCAATGGTTCATACAACTGTACCTGTCGAACTGGATATTCAGGAAATGGGACAATTTGCACAGGTATTTGAGAATGTTAGAGAGTGTCGGTTGGAATAGTATTATATTCTCACTAGTCGCTTCATCACACAATACTTTTGACCGTGAAAAACTAAGAATGTGGATAAATAATTTTCAGCCCTGCCTACTGTGGCTGTCAAAATAACGCCTTTAAGATGCTAGTTTTATTTAATACTGGTTAAATAAAGCTATAACACACAAAGTCTTCTATCTCGAATACTCAGAAAAAATAGCTAAGTTTAAAGTCACGGAAAAGCTAGGGAAAAATCCTGAAAATTATTGAGTGTACGGAATCTGAGTCCGAGAGATTGGGCGAACAGACATGGTTGCGAGGCAGACAGGGTGGTGTTTTCAACGATGATACTCGTGGACTGTTGATGATTCATGACTTTATCGAGTAGTGTATAAAGTTCTGACATGCCCAGCCTCTTCCAGCCAAAGTGTTTGCCAATATTTTTAGATATATTTAATATTTTAGATATACATTGTAAAATTACAAGCGTATTTTATTTGTACTGATTCTCCTAAACTTTTGCTCTATCAGATATAGATGAGTGTTCTGATGAATCTGCTAATGAATGTAATTCCAACGCAAACTGCACCAACACCAAAGGCTCCTATTACTGTAATTGTAGCAATGGATATTCAGGAAATGGAAAGAGTTGCACAGGTATATAGAATATATTTGCGTTCCAAGATATATACCAATATTGAATAAATCATTGCATAGTTAAATTTCAAATATTTTTGCATATAATTAATATTTTAGACATTGACGAATGTGTCGGAGGATCTACCAATGATTGTCATAGCAATGCAGAGTGTACCAATACCAATGGTTCATACAACTGTACCTGTCGAACTGGATATTCAGGAAATGGGACAATTTGCACAGGTATTTGAGAATGTTAGAGAGTGTCGGTTGGAATAGTATTATATTATCACTGGTCGCTTCACCACACAATACTTTTGACCGTGAATAACTAAGAATGTGGATAAATAATTTTCAGCCCTGCCTGCTGTGGCTCCCAAAATAACGCATTTAAGATGCTAGTTTTATTTAATACTGGTTAAATCAAGCTATATAACACACAAAGTCTTCTATCTCCAATACTCAGAAAAAATAGTTAAGTTTAAAGTCACGGAGAAGCTAGAGAAAAATCCTAAAAATTATTGGGTGAACGGAATCTGAGTCCGAGAGATTGGGCGAACACACGTTGTTGCGAGGCAGACAGGGTGGTGTTTTCAACGAGGATACTTGTGGACTGTTGATGATTCATGACTTTATCGAGTTGTGTATGAAGTTCTGCCATGCCCAGCCTCTTCCAGCAAATGTGTTTGCCAATATTTTTCGATATATTTAATATTTTGCATATACATTGTAAAATTACAAGCGTATTTTATCTGTATTGATTCTCCTCATATTTTTCTCTATCAGATATAGATGAGTGTTCAGATGAATCTGCTAATGAATGTAATTCCAACGCAAACTGCACTAACACCAAAGGCTCCTATTACTGTAATTGTAGCAATGGATATTCAGGAAATGGAAAGAGTTGCACAGGTATATAGAATATCTTTGCATTCCGAGATATATACCAATATGGAATTAATCATTGCATAGATAAATTTAAAATATTTTTGCATATAATTAATATTTTAGACATTGACGAATGTGTCGGAGGATTTACCAATGAATGTCATAGCAATGCAGAGTGTACCAATACCAATGGTTCATACAACTGTACCTGTCGAACTGGATATTCAGGAAATGGGACAATTTTTGCACAGGTATTTGAGAATGTTAGAGAGTGTCGGTTGGAATAGTATTATATTCTCACTAATCGCTTCACCACACAATACTTTTGACCGTGAATAATTAAGAATGTGGATAAACAATTTTCAGCCCTGCCTACTGTGGCTGTCAAAATAACGCCTTTAAGATGCTAGTTTTATTTAATACTGGTTAAATCAAGCTATATAACACACAAAGTCTTCTATCTCCAATACTCAGAAAAAATAGCTAAGTTTAAAGTCACGGAAAAGCTAGGAAAAATCCTGAAAGTTATTGAGTGTACGGAATCTGAGTCCGAGAGATTGGGCGAACAGACGTTGTTGCGAGGCAGACAGGGTGGTGTTTTCAACGAGGATACTCGTGGACTGTTGATGATTCATGACTTTATCGAGTTGTGTATAAAGTTCTGCCATGCCCAGCCTCTGCCAGCGAATGTGTTTGCCAATATTTTAAGATATATTTAATATTTTAGATATACATCGTAAAATTACAAGCGTATTTTATCTGTATTGATTCTCTAACCTTTTGCTCTAACAGATATAGATGAGTGTTCTGATGAATCTGCTAATGAATGTAATTCCAACGCAAATTGCACCAACACCAAAGGCTCCTATTACTGTAATTGTAGCAATGGATATTCAGGAAATGGAAATAGTTGCACAGGTATATAGAATATCTTTGCATTCCAAGATATATACCAATATTGAATTAATCATTGCATAGATAAATTTAAAATATTTTTGCATATAATTAATATTTTAGACATTGACGAATGTGTCGGAGGATTTACCAATGAATGTCATAGCAATGCAGAGTGTACCAATACCAATGGTTCATACAACTGTACCTGTCGAACTGGATATTCAGGAAATGGGACAATTTGCACAGGTATTTGAGAATGTTAGAGAGTGTCGGTTGGAATAGTATTATATTCTCACTAATCGCTTCACCACACAATACTTTTGACCGTGAATAATTAAGAATGTGGATAAACAATTTTCAGCCCTGCCTACTGTGGCTGTCAAAATAACGCCTTTAAGATGCTAGTTTTATTTAATACTGGTTAAATCAAGCTATATAACACACAAAGTCTTCTATCTCCAATACTCAGAAAAAATAGCTAAGTTTAAAGTCACGGAAAAGCTAGGGAAAAATCCTGAAAGTTATTGAGTGTACGGAATCTGAGTCCGAGAGATTGGGCGAACAGACGTTGTTGCGAGGTAGACAGGGTGGTGTTTTCAACGAGGATACTCGTGGACTGTTGATGATTCATGACTTTATCGAGTTGTGTATAAAGTTCTGCCATGCCCAGCCTCTGCCAGCGAATGTGTTTGCCAATATTTTAAGATATATTTAATATTTTAGATATACATCGTAAAATTACAAGCGTATTTTATCTGTATTGATTCTCCTAACCTTTTGCTCTAACAGATATAGATGAGTGTTCTGATGAATCTGCTAATGAATGTAATTCCAACGCAAATTGCACCAACACCAAAGGCTCCTATTACTGTAATTGTAGCAATGGATATTCAGGAAATGGAAATAGTTGCACAGGTATATAGAATATCTTTGCATTCCAAGATATATACCAATATTGAATAAATCATTGCATAGTTAAATTTCAAATATTTTTGCATATAATTAATATTTTAGACATTGACGAATGTCGGAGGATCTACCAATGAATGTCATAGCAATGCAGAGTGTACCAATACCAATGGTTCATACAACTGTACCTGTCGAACTGGATATTCAGGAAATGGGACAATTTGCACAGGTATTTGAGAATGTTAGAGAGTGTCGGTTGGAATAGTATTATATTCTCACTAGTCGCTTCATCACACAATACTTTTGACCGTGAAAAACTAAGAATGTGGATAAATAATTTTCAGCCCTGCTTACTGTGGCTGTCAAAATAACGCCTTTTAAGATGCTAGTTTTATTTAATACTGGTTAAATCAAGCTCTATAACACACAAAGTCTTCTATCTCGAATACTCCGAAAAAATAGCTAAGTTTAAAGTCACGGAAAAGCTAGGGAAAAATCCTGAAAATTATTAAGTGTACGGAATCTGAGTCCGAGAGATTGGGCGAACAGACATGGTTGCAAGGCAGACAGGGTGGTGTTTTCAACGATGATACTCGTGGACTGTTGATGATTCATGACTTTATCGAGTAGTGTATAAAGTTCTGATATGCCCAGCCTCTTCCAGCCAATGTGTTTGCCAATATTTTTAGATATATTTAATATTTTAGATATACATTGTAAAATTACAAGCGTATTTTATCTGTACTGATTCTCCTCAACTTTTGCTCTATCAGATATAGATGAGTGTTCTGATGAATCTGCTAATGAATGTAATTCCAACGCAAACTGCACCAACACCAAAGGCTCCTATTACTGTAATTGTTGCAATGGATATTCAGGAAATGGAAAGAGTTGCACAGGTATATAGAATATCTTTGCGTTCCAAGATATATACCAATATTGAATAAATCATTGCATAGTTAAATTTCAAATATTTTTGCATATAATTAATATTTTAGACATTGACGAATGTGTCGGAGGATCTACGAATGATTGTCATAGCAATGCAGAGTGTACCAATACCAATGGTTCATACAACTGTACCTGTCGAACTGGATATTCAGGAAATGGGACAATTTGCACAGGTATTTGAGAATGTTAGATAGTGTCGGTTGGAATAGTATTATATTATCAGTGGTCGCTTCACCACACAATACTTTTGACCGTGAATAACTAAGAATGTGGATAAATAATTTTCAGCCCTGCCTGCTGTGGCTCCCAAAATAACGCCTTTAAGATGCTAGTTTTATTTAATACTGGTTAAATCAAGCTATATAACACACAAAGTCTTCTATCTCCAATACTCAGAAAAAATAGCTAAGTTTAAAGTCACGGAAAAGCTAGGGAAAAATCCTAAAAATTATTGAGTGTACGGAATCTGAGTCCGAGAGATTGGGCGAACAGACGTTGTTGCGAGGCAGACAGGGTGGTGTTTTCAACGAGGATACTTGTGGACTGTTGATGATTCATGACTTTATCGAGTTGTGTATAAAGTTCTGCCATGCCCAGCCTCTTCCAGCAAATGTGTTTGCCAATATTTTTCGATATATTTAATATTTTAGATATACATCGTAAAATTACAAGCGTATTTTATCTGTATTGATTCTCCTCATATTTTTCTCTAACAGATATAGATGAGTGTTCAGATGAATCTGCTAATGAATGTAATTCCAACGCAAACTGCACCAACACCAAAGGCTCCTATTACTGTAATTGTAGCAATGGATATTCAGGAAATGGAAGGAGTTGCACAGGTATATAGAATATCTTTGCATTCCAAGATATATACCAATATTGAATAAATCATTGCATAGTTAAATTTCAAATATTTTTGCATATAATTAATATTTTAGAAATTGACGAATGTGTCGGAGGATCTACCAATGATTGTCATAGCAATGCAGAGTGTACCAATACCAATGGTTCATACAACTGTACCTGTCGAACTGGATATTCAGGAAATGGGACAATTTGCACAGGTATTTGAGAATGTTAGAGAGTGTCGGTTGGAATAGTATTATATTCTCACTAGTCGCTTCATCACACAATACTTTTGACCGTGAAAAACTAAGAATGTGGATAAATAATTTTCAGCCCTGCCTACTGTGGCTGTCAAAATAACGCCTTTAAGATGCTAGTTTTGTTTAATACTGGTTAAATCAAGCTATATAACACACAAAGTCTTCTATCTCCAATACTCAGAAAAAATAGCTAAGTTTAAAGTCACGGAAAAGCTAGGGAAAAATCCTGAAAATTATTGGGTGTACGGAATCTGAGTCCGAGAGATTGGGCGAACAGACGTTGTTGCGAGGCGGACAGGGTGGTGTTTTCAACGAGGATACTTGTGGACTGTTGATGATTCATGACTTTATCGAGTTATGTATAAAGTTCTGCCATGCCCAGCCTCTTCCAGCAAATGTGTTTGCCAATATTTTTCGATATATTTAATATTTTAGATATACATCGTAAAATTACAAGCGTATTTTATCTGTATTGATTCTCCCCATCTTTTTCTCTAACAGATATAGATGAGTGTTCAGATGAATCTGCTAATGAATGTAATTCCAACGCAAACTGCACCAACACCAAAGGCTCCTATTACTGTAATTGTAGCAATGGATATTCAGGAAATGGAAGGAGTTGCACAGGTATATAGAATATCTTTGCATTCCAAGATATATACCAATATTGAATAAATCATTGCATAGTTAAATTTCAAATATTTTTGCATATAATTAATATTTTAGAAATTGACGAATGTGTCGGAGGATCTACCAATGATTGTCATAGCAATGCAGAGTGTACCAATACCAATGGTTCATACAACTGTACCTGTCGAACTGGATATTCAGGAAATGGGACAATTTGCACAGGTATTTGAGAATGTTAGAGAGTGTCGGTTGGAATAGTATTATATTCTCACTAGTCGCTTCATCACACAATACTTTTGACCGTGAAAAACTAAGAATGTGGATAAATAATTTTCAGCCCTGCCTACTGTGGCTGTCAAAATAACGCCTTTAAGATGCTAGTTTTGTTTAATACTGGTTAAATCAAGCTATATAACACACAAAGTCTTCTATCTCCAATACTCAGAAAAAATAGCTAAGTTTAAAGTCACGGAAAAGCTAGGGAAAAATCCTGAAAATTATTGGGTGTACGGAATCTGAGTCCGAGAGATTGGGCGAACAGACGTTGTTGCGAGGCGGACAGGGTGGTGTTTTCAACGAGGATACTTGTGGACTGTTGATGATTCATGACTTTATCGAGTTATGTATAAAGTTCTGCCATGCCCAGCCTCTTCCAGCCAATGTGTTTGCCAATAGTTTTAGATATATTTAATATTTTACATATACATTGTAAAATTACAAGCGTATTTTATCTGTATTGATTCTCCCCATCTTTTGCTCTATCAGATATAGATGAGTGTTCTGATGAATCTGCTAATGAATGTAATTCCAACGCAAACTGCACCAACACCAAAGGCTCCTATTACTGTAATTGTAGCAATGGAAATTCAGGAAATGGAAAGAGTTGCACAGGTATATAGAATATCTTTGCATTCCAAGATATATACCAATATTGAATAAATCATTGCACAGTTAAATTTCAAATATTTTTGCATATAATTAATATTTTAGACATTGACGAATGTGTCGGAGGATCTACCAATGAATGTCATAGCAATGCAGAGTGTACCAATACCAATGGTTCATACAACTGTGCCTGTCGAACTGGATATTCAGGAAATGGGACAATGTGCACAGGTATTTGAGAATGTTAGAGAGTGTCGGTTGGAATAGTATTATATTCTCACTGGTCGTTTCACCACACAATACCTTTGACCGTGAATAACTAAGTATGTGGATAAATAATTTTCAGCCCTGCCTACTGTGGCCGTCCAAATAACGCCTTTAAGATGCTAGTTTTGTTTAATACTGGTTAAATCAAGCTATATAACACACAAAGTCTTCTATCTCCAATACTCAGAAAAAATAGCTAAGTTTAAAGTCACGGAAAAGCTAGGAAAATCCTGAAAATTATTGGGTGTACGGAATCTGAGTCCGAGAGATTGGGCGAACAGACGTTGTTGCGAGGCAGACAGGGTGGTGTTTTCAACGAGGATACTTGTGGACTGTTGATGATTCATGACTTTATCGAGTTATGTATAAAGTTCTGCCATGCCCAGCCTCTTCCAGCCAATGTGTTTGCCAATAGTTTTAGATATATTTAATATTTTACATATACATTGTAAAATTACAAGCGTATTTTATCTGTATTGATTCTCCCCATCTTTTGCTCTATCAGATATAGATGAGTGTTCTGATGAATCTGCTAATGAATGTAATTCCAACGCAAACTGCACCAACACCAAAGGCTCCTATTACTGTAATTGTAGCAATGGATATTCAGGAAATGGAAAGAGTTGCACAGGTATATAGAATATCTTTGCATTCCAAGATATATACCAATATTGAATAAATCATTGCACAGTTAAATTTCAAATATTTTTGCATATAATTAATATTTTAGACATTGACGAATGTGTCGGAGGATCTACCAATGAATGTCATAGCAATGCAGAGTGTACCAATACCAATGGTTCATACAACTGTGCCTGTCGAACTGGATATTCAGGAAATGGGACAATGTGCACAGGTATTTGAGAATGTTAGAGAGTGTCGGTTGGAATAGTATTATATTCTCACTGGTCGTTTCACCACACAATACCTTTGACCGTGAATAACTAAGTATGTGGATAAATAATTTTCAGCCCTGCCTACTGTGGCCGTCCAAATAACGCCTTTAAGATGCTAGTTTTGTTTAATACTGGTTAAATCAAGCTATATAACACACAAAGTCTTCTATCTCGAATACTCAGAAAAAATAGCTAAGTTTAAAGTCACGGAAAAGCTAGGAAAAATCCTGAAAATTATTGGGTGTACGGAATCTGAGTCCGAGAGATTGGGCGAACAGACGTTGTTGCGAGGCAGACAGGGTGGTGTTTTCAACGAGGATACTTGTGGACTGTTGATGATTCATGACTTTATCGAGTTATGTATAAAGTTCTGCCATGCCCAGCCTCTTCCAGCCAATGTGTTTGCCAATAGTTTTAGATATATTTAATATTTTACATATACATTGTAAAATTACAAGCGTATTTTATCTGTATTGATTCTCCCAATCTTTTGCTCTATCAGATATAGATGAGTGTTCTGATGAATCTGCTAATGAATGTAATTCCAACGCAAACTGCACCAACACCAAAGGCTCCTATTACTGTAATTGTAGCAATGGATATTCAGGAAATGGAAAGAGTTGCACAGGTATATAGAATATCTTTGCATTCCAAGATATATACCAATATTGAATAAATCATTGCACAGTTAAATTTCAAATATTTTTGCATATAATTAATATTTTAGACATTGACGAATGTGTCGGAGGATCTACCAATGAATGTCATAGCAATGCAGAGTGTACCAATACCAATGGTTCATACAACTGTGCCTGTCGAACTGGATATTCAGGAAATGGGACAATGTGCACAGGTATTTGAGAATGTTAGAGAGTGTCGGTTGGAATAGTATTATATTCTCACTGGTCGTTTCACCACACAATACCTTTGACCGTGAATAACTAAGTATGTGGATAAATAATTTTCAGCCCTGCCTACTGTGGCCGTCCAAATAACGCCTTTAAGATGCTAGTTTTGTTTAATACTGGTTAAATCAAGCTATATAACACACAAAGTCTTCTATCTCCAATACTCAGAAAAAATAGCTAAGTTTAAAGTCACGGAAAAGCTAGGGAAAAATCCTGAAAATTATTGGGTGTACGGAATCTGAGTCCGAGAGATTGGGCGAACAGACGTTGTTGCGAGGCAGACAGGGTGGTGTTTTCAACGAGGATACTTGTGGACTGTTGATGATTCATGACTTTATCGAGTTATGTATAAAGTTCTGCCATGCCCAGCCTCTTCCAGCCAATGTGTTTGCCAATAGTTTTAGATATATTTAATATTTTACATATACATTGTAAAATTACAAGCGTATTTTATCTGTATTGATTCTCCCCATCTTTTGCTCTATCAGATATAGATGAGTGTTCTGATGAATCTGCTAATGAATGTAATTCCAACGCAAACTGCACCAACACCAAAGGCTCCTATTACTGTAATTGTAGCAATGGATATTCAGGAAATGGAAAGAGTTGCACAGGTGTATAGAATATCTTTGCATTCCAAGATATATACCAATATTGAATAAATCATTGCACAGTTAAATTTAAAATATTTTTGCATATAATTAATATTTTAGACATTGACGAATGTGTCGGAGGATCTACCAATGAATGTCATAGCAATGCAGAGTGTACCAATACCAATGGTTCATACAACTGTGCCTGTCGAACTGGATATTCAGGAAATGGGACAATGTGCACAGGTATTTGAGAATGTTAGAGAGTGTCGGTTGGAATAGTATTATATTATCACTGGTCGCTTCACCACACAATACTTTTGACCGTGAATAACTAATAATGTGGATAAATAATTTTCATCCCTGCCTGCTGTGGTTCTCAAAATAACGCCTTTAAGTTGCTAGTTTTATCTAATACTGGTTAAATCAAGCTATATAGCACACAAAGTCTTCTATCTCGAATACTCAGAAAAAATAGCTAAGTTTAAAGTCACGGAAAAGCTAGGGAAAAATCCTGAAAATTATTGGGTGTACGGAATCTGAGTCCGAGAGATTGGGCGAACAGACGTTGTTGCGAGGCGGACAGGGTGGTGTTTTCAACGAGGACACTTGTGGACTGTTGATGATTCATGACTTTATCGAGTTGTGTATAAAGTTCTGCCATGCCCAGCCTCTTCCAGCCAATGTGTTTGCCAATATTTTTAGATATATTTAATATTTTAGATATACATTGTAAAATTACAAGCGTATTTTATCTGTACTGATTCTCCTCAACTTTTGCTCTATCAGATATTGATGAGTGTTCTTATGAATCTGCTAATGAATGTGACTCCAACGCAAACTGCACTAACACCAAAGGATCCTATTACTGTTATTGCAGCCATGGATATTCAGGAAATGGAAAGAGTTGCACAGGTATATAGAATATCTTTGCATTCCAATATCTTTACCAACATTGATATTTAAAAAATTATTCCATATATTTACCATTTTAGACATTGACGAATGCGCCAAAGGATCTACAAATGAATGTCATACAAATGCAGAGTGTACCAATACCAATGGTTCTTACAACTGTACCTGTCGCGCTGGATATTCAGGAAATGGGAAAATTTGCACAGGTATTTGTAAATTTTAGACACTGCATGCCTGGAAATTTTCGTTCCTTTGTGTTTTTTTGTAGTTGTTGTTGTAGCTGTAGTTATAGTGGTAGTAATTGTTTTTGTTGTAGTGTTCTGTATATCGATGTTTTTGTGGCAGTAACACTATATGGAATTTACTGAGGGTGTGGACGATGATGCTGGGAGTGTGCACGAGGGTGCGATAGGTGGAGTAGGGTGGAGCCCGCATATGTTTCTATGGAATGACATATGATAAATTGAATTAAAAAAGCGCGACATATTTCGGCAAAGTGATAAATTTAGGGTTTGAAAATTTTAAGTCATTAATATACAATTTTACGATTTTCCATTGTTATCATAACAAATATATATCTATGATTTTTATACGTAAAAGAAACTCCAGAATTGACGAGTGGTTATGGCGATGGACTTTAGATCCATTATACCATTGCATATGCGTGTTATAACCCGCTTTTTGCAAACTTCAATTTTAAAGAAGTAAATCGAAATTCGCTTACTTCCCGCTCTTGCGCGTTAATGCCGTCCGATGACGTAAAGAGATTTTCGGATGTAAAGTAAAATTTGATTGGCGACTTGCCACCTAAGATAAAAGAACATTTATAATTGGTCGTAAATTGCGTAATTAGGTTAAAGCGCTTTTGGTTTCACCATGGAGTTGCACTTTGATAGCTTCGAAGAAAGATTCGAAACCAGTGTAAAAGCTGTTCTGCCAGAGATTGGTAATACAGAGTTGAAAGCAGCACAAAAGCGGACGTTGTTTCATTTAATTTCTGGAAAAGATGTGTTTGTAAGCCTTCCTACTGGCTATGGAAAGTCCGTAATCTATCAGCTTGCACCTTTTATTGTGGAATAAATGGCACGGTTAGACGATAGAACACGAACAGCAGTTGTGCTGGTTATTTATCCGCTAATATCCTTAATGAAAGATCAAGTAAAATATTTAAAGCAGAAGCATAAATGCCTCATTTATCGGGAAGGAACAAAATGTTGATAACCTGAAGAAGATTTTAAAAGGTGAAATAAATATTATGTATTCGTCCCCGGAAGCTATGCTTGCAAATGATTAATGGCATGAGATGGTCAGCTCGCCAATATATCAGCGAAATGTTATTGCTGTGATCGTAGAAGAAGCCCACTGTGTCACCCATTGGTAAGTTTAAAATATACTGTAATTTGTTTGCTAATAATGTGCTCTTGTAATTTGTTTGTGTTGAAATGTTAAACGTCTCAATACGTATATTTGTCATATATTTAAACTAAAATGTAAGTATGGATATCTAAATCGAAGTATAGTACTGATAGTGTATTTAGGTAACGTGTAAATTGAATACAGTAATATGATTCTATACATAAATATAATATAGGATTTTCATTCACTGAACCTTGATATTTCGATTTGGATTTCAAATCTGCAAAAACACAAGAATATCATTGTTTATACAAATTAATTGTATAATTGGTATATGGTAAAATTCTTATATTGTTGTAATTGATCTTATTGCTGTTCATGGCAAAATTATTTAATAAATTCATAAAAATACATGTGTTGCATTTATATAGAGGTCAAAGTGGTAACTCAGGCAACATAGCATTCCGGGTATGGTACAGCAACATTCAGGAGTTCAGGTCATTGCTTCCTAGTAATACTCCATTTTTTGCTCTGACAGCCACAGCTATGAAGTCAACAAGGGAAAAATTTGCCATGCATTAAGCATGAGCAGTCCTGAATTTATCATCGTTTCTCCTGAAAGGTCAAACATTCTTATGCTGTTGTGAAAATGTCTAACCAAGTCAATGTGACTGAGTACTTTGGCTGGTTATTACGTATGCTTCAATCCAACGGTATCCAGTGTAACAGGACTGTAATTTATTGTCAAACTGTCAATCAATGCAGCACTCTCTTTTCGCTCTTCTCTGCGATTCTTCATTCTAAAATCTACATGCAGAATGATAAACCAAACCCGTGAGAAGGGTTGATAGAACTGATGCATGCCATAACCTCAGATAGTGTGAAGGAAACAGTATTAAATTCAATGGCAGATCATAACGGTCATATAAGAGTACTCATTTGTTCCATTGCGTTTGGGATGGGGGTTGATGCCAAAGGAGTCAGAAACATAATAAACTTTGGCACATCACATAACCTAGAATCTTATGTTCAAGAGAGTGGCAGATGGCAAACCTGGAAAGTGTGTTATACTCTACTTGGGACGAATGTTGACTATGGTCTCTAAGGACATGAGATTATGTTTTGACCCAGACATGCCGAAGGCAAGATATTAATAAATACTAATAGATATACCCATTATAACAAACAGTAACATACAAAAGCCAGTTGGACTGTGCTATGCATTGTAATTGTGTAGAAGGGGATTGCAATTACAGGACTATTTGCTCAGTTAACCAATTGCAACAGGAAAGTAAATTACCTGTGAGAATTGTATCTCAGCAACAATATGCATCTTATCAAAGAGCACTTATTAGATACAAGAAGACATGTGTGTCATACTCTTTGCACAGGAATCTGCAAGGTGAAACTAAAGTTTCTGCAATTTCCTGTCCAAGTTTCTTAATGGAGTTCGGAGATTATCACATCCAGCAAGTAATGAATAATACTCCATATCAGATCAGATCACCAAGAACTAAAGGATATTATAAACATTGCTGGTTTTAAACAGATCGTTGATAGTCCCAGAAGGGTTACTGCAGAATCGCGTACGCTGATAGACATTATACTAACCAACAATGAACAGAACATTGCAGCAGTGAAAGTAATGACATTATCGACAAGTGATCACGATTGCGTGGGTTGCGTACGGAAGCTAAATCATCAAAAGTACAAAGCAAAAACGATCAAAATACGGAATTATTCAAATTATAACCCAAGCGAATTTTGTAAAGATATTAATGTTGGAAATTGGAACAAGCTTTACCAGATGCAAATTGTAAATGAAGCGTGGGCGTTCATGAAAGATTTGCTTTTTCGCCCGAACTGAAGACTCTGATGAACAATCGTGACAAACTCCATCGGAAGGCTAGAAAAACAAACACCGAGACTGACTGCAAAGCCTATAAACAGATGATAAATAAATCTAACAACGCCGTGAAAAAAACCAAGTATGAGTATCATCACAATCTTCAAAATGAAACTTGCAACAATCCTAAAATGTTTTGGGGAGTAATTAGGAACATATTTCCAAAAGCAGGTTCAAAACAAACCACTTTGGACGTAGACAGCACGATTGATGTAAAAACAATTGCGAATAAATTTTGTGAATTATTTTTAGCAATGGCTTTTAAACTAAAACAAAAGTCACTGCCATTAAGAAACTTTACCTGGGGAAAACCACCACACTCCAAAGTAAGAACAAACAAACAGTTTCAATTCACCTATAGGCCATGTTACACGAGGCAATTTTCGTTGCAACTTGTCTCGCAATGTTTGCTGGAAAAAAGCATTGCAGGTTGCAGTGACATGTCAGACGTACGCAACTTGTTTTGCGACCTGCAATGTGCCTGCAATGCGTATGCACAATTTTACAGCGGACTTCACCAATAAAGAGTAATTTGTTCTCCTGCTCGCGGGTCACTCTGTTTTGTGATTGGTTCTTTCCCCAAACATTGCGAGACAAGTTGCAGTGGGGGTGTCACACGCTGCAACTCGTCTCGTAGCGTTGCGAAAAGTAGAAGCTGCTTCACCTTTCTCTGCAACTTGCAACGCAATTTTTCGTTGCGACACAAGTTGCAAAATAGGGGTGTCACACTAGGAAATTTCCCTTGCGACCTGCAATGCAACGCCGTTGCGAGACAAGTTGCAGCGAAAATTGCCTCGTGTAAGATGGCCTTAAGCAAGATTTTGGTTGAGAAGCAGTTGAATGCTCTCAAACGAGGAAAGAGTGCTGGAGATGATAATATTCCGCCTGGTATGTTGAAGGATGCAGCAAGAGAACTGGCGGTGCCTTTATCTTATATCACAACCTCTCCCTACGTACCGGTGTTGTGTCTTTAGAGTGAAAAATCGCCAAAGTGACTCCTATTTACAAGAGCGGACCAACATCATCGTTCGATAACTACCGACCAATATCAGTATTACCGATAGTATCCAAGATCTTAGAACGTACTGCTCATAAACAGTAATCCGAATTCCTTGAAAACAACAACCTCCTTTCCAGGAATCAATTTGTCACCGAAAAAGGAGATCTACGGAACAGGCTACTGCTTTGCTTACAGATGATATTCGAAAGAAAGCAGATACAGGAAATCTTGTAGGGGCCATATTTGTGGACCTGTCCAAGGCTTTCGACACGCTATCTCATAGTATATTGCTGGCGAAACTCAAAAGCTATGGCATCATGGGTGTAGAACATCAATGGTTCTCCGACTACTTGTTCCAACGAAAGCAAGTGTGTAACTACAATGCAAAACACATTATCAGATGAATTCGTGATAACATGTGGGATCCCCCAGGGATCGATCCTGGGGCCAGTACTTTCTTATTATACTTTAACGACCTGGAAAAAACCTTACCCATTCGAGTGCCATACTATTCGCTGATGAAACAGTTCTTTATGTCGCAGATCCATCATTCTCTACTATCGAAAGTAAGCTGAATGCTGATCTACAGAATCTGTATAAATATTTCACGAGTTATCAACCTTAAGAAGAACAAAACCGAATCAATTCTGTTTGGAACAGCGAGAAGGCTAAGTAGTTGCCCAAGTGAACTAAATTTATACTACCAAGGTACAAAAATATCTTGGAACTACCTTAGACAACAAACTGAATATGGGTGAAAATTTCAGAGCGACATATAAGAAAGTATCGCAATTTTTCATCTACTCTCTTCCCTAAAGCCCTGCTTAACTCGGAAAAGTTTGGGCAAGATCTATTACGGGATAATTTTGCCAACAGTATTATACAACTGTATTGTAAACCTCAACTACTCAAATACACAAATAAAGATGCTCGAATCGATCGATTGCAGAGTTGAGAAAATCCTTGGCGAAAAACGAACCAGTACTCTGAACGAAATTTAAAAACACACCGTGCTCGTTGTCAAAAAATGTATCTTAGGGAATACGTGCAAAAATTTTGCTGATTACTTCATGTTGAAAGTGCACGGCAAAGCCTCGAGGAATAATGGAACTTTGCTATCTGTTCCTAAAGTTAAGCTGTAACTCGCCAAGTTTGTATTTTTAACCTGCCAGGACACACAGTAATAGCAGTAATTTTTTACTGAACTGTTTTTATTCTGGGTGTAAATATTCATGAATAATAATAATAATAATAATAATAATATCATCAATGAAAGACATTTACAAACACATTGAGATCTGGCGGATTAACCATGCTTTGGAAATATATAAAATACTCGAAGAAATTTTCCCTGAAATGGAAAATGAAGTATTACCAGATATTCCAGAAGATGATGTTGACATTTCTGAAGGTGAAGATGATGAAAACTGGATGAGAATTTTCAATGAATCATTCAATAATATAAGTTTATGTTCATCCATGTTTATTGATGGTGATGAGAGCATGGATGTTGACAAATATACTACACCTAGACAACCAGATATGCAAGGAAATGTCATGATATCCATTAGTGATGACTGATGACAGGTAAAACATTAGTCAAAGATGCATGGGAAAGTGACCTATGGCCAGAATTTTTAAACTACTTTTGTGATATAAGTAGTCTGAGTGTTTTTTATGCTTCCACCACCAATAACAGATATTCATATTGTGGTCAACATTTGAAAGAAATTTCATATTTTTGCACATCTATGTAAATCATACTCTATATACATCCTCGCAATCTAACAATAATATTGTCAAATTTAACGTTTTGTGATCAAACTTTAACTCTTTCTTTACTGTATCCAGCTTCTAAGTTGAAAACTTATTGTAATATATTAGTCAGGCTAATGCCAGCTGAGTTTACTCATCAAGGGTAAAGGCTTCAGTCAAGAAAGAGTTGAAGGCCAGCAAGCTAACTTAGGCATAAAATATATTTCCACAAGATATTTACATTTCCATATCAGAGTTATATTTTCTGTGAACTGTTTCACACGTTGTTAAGTACTTTATCTAACAATTTACACCCTTGTTCCTTGGACACAAATGAAATATTAAATAAACAATATGAAGATATGAATATATACAGCAATAGCCCTTTCAACGAGCTTTCTTGTCAAGAGAAATGTACTTCTGGTGGTCATTGATCCACATGTAAAGGGCATGAATGTCAATTTTATGCAAGGGAGTACTTGAAATCCAAGGGAAGTTAACCAAGGACCGTCCACTTGTAAACTTCATTACATTCTCAGCACCCAGTTCGTTAAAATGGCCTTGAAATCATTGGAATCAGACCTGACAATGTGTTTTCCAGCCTTTTTCATCATCTTAATACATGTGTCATAATAATTGTCCAGCATTGTCTTATTAACAAACTGGAACTTGCAGATTCTTTAAACTGCCTTCTCAGTCAGATTCCTACCAAGCTTCTTGATTTGTTCTTTTAGCGTCTCAATTTCATGCTGAAGATTTAGGTCTAAGGGGACTTTAGACTCTCTACCCTTCGCAGACCGATTCCACATTAACCTGTATGCCTGACGTGGTGTCAATAGGCTATGAACTTGTAGTGTGTAGTACCATGCCTCCAGTGTATACTTGGTACTATCAGAGTTATTTTTGAAATGAAGAAACATTTTCCAGCACCTGACATTTCTGTCTCCATCTCCTTCAGCTATGGCATCAAGAAACACGGTAAACAGTAGGCCATAACTAATCAAACGACAGTTATAATTATATCTATCATCTTTCTCGCCAGATTCTGGTGATGGCATGACCGAATTATCGCTGAAAGTAATATCTGGAATAACAGGTGGAGGGCCATGTTTTTGTTCATGGCTTCGCTTCCTCTTTCCATCATGTTTGAAAGATGCTGGGCATCCTGGCGATCTGCACTTATATCTATCATCTGGAGTAACCTGTTACTGTGCAATGATTTGCTGGGTTTCTTCTTCATTAAGAACATCATTTATAATTTCAGATGCTTTGGAGTCAGCACATGCAAAAGTCTCTATATAATAACTTTAGCCACCTTGAACAAATAGATCTTCCCAAGAATACTATAACTATTACCTGCTTCGACAGAATGTGGGATGTTCTTAGTCACTGGCGTTGAATCAATGGATGACATTCCAAGGAGCTTTAGTGCTGCTGGCACTACTCTTGCTTCAAATTCCAACATGAAAAAGTCCCTGCACTGAGCGTAAGCTCCATGCATACCAGCTTTAACATTTCTTCGGTTAATAAGATTTCGATCACTGCACATAGTGCAGGGCTCTCCAGATGATTTAGGTGTATATAGTTGTTTTAAGATATTCTATAAAAATTTAAATAATGAGAAGTTAGTAAAGAAGACTAGTACTTACGTTCAGTCAGCCTTCATGAGTGATTGGTTCTCTACTAGCAGGATATTAACTCATATCCTTATAGTAGAGAAAAGTAGAAAAATGGCTGGCAGATTTGGACAATTAAATGAAGAGGAAATTCAAGTTGTACTTGAAACAAGTACGCCAAAATGTTCTGTTCATATCCAGAGCTTGTGTATATAATAAAACAGTTATTCTATTCACTCTCGTCGTATATGACTGATAACCGACTCGGCGCTTTCGCGCCTCGTCGGCTATCAGCTCATATACGACTCGAGTTCGTAGAATAACTGAAAAATATACCCCCACTATATTTTGTAGAATTACTATGCTAGCTTGAATGGAGGTTTCAGGATTTTATATCGGATGAAATAACTATCATATCATGCCAATGCATTGATATTTTGACTGTTCAAAATAGTCAACTCACGATTCTCAAGAATCGTTTAAAGTGGTGATACCAATTTTGCAGCCCGCTTAATTATGGAAATTATGCTAGAAACTATTTTAGTACTTTCGTCACAAGGATTTAAGAGACAATAACTAGCTATCGTTCTCTAAAACTAATCCTTTGTGGTCCCTATCATCCAGATTTTGTTTGATATGACAAGGACGTACAAACTAAACGTAGGTAAAATACCCTGAAATTGATATTTTCCATTAATTTTGTCCAAAAACAACTAATTCAGTGCATTTTCCTTTCCCTATATTATGCGAATTGTTTATGTTGGCAACAACAAATCAGATTTAGAGCAGATAGTTAAAAATCCTTTAAAAAAGTCCCGAAACATGTTAAGCCCGAATTTGGACAAGTCGCAATATTGGTGTCGCCAACGCTAAGAGATTCTAGAAGGAGGCAAGTAGCTAGTTATTTTGATTAGTGAAATATAAATGGAGTGTCATGATATGTTTGTTCTTTAACCCAGTGGCTAAATTTGAATCTTTGGTTAACGCTAACGAAGTAATGATGGGCCGAGGGGATTTTTTGGGACACCCTGCATGTATGCTATATTTCAAGTTATAAATTATATTGCCATACTCAGACAATCATGGATTCAAAACGCATAAATAGACCATTTTCAATCAAATTTAAGTACAGGGAGAAAACTCAGATGATTAAATTTTCAATTGTAAACGGATGTTTGACAGTGTTTCCATAGAGGAATTTCCAAGTGAATTCACATATAAAATGGTCCGACAACTATCATTCAAACAACACAAACGCACGGCATGTGCTATGTATAATATATACTGTATTTGAAAAGATTCAAACTAAATCTGTTCAGGAGATATACAGCACATAATTATACGGAATATAATACAAACCAGAAACCTAAAAATAAACTGATGATCATTTCCTAATGGGATCGAAAGAATGTCAATTTTTCACAAAAGTATTTTAACTCTACCGACATAAAATGCCTTTTATCTAAACTGAAACAGGTGCGATTCAGCAATGTTAAAATTATAATTTTGCGCTGAATTGATATTCATAATATATTTTCACAATATATTTAGTTGAATTTTCTGAATCAATCACATTATCATCAGAAGAACAACAGTTTGCAGACCAAGTGGAAGAGTGGTTGCCAAAGAAAGGGAATTGGAAGATTTGTTGGCGTGCCACAAGAGATGGATGGGAAGGCACAAAATTCCACTCAAATTGTGATGGCAAGAAACCCACATTAACCATTGTTAAGGTCGTCAAGAATAATAAGGACTTGATATTTGGTGGATACGCCACCGCATCATGGGCCGGATGTAAGTATATATCCTTTTAGTCAGACATTATTCCAATATGGTACACTACTGCTGCTTTCAAAGTATATTGCAGTGATTTTAATTTCCAGTAATTTTTGTTCTCGACTAAGTAAAATCTGTTCATTAGAGACAGAAAGTCAAGAACGAAAGTGTATTTACAGTGTATTCTAAATTTATCAGTGAATTGCATGTGGTCTCTAACATAAATTCGTTCATTAATAACAATATTAATATCTATAACAGCATATCACAATAACTAACATTCCAACTGGAACACAATGATAATCTTCGCCGAATGATTAGCAACTAATCTGCACAGTCCTAGCGATCCTATACTAATTCTTTGGTTTAAATTAGAATTCTTATTTCGAATAATTACCCTACACTAAAGATTGCAATAATACATAAATTTATTCAGAGCTGTGAAAAATCGTTAGCATTTATCTTATATATTCTTTAAATATTATTCCTGTCTCTGTAAGATTTCAGACAGCGATGAAGTTTCAGCAATGTTCCTTCCCAACAAAATTAATGCTCTAAAACAGCATTGACATCCCAAAATTGCTGATAAAGGGGCATGGCTGGACGAATATTCAAAATTTCTATGAGCAGGGAACCACGAGAAGTTGTTTCCCTCCTGGTAAAACCTTCATTCGGGAGCAGATTCCAATTCCTCCTCAAACTAGCAATGGAATGTGTGCCATGGAAAAACTGAGGACTGCACAGTCAGAGAATTAGAAGAGCAACTATCATGGCCACGCCAAAGTCACCATAATTAGCTCGACAATCTTCCCCCTCTCTTTCCTCTCTCAAATTCGTTCGGGTGGTAATGCGTAAAATCTCCCTAATGACCAAATGCATGAATGAGTGGAATGTTGCTGGACAAATTTTCTAATTGCTCGAGTGGAGAAAGTGACGAGACTCCGATTCTGCTGTAACGTTAAGAGCACACGACAAATGTTCGGCACTTAGAAATCTCGTGCGTTTCTGTGCCCATTCCCAAAGATCTAGGACCAAGCTAGAGATAACCAGAGAGTGGCTACCAACCGAGAAAATATTGTCCGTGCGCAGGCGCCTATGAATGGAAATACACAATTGTTAGGGCGTCTTCTGTAATGTAGTTTTTGGCCTTTCTTTAATGAGCGATTTTCTTATAATTCATATCATTCTGGTCGTGCCATTTGAGCTGTTTGTCAACAATATATTGTGCGCAGAGCGTAACTATTGGGAAAAGGGGGGTGTGGGGAGTTAAACAATTTCTATTTTGTATGGTAGATTTTGCCATGTTGGTTCGGAAAAAATATGCTCAAGTCATATTTGGGCAATTTCAAAAATTTGCTAATTCAATATACAACATTTTCTGACCATCAGAATTCTATAAAATCTTCCCAAAAATGAATGAAATGGCGTTTCCTCTTCATTTGAACATTTTCTCGGAGAGCATGCCCTCAAACCCCCTAATAGCCTCGTGCCTGCAGCACTCCATAGCTGTGGATTCTTGCTAGCAGTATGTGACCCCCCATAAACCTTTTTGGTTTCGGCATGCCCCTTTATTTTGTGTCCTGATCATGCCATTTTCTCCGGAAAAATAAACGATAGAACCATAATGTTTCGACCCAAGTTACACCCTGCTTGTGCCTAGATCTGAAATTGGAGTTACACACGTTAAGGCTCACTTTCTTAAGAGCGTCGCAATCTCGCCCTCGATCTTCATGGATTCTGTTGAAAGAAAACAACCTCAAAGCGCATTCACCCTGATCTGAACTGGTGGTGACGTGGGTTCGAGCTTTTAGAATGTTAGCATATTGAAAATCCCGGGGTCGAGCATCTTCCGGCGGAAGTTTGGGGGGAAATGTAGTAAACGGCCTGAGAAAGTTAGTATATTCGTGGGACGATGTGAGCATAGAATTCGCCAGATGTAGAAATCTTGGAAAATTTGAGGAGGAGCAAAATGAATAACAGTGGACGGCAAGCTGATAAAGAACTGAAGTTGCTAGGTGATCTGTGAACAGGAAATGATGTTTTGTTCTAGTAGTTAGTCCTCATCAGCTGTATACAGTGATTGTTGAGTGATAGAGCATTTATAAATCGAAACTTCTGTGTTTGAGATATAACTCAACTGTTTAGCAAAGCAATTTAGTAAGTATAAGTGGCAATTAAATATGCAATTTTAATTAAATTTTAACGAAAAGACAACTCCAATTCAGGTCAACGGACGAATATCTGAATAACCAGGTTCTGCCTGGAATGCCCCCCCCCCCCCAAGTAGGCTACTATTTTAGGAGCTGACTATTTGAAGATACATGATTGCCTTATCAATATCATTATTAAATTGCATTTACGAAGTCCTAGATTTTAAATATTTTGGCGAAGGATTGCGCCAGACCTCTCACGGCTACAGCTACGTGTCCCAAGTTTTCCCAGCTTAGTCTTACCAGTTAAATCTTTCGCCTACACTGTATTAATACCAGTAGGTACGTTAGTTAAACACTAATTCTCGCTAGGTATCTTATCGTAAATTTAATGATACAGTCTACTTTATCATTAAATGAAGAGTTATTGATAATTCTCTACTGACCATTGGTATTTTTCAAAATTCGTTTTAATTGTACATTTTCAATTGTACTGAAACCCGATGTGAAATGGAAGGGAAGAGGGGGGGGGGAGGAAGGTGTAATCAAATAATAATCTTCAAAATGTATATCATTAAGACTGTATGTTTTTGTTGTTGCTTGCTATAAAGGGAAGGCGAATCGTGTTAGAGCATTTTCAAGATGTAACTAGCCCGCTTGCCTTATGAATTGCTGTAGCAGAATAATATCTTCAAAACTTTGGAAAATTAGGATTGATATAACAACGGGTTTTATTCAATCAATTTACAGCACGTCAATATCGCATCAACCTTCCTAATACGTTAATATAATTAGGAAAAAATAGCCCAAAATTGGAGCTTTTACTTCATTTACATTTACTTTTGTTTTAAGTGGGCATATAAATTTGGAGGATTAGATAATATCATTAGCAGGGCATAAAGTATATCCTAACTTCTCACTAAAAATTATGCAACCTATACAATTTGCCTTCGTAATAATTTGCTGTAAGATTCTCGGGCGCTCCTTTCCAAGATTTTCCATAACGTCAATGGTCATGGCTAGGGATGTGGCAATATCAATTTGGCTAGCGCGTTAATACAGTTTATTTTATAAGCAGTGGTCGAATTTGAGCGTAGCGAAATTCTAAACAACGTAATGTTGTTTAATTGTTTCAATTGCCATATTTGTCATTCGAAACGTTCGTTTCCACGGGTACAAGTAAGGCGAGTCGTTGAAAACTTCGAGAGACAGTTACAGCTTCAATTATTACACATTGTTTCACATTGTTTCTTATTCACATTGTTTCCAACATGGAAGTTCTTGTACGTAACTAAAACACGCCGAACCATACCATTTTCACCCGAGAAGACTTCTTTAACCACGCATTACATTTTTGTCAGCAACAATCACTACATCTCAAGGGCGTAAGTTGCCAGTATTTACATTCCACTTTCGACGTAATATCAGAGTTGGCGCGTATAATGGCACCCATTTCATCCAGAAATCTTCTTCACTGCTGATTGCACAAGGTAATATCGCGTCTTAGGATACTGATCATAAACAAAATATTAATTGCCATCCATCGGGATTTTTCGATGTTGCACGTCCTAACAATAGCTATTCGGAGTGAGCACGTTTAGGTCAGAATCGATCAAAGGTAATGTTCCAATGGGTCTTTCGTTAGGAGGTAGGGAAACCGTTAAGAATTCAGGCACTGAGAAACGTCGTTTTCCCAAGGCGAAAACAAGTGCTCTTTATTAGCTTTTAAAGGAGACTCGACTGCTCCCAGGTGCCATGGACTATCAGCTGATCCAAACACCCATGTCAATCCATTTTGTACACCATTCTTATGGAACTTACCTCTTCTTTGATTTCTCTCTCTGCTTCGATCAGCTGTGAACCAGGATCACTGTGGATGAACCCCGGCCAACCGCGAATACTTGCAAACTGAGAGCCATAAGGAACGAGCATGTATCGTATCCTTACCACTAGTCCGTATGCCTTACCACTAGTCCGTCTCCGAACTCGGGTGTCATGGGGTTCTTATTCTTAAGGTATTGACCGATAACGTAAACATCATTTTTATCTTTTCCAGGATTAAAGAGGCATAACGACCGCCTTTCGTCCTATGCGATCAATTTTCCCTATTTCATTTTTCAATTCTTTCTGAACACTTTTAACTAACATGTGTTCGGCTTTGTGAAGTAGTTGAGGCAAAATGCATGACGTGCTTCCTCCTTTGAATGACTTGTGCTACGCTACACTGACGATTCTTGCTATAACCCATATGATCTTGTTGACGTCACTAGATTTCTCCCAATCTTTGAGAGGAGCGTCAGAAAAGTATAACGAGTCTTCTTTTCTCCTGGTAGAACATCGTTCTTCTGGGTTCCGAATTTCAAATCCCATTCCTCGATGGGCTGGTACAAAACTGGAGGTCAGTTCCACTAATGCGAATATTCACCCAATTAGTTTAGCGAACGACCACGTGTAAGCCAAACGGCTGTGTTGTTTTCACCACACATACATGCCAGCAGGTCAGGTCACCATCGGTAGCAGCCTGAATCTCCCCAATTCTTACTCTTTCATACACTTTGAAGCGAGTGCTGGTTTTATTGATCATGCTCAGAACGGTTTCCGAATCGACCAATTCAATACTCTATCGAAATCAAACGGTTTTTCGGCTTCGATCACCTTCCACCCTCGTTTGGACAGCACGGCAGCATTCAATTCCATTTGCGGAGTGGACAACTTATTTATGGGAGCGATTCCAAACGCTAGATCACTCTCATCGCTAAGAATTATGAGTCACGGGCGACCAACTGCATCTTCAGCTCGTAAACGACGAGGGGACCGTAACTATTCGAGCTTGAACAACGTAGTCAAAAAACGAAGCAATTTAGCAGTGAGGTCGGCTGGAAGCGGTGTATCCCAGTCAAGGTTTCGTGATCATACCTTTGCTAACAACGTGAAAGGGCATACAAAATCGAGTGGGTCGTAGAGTTTCGTCACCTGCTGAAGCACTGTCCGTTTTGTCAAGACGTCAGGCAAAGACTTTGGCAAACAATTTCTTTAAGATATTGCGCCGGTGCGTATTCCACGCCTTTTCTTGCTGAAATTTACAGTAACTTCATAAAAGATTTTATCCTTTCGAGAATCCCATCCAAGGCCGAGTACACGTAGGTTTGCGTCTGTTCATTGTAGCATACTTAACGATTTACCGCTTTCTTCTCTTCCATTGTCTTCGCGAAATGTTTCTTGAATAAGACTTGGGCTTTCTCCACGAACTGTCAGCATTTTACCGAAAATCCACCTTTCGCTAGCATGTTCTCCGTTTCTTTGGCAATTTTTAGAGCACAACACAGAGTTGGACGAGAGTCAATAAGATCGTCAACGTAACTTAATTTCTTCAACAGTTCAGCAGCTTCCCAGCTGTCCTCTTTGAATCGGTCCGCTGTCTTGTAAATTGATTCCGTACTAATGGCTGGTGCTAGCGTGTCCTCATATTGACACGTTCAATCATGAAAACATTTGGTGGGCGATCAAGTTCAAGATCTCGCCAGAGAAAACGATGCCAATGCTTCTCCAATTATTTCTAGAAGACAGAGTTGAACATTTTTCTGATATCACCAACTACTGCCACAGCTTTTTCTCGCCAACGTAGCAGGATGCCGTATGTAACAATCTGGTCCTTAGGCCAAACAGGAATTCAACGTCACTCCCTTATAGATTTGACTGGAGTTAAATACGATGCGAACGGGCGTGGAGTGTGACTTAGGGTTGAGTACTGCCAAGTGAAATATGTAGAACGCAGAAATTTTCCGCTCCTGGATCTCCTGGGCCATAAGCTGACGTGCTACTTTGCGCTGTACCATATCATTCATCTGCTCTTTGTATGTGCTTGCCCACTGTTCATCCACAACGTGGTCTTGTCTCTGCACCAAGCTCTTCACCCTCGATGAACTTTCCAATATATCTTTCTTCTCGCTTATTCTATATTAAATGAATGGTGTTTGTAAAGCTGCAGAGACCTTGAGCTTGACCAATCAGCAGACATGGGGCCAGCAATGTTGGCATAAATTCCGGGTGTGTACCGAGTTGAACTTTATACGTTTCTACTTTAACTTTCACGTCATGGATCACCTTCACCAGGTTTGAGTCATGCTTAATTCCTTCAATCAGTTCTGAATGACTGCCCTGAAGACAGATTGCTAACTCACCACTCATTATGCTTAGATTCTCCCCATACCGTGTTCTTCTTGTTTAGGATGTAGACCAAAGAAATCACATCCGAAGAGGACATCGACATGACTTGATTTTCTCTGTAGAGACTCAGAGTCATACTCTGGAAATAGGTTCTTAAGAACTTCATGCTCTCGTTTGCTCACTGAACCGGAGATTTGATCCATTCCATACGCAGTTATAGTTACCCTTTTACCAGACTTTGTCCGTAAGGTGAACTCATATTGCTGAGTGCTGTGGGTCTTTTCCACATTGCCCATGGTGGTATTGTCCAAGGTGATCTTTCCAAGGTTCTTGGCTTTTATTCCTTCAGCTGCTTGGTGGGTAACGTAGGTAGCGTTGGAACCTCCATCGCAGAAAACAGTTATATACAGGTTGATTGTTGCCACAGAACACTGCTTGGTATATGGGGTACAGGGATAAATAGTCACCTTGAGAAGTATGGGTTTCTTTAATTACGTGCAACTGCCTCGTCTTTATTTTCCTCTTGAACTTTCTCTTTGCGACTCTTGGATTCGCAGAGTAACTGATGATGTTGACTACTTCCACATGGACAACAATCTTTCTTGGGACAGTTTTGTCTTCTGTGGTTTCCGAAACATTTGAAACAAGCGTCAATCTGTTTCAAGAGTTCATATTTTCCATCCTTCCGGCTGACAGGTAATTTCTGGAACTCTTTACATTGAACAGTGGTATGATTGATAGTGTAGTTTCTGTGAGACTGATAAGCACGCTTGCAATACTTCTTAGGGCTTTGCGTTCCCATATAATAACCTTGTTGCTTTCCTCCGTCATTCTTGGGAAATTCATTTCTCTTTATTTTTGACTGAACTTCAGTTATTCGAGCAAAAGCTTCTCGTTCACCTCTTGAGAATTTCATGAAGAATTTCACTTTCTCACTGGAAGTCATGGCTCTGTATTTTTGTTGCCATTCAACCTTCAAATGACAAGGCAACAGTTCGGCGATGAACATCTCTCATTGTCAGAATGTTCAAGTTTTCTAGCTCTTCCAGTTGACAATAGGCCGATTCAACTTCATCCACAAGTTCTACTAAGCCTTTGTAGTCATCGTCTGACACTGCCTTTAGTTTATGCAAACTTTCTGAAGCCGCCTGGAAACTGGCACCAACATATTCGTAATAACTTTCTAACTTCCGCCACATAACATCATAACCTTCAGGCCTTGTAACACACACTGATCTTATTCGTTTGCTTGCTTCGCCCTTTAAGGATCTTTTTAGCTTATGAGCTAGGGTTGTCTTGCTTTGATACGCCGTTTCTGCCACCGATTTTCAAAGTGCTTTAAATTTTGCTTTGTTACATTTACAGAGGGAATGATACTTATTCCAGGGAGGGTTAGGGTGTTGCTATGGTGTTGGTATAAGCTGATCAAAATTTGTTGAGGAAAACTTATCATGGGAAGGTGGAGGGAAGTGAAATGAGGCTGTACTGGTACTTAGGTGGTGGGACAAACTTGCTAGATTGATTGTTGTGGAGCACTTGCACTGGTAGGTACACTTATGCCAAGTGAGGTGCAGTGAGACTGGCACTAGTACTAGTATGTTGACTAATGTTACCGGACAGGTTATCGCCATCACTCCCTGGAGTGGTTGGTTCATCTCAGTGTACGTAGTATCTGGATTGACAAATAACTGATAATACCAGTTCGGATTACTTCGCGTATCTGTAACACTAAAATAGATCTGAAAGTAAAGAAGAGACAAGTTACTCACCTGAACTTAATTGAAATAACTATAAATAAAAAACCTTTAAATAATCCTGACCCAGCTAGAATTACCCAGCTACCAAAAAATTTCTAATAGGGCCATATCTAATAAAGTGGATGATTTGGATTTGGTTCTAAAAATGAATGAAGTAGACCTCGCTGGAATAACAGAGACTTGGTTGAATTTAAATGTTCCTGGTAGCTGTGTAAATATACAGGGCTATAACTTAGTTCGAAACGACCGCGGTGAGAAACGGGGTGGAGGGGATTTGTGCATTTGTTAAATCTTCAATCCCTTTCGTGACGCTTCCAAATCTTGGCTGCCCTAACCATGAGTGTTTGTTGGTAAAACTCAGACCTTACCGACTTCCAAGAGAAATTTCATGTATTATTGTTTGTGTGATATACAACCCACCTCTTCCAGATAGTAACGAACTATATAAGTACATGACTGCCTCTTTGGACAAAATCTTATTGCAATACCCTAGAGCAGGTGTCATCGTTACGGGCGACTTTAATCATTTTGACACTAAACGACTTTGTAGAAATTCACCTCTTAAGCAAATTGTTAAGAAACCAACTCGTGGAAACGCGACTTTGGATTTAATACTTACCAATATAAAGCGTTTGTAAAAGAACCAGATATTCTTCCCGCTGTTGGTCAATCAGATCATATGTCAATCATGTTACATTCACTTGATGAACCTTATAGCACCAACACAGCTACCAAAATTTAGATTAGAAAACGAAATCCATCAAACATGCAGGCTTTTGGTCGCTTCCTCTCAAATCTAGATTGGAGTGTACTTTACCAGTTACCTTCTTGTCTGCGTGATCTGTTTTATGACGTCATACTTATGGGCCTGGATACAATTATTCCTGCAAAAGCAGTCAGACTCCATTGTAAAGATAAAGCGTGGATTACGCCTGAAATAAAATCGCTTACTTCCCAAAGACAAAAAGCACTTAGCTTGAAGAATAAGGCTGAATACAATAAACTAAGGAACAAAGTAATCCGTGTCATCAAGCAAGATAAATTTAATTTTTATGAATCTCAAGTGTGCCATTTAAAAAATTCAAAGCCAAAAAAATGGTGGAGTGCAATAAAAAATTTAGCTGCCTCTTCTTCAAAAGCAGTTTTCAATTCTGCTGAGGTCAATGGAATCATCTTAGAAGGAAAAGCACTAGCGTCCGCAGTTAACAATGCATTTATTGCTGCCACCCCACCAATACCTCCCCTATCAGAGCATGAAAAATTCCTATTGAAGAATCCAGGGTCACCTACACTATCTCTGACTTTGCTATTGAATCCCATCTAAAGAAAATTAAATCCAACAAAGCACCTGGTCCAGATGGTATACCGAATTGGATTCTCAATACGTTTTCCATGGAGCTCTCTGAAACTGTAACAATTATATTTAACACCTCCATTAAACATGCACCGGTCCCAAGGCAGTGGAAGGAAGCAAATGTTATTCCAGTCCCAAAGACAACTCCAGTAACAGATATATCCTCGGATCTTCGACCTATATCAGTAACTGCTACATTATCAAAAATTATTGAATCGTTCCAATTTCGAAGGATCGTGGATGGTATTCATTGATGGTATTCAGCGTTCCTATTTCACCCGTGCTACGAGAGTTTGGAACTGTCTTCCAACAAACTTAAGGCATCCAGATACAAGTCTAACTTTATTCAAAAGATTGTTGCGGGACTATTATTTCAAAGCCCTGCACATTTGTTATGATGCAGAGGACCCAAGAACGTGGAAGTCTATATGTTTAAATTGTAACTGTTGTCGAAGTTGAAACAGTGTCATTAACTGTTGTTTCTAGATATTAGTATAATATATGTTAAAAGGTCCCACAGTAATTGGTTTTAACTGTTGTGGTGTCCCAGTCATTCGTTACTGTTTGTATTGTATTTGTGTTGTGCACTTGTATATGTCATTCGTATAAGTTTATCTGGCGAAGTTAAATAAATAAATAAATAAATAAATATTGGATCAAAGACAATTTGGTTCATTAAAAGGACGTTCTTCTGTGGATGCGTTAATTAGCATGTTCCACTGTTGGTTTTCAGAGGCAGGTGGCAATGGCGAAACTGTACGTGTTTAACTTCCTATTAGATTTTAGTAAGGCATTTGATAGAATCAATCATCAAATCCTCATAAATAGGATGCGATTACTCGGCATTGATAATTATTTAATTAATTGGTTGATTGACTTTCTCATGCAAAGAAGAAAAATGGTGAAGTTGGGCGCCATGTTATCGAATTGGTCATTTGTAAATTGTGGCGTACTGCAGGGTACAATTATTGGCCCGCTTCTTTTTCTCATTATGGTCAACGATTTAGCCATCACCGATAACAGCCGATGGAAATATGTTGACGACACCAGTCTCTCGGAAACAATCATTAAAGGTAAACAAAGTCTTTTACAAACTGTTATTGATGATATAGAGAAATAGTGTACAGAGAACGATGTGGTACTTAACCATACCAAATGAAAGGAGCTGATCATTTCATTTGCTTAAGATACACCGAACCTTCGTCCACTGTTCGTTGAAAAGCATTGTATTTCCCGGTTTTCATCGGCAAAAGTCCTTGGTGTTTTTTTCTCGTCTGATCTCCGCTGTATCTTGCATATCGAGTATACTGTAACATAAGCATCAAAGAGACTTTACTTTCTCCGAGTACTTAAACGAAGCGGAGTTGGAGAGAATTCTCTGATCCAAGTGTTTTTCACATGTATACGGCCTGTCCTTGAATATGCATCCCAGGTTTGGAATTACGGTGCTCCAGATTATTTAAAACAGGAGGTTGAAAGAATCCAAAAACCCGCTTTACCAATAATATATCCCGGTCTATCATATCTGGAAGCCTTGAAATTTAAAAAAATCCAAATACTTAGTCAAAGAAGAAATGACATATGTATGTCATATTTAAAAAAACCTCTTTACCCCGAACACATGTTACACGAACTCGTTCCTGACAGACGTGAGAACTTGGCCAATTATACCCTTCGTAACGATAATCATGTCAAGCAAATTGACTGTAAGTTTTTTCAAGTTCGATCATCAAACTTTGCAATATTTCATACTCCGTCTCTCGGTGGGCTGCACCGATAAGACGTCTTGAAGCCAAAGTAACCGCTGTTTTGGCTTTACTTCTCTCTTGTTTCTTGTCTAGGACACTTATATTATAACGTTTATGGTATCTACCAATGACAAAACGGTAACTATATCTTCGAGTATTTGGCTGAAAAAACTCCTTTAAAGTCGGCTTCTTTAATATAGCTCTCAAATGTCACCTTCGATATTTTCGCTCACAAGTGTTTTACTTCAGCGGTATTCATCGCCAAATTATACAGTTGTATGTACCATATTTTGACGCGCACTACTGAATATTCAAACAATAAAAACTCACAAACAAAAGATTTTTAAACTATACGGCGGTTGACTGTTGTGTAAAACTACTTGAAAAATACAATGAGAACTTCGACGTTTCGAGCGAAGGCCCTTCGTCTGGAAGTTAGTAGAATGGGTCGGGGGGAAACATGTGCTTTTATAGTGAATACAAAAGCGATCACGTGATAAAAAATAAACAATCAGAGGGATTTAATCAAAACAAACTATAAACAAAATATGGAAATCACATCACAAAATATATTAGCATATAAGGACCAGCGAACAAAGATAACAAAGCAAGGAAGACAGAAAACAAGGAACGAAGTATTAGATAAAGTGAGATGTAGAGTATCTGCTGATGCCGCAGGCATAAACAGATAGGAGTTAAATGTAAGAGAGGCGCTCGTTAATGCCGAGAGGATGAATGGTGCCAAGTTGGGATTTGCAGCTATCATTACTACCAGAAATGGGACACAGAACTCGAATTTGCATTTCTGAAACACTGTGATTGCCAGTGTTGATTGGCACAAGGAAACGCTCCTTGTGGTGTGAAGCTGTGTAAAACCTGTAAGTATATAGATTCTTCCACTACAATTTCGGCACCAGAATCTAAGTACACCGTTAAGCACCATTTCACGTGCACCTCCTCTCATCTCATCTACTGTATTTCATGCAGTAAATGTGGGATGCTATATATTGGTGAAACTGGTAGATATTTAAGGATGTGGTTTGGTGAGCATCGTCGTGCTGTCGTAAACAACGATGCAAAACAACCTGTTGCCAGACATTTCAACACTGGCAATCACAGTGTTTCAGATATGAAAATTCGAGCTCTGTGTCCCATTTCTGGTAGTAACGATAGCCGCAAAAGCCAAGAAATGCGTCTCATTTCTCAACTTGGCACCATTCATCCTCTCGGCATTAATGAGCGCCTCTCTTACATTTAACTCCTATCTGTTTATGCCTGCCATCAGCAGATACTCTACATCCCCCCTTATCTAATATTTCGTTCCTTGTTTTCTGTCTTTCTTGCTTTGTTATCTTTGTTCGCTGCTACTTATATGCTAATATATTTTGTGATGTGTTTCCATATTTTGTTTATAGTTTGTTTTCATTAAATCCATCTGATTGGTTTTTTTTTATCACGTGATCGCTTTTGTATTCACTATAAAAGCGCATGTTTTCCCCCCGACCCATTCTACTAACTTCCAGACGAAGGGCCTTCGTTCGCTCGAAACGTCGAAGTTCTCATTGTATTTTTCAGGTAGTTTTATACAACAGTCAACCGCGTCATTTGCTATACTCTACCCACACTGGCGCCGCACGTTTGAGATATTTTTAACTAGTTATCTTTATTTTACAACAGAAACCGTATGTGCGCGCGGTAAAACACTGTAGTCCATTACAAACGTTCTTTTCACGTGTTTTTATATCACCGCAGGCTCAAAACACAAGCCGTACTTGATGGCGCTCGTATCGAAATGTCTTCATCTACCCCCCCCCCCTAACTATGAGTCTATGAACCTAAATCCACCCCAATACAATTTTGTTTGGTAATTGTAAAATAATTGTGAACCAAACAGTTTCGGTAAAATAAATGATATAATATTTAATTATTTTGTTCGTCCGCGTAAAATTATTTCATTTAACAATATATTCTATTTGTTTTGACAGATAGATATAGATCTGCTCCAGACTCCTTTTTGTTTTCTCTTCGCAATAATGACAACCTACCACCTTTCAAAGCTCTGTTGAAGAATCAGAATGGTCCGTACGCAATTGCTTGTTTCAATGGATATGGACCAACATTTGGTGGAGGTCATGACTTGCGCATTGCCAACAATGCTGGATCAAATACCAAATCCAAAACAGAGTTTGGCAACTCCTACCAACCTCCATCAGGTTACACCTACTACAAAACCAGCACACGATCCCTCCTTGCAGGGAGTTTTTACTTCACCCCATCGGAAGTTGAAGTGTTATATCTTACCTAGACTTTCGCTCATTCTTCACCTTATTAAGATAAACATTATTGAAAAACAAACTTTGCCATAGAAATTTTTAGAAAGGCTCTGCTGTAATCTCCTTTTATTTAACACTAAATATCATTTTAATAAGTTTTCCTCGTTTCTGATTGGTTAAAGACATGAGAAATTTCCTTTAATTTAATTTATTTTAATTTCCTGAGAAATTTCTTTTAATAGGGTATTAAGAAAAAATATACCACAGCTGCACACATGCGGGAAACTTCCTTTCGACCAATCAGAGCATTTGTTTCTATGCTCTGGCGTCATGTGCTGACGTGATTTCAAAACGTCTTTCGAGTTTCGAAAAACAGCAAAACCTGAAAAATTTTATGCAAACTGCACAAACAAATCATCCTGAGGTTCAGAATTTTTCAAGTTTTGGATTGAAATTGATAAATCAGGTACACATTTTTCTAAAATTCGACGCTGCGATAAACGTTTAATTTAATCGCTTTGTTCTAAAAATAGATGAATTTAAACGCCATGTAACTTTTATAATATCTGGGTCGACTAGCTATACTGGACTTGCTAAAATGGTATTAAAAGAAAATTACGCTTGTTCTCGAAGTATTAAATAAAAAATAACACTTGTATTTCGCGAAATATTTATAATTCCGCTCGTGCTTTTCACTCAGCTATTATAATGTGACTTTAAGATATGCTAAATCTACGACGCGGACGTGAGGAAAAACAGTCACTATTCTCACAGTTTCAGCTACTCGGGTAAAAGCTATGGATTCCGTTTGTAAACAAAGTCCGAAACGCGAGAAAAGCAAATTAAAACTGGTTTCCAAACATTAGCGATTGTTTTTTCGTCACGTCCGCGTCGTATATTAGGCATATCTTAAAGTCCCAATTATAAGTATTACGCCAAACACGCGTGCGATTTTTCATTAATACTACTCGGACCGTGTAATTTCCTACACAAATATACTTAGAAGATTTATATCAATTTCAATTAGAAGTTGAGTAATTAAAACATAAAATAACTGACATCAGTACTCTCAGAGAGAAAAATAGATGCCATGGAACAACGCGGAAAGACATACTTTAAACAAACTATAATTATAATAGGTTAAAAATTGCAAATGCATGTTTTCATATAAAAACCATATTTGGTCGACCTTAGATACGTGCATGGCATTGTTTATTTTCCATTGTCTTAGCTTCACATTCACCACCGTTTTTTATTTGACAAACCTAATGTATTGTGGCTTCTCTTTTCATCGAATTTCTCGGTCTTTGTATGACATTTTGAGCTTCACTAGCTATAACTTTAATGAGAAATCCCCCTTTAGAAATCACTCTTGTGTGTTATTATACCTTTCGGAATTGAATTGAATTGTACATGAACGGCGGAAGTATTTACAACTTCCCTTCGTCCAAATAATTTAACGCGACGTATGTAAGTTGTTACGTGCTCTGTAGTCAGTTGAACCATTCTTACTCGAACTAGTACTGACGGTAAGACGAATTTGTAATTCGACATTTTTGTGTTGCTGTTCGTTTTAGAAGCTATTTTAAATTCCCAGAGGTATAACAACGCACGTTTAACAACAAAAGAGTGATTTCTATAGGGGGACTTTTTTGGGGGACACCCTGTATAAAAAAAAGGAGACCTTTAGAAATCGTTCCCTTTGTTATAATTTGAATGGTTGAGCGCTACCGAGCCCACTGACGCGTTGAATATTGCCAGGGTGCGTATATTAAAAGCAGACTTTTAGAGATTAAAATATTATTTCATATCATATGCGCCCATGGGTATTTAAAATTTTAATAACTACACAAAATAACTACACAAAACACAGGCGAACATTGCTTTGTGTTCAGCGAAATGGGCGCCATGTCGAAGGCCACGACGTTTGATTTATACATAATAAATGTAAAATAAATAAATAAAGACCGTTTTGTTTCACGTATGTCAATTTCTTAATAGAGAGTTTAAGCTTCGCGTTCATACGTCAAACGACAAACGTCAGGCGAAGAAATATTTTACGCTATAAGGCAATAAAGGAAAAATGATCTTGCTATTTTAAAACTGTGATGTATGACGATCTTTTTGAGATAAGAAAGAAAATATGAAGCGAAGAAGTTAAGCGAAAATTCTGCAAAGAAAATTCGTCTCTGCCGTTTGCCGTTGCCCTCAAACGTGAAGCTTAAACTCCCTATTGGCTCATGGCTTGGCGTTAAACTCAATCAGCATAATGTGCTAAACGAAACCAATAACTTATCCATGCTTAAAATATGACTTTATTGTGTTTACGCACCCATGGGTTTAACATCATACTTGGCATACAAATTATAACAACAGGACCGATTTCTAAAGGTCTCCTTTTTTGATACACCATGTATATTCAGCATAGCTTAATGCCCTTAACCTACGTTTTACCCTTTCGTTCTGTAATATCCTTCACTTGAGCAAAGCACTCGCACAGATATATGCACCAATTTAGCACTTGATGTATTGAATCTAAAATAAACGTGTTAAAATTCATTTTGTATGTTTTAATGAAAAGATTATTTCAAATATTAAATTTCATGCAGGTTCTTCTAAATCATTGCAAAGAATGGAGAGTAACCATAAGATATCAAGGGTCTTCGCTTACTTCCACATCAAGATATCAGCTCGCTTATTGGTGACATCTATACGGAGTTCATAAAATCACCAAACTTGCACAGAATAGCTACAGCAATTCCTGATACGCTAACAAAATATAACGGAGATATTTACGAAAAAAATATCACTTTGTTTGCCTTTGAATATCAAAACATACTGTAATTTTCCATTTTCTGTCTGGAACTATTTTTGTTATTATAGTTCATCATTGTCTACGCTGACTAAAAATTCGGACGCGTGCTTATATATTGATTTAAAGCGTATATTTGAGTTTCCCTTATCATATAATTATAGTGATCAGTTTTCCCAAATAATACCTTTCCTGTATCAATGCGAAGAAAAAATAAACTGCCATGCAAATACCACACGATATGATAAAAAATTGCTGCAAAAATCCCACTTTCATGCATAAGTGCACTTTGAATTTTCAGACATTCGGCCAAATGAATGTCGCCTATACGCGCATGACATTCGGCAGTGCAAGTTTTGGAGAAAACGTCAAGCTTCGTATCAGCTGCACTGACACAGAAAGATATCGTTTCACAGCTCAAGGCATGATTTTTACTGGCGAGAAAAAGATAAATCTCAATATGCGTAACGTACGACAACATGCTAAAATTGGATTAAAATTGCATACTAAAAAAACTAAATTTAAGGATTTCTTATTTAGAAATTTAGAAATTTCTATGATATTAGGAGATAAATAATATATAGTTGAAAATCGAGAAACATTTTTCATAGTTTATGTCGAGAAGTAAGCAATGTTTGGCGCCTATTTTACAAATTCAATGGTTGTAATTTACTTGTAGTACACCAAGACTGCATGGTTTGAACACCCCACATTTTTTCCACAAATATGGAAAACTAAAAATACCTCCCTCAGCCCACGCACGTGGTGACGCTAGGAATTTTTGGACAGTACTGTATAAAAATACATAGCCAAATCCGTAGGCGGTGTTTCGCCTCCTGCCCTGGTCTTTCGCCAGTGTTTACATTGGATCTGAGACAGATTGTCTCGACAAACAAAGCATCTGAGCTTTGAACACAGAGTTATAATTCAGGCTGGATAGTCTGCACATTTGCTTTTTTTATGTCAGTCCAGTCGAGAATTCGCTTAGGAGATCAAACAAGTTTGTCATATATATACGTCAGATCAAAACTCAACATGAAACGCTAGTTTGTGGAGAACAAGCAAGCCCGGGAACCTCTGCTCCATGTATGCAGTCCCAAAAGCGATTCCAAACGTGAAATAATTTAGCTTTATTATATAATCATACCAAACAACACAATAGTTAGTTCATTTAGATAGACCTGCTCTGGATCTTAACTCGCCTTAAATTGAGGCTAAAAATTGGCAAAGTTTCTATTAAATCGCCTAAACTCCCACTAAATCGCCTAAACTCACCAACTAAATTTAAATGCTGAAAATAGTAAATACTTTATATAGTGTAAACACGCTTTCCCCCAGGAAGGGGGGGGGGGGTTCTGGTTGTTTATTTCAGACAAATTTAGAAGGGGGCTTATCGGAGATGGCTTGCTGGAGAGAGGGGGCTTAGCCGAAACACGGGAAGTTACATGCCTATTGATTACATGTATAGGCGAAACACAGAATGCACTAGTCATTGGAAAACCCCGCACCTCCCTACCCGGGGAACAGCGGCATTGGATAAAGATTGTGTCCTAAATCATTCAAATCCCCCGCTATACACGTGACATTCTTACTATTCTAAACAGGACTAAAGTGCCCCGCTACCCGTGCACCAAAAATGAAGGCTACCATAGTAAATTAATTAGTAAGTTTCAACAAACTATTTCTAAAATTGCCCTAATTTTGGTCTTTGGGACCAAACATGCAATTAAGAATTTATCAAAACTTTGCCAAAGTACGTAGGTAAATATTTGCAGTTTGTCTGTTAGTTGTATCTTGCAACGTATACAAAGTCAATACATTATCCTGTAAAAGCTACTTCTAGTAAAACAATGTCTATAGTGTATAGGATAAATGTCCATGAACAAGGCTTAATAATACGTCTCGAATAGGAAAATCCCGCTGATTCGGCCCATAATCATTGGCCATGATGACACATAGGTACCGAGGCATAACAGATAGGCTAATCTGCAAATAAATCCCGCTATTTCCCGGCATGTCCCGGGTAGAGGGTGCGGGGCTTTACAATGACTGGTGCATAAGTTACATACTATCAAGCATATACGGCGGTTGACTGTTGTGTAAAACTACCTGAAAAATACAATGAGAACCTCAACGTGCGAAGCGAAGGCCCTTCGTATGGAAGTTAGTAGAATGGGTCGGGGAAAACATGTGATTTCATAGTGAATACAAAAGAGATCACGTGATAAAAAATGAACCAATCAGATGGATTTAATTAAAACAAACTATCACATTACAAAATATATTATCATAAGGAGCAGCGGACAAAGTTAACAAAGCAAGAAAGACAAAAAACAAGGAACGAAATATTAGATAAGGTGAGATGTAGTATCTGCTGATGTGCTCATTAATGCCGAGAGGATGAATGGTGCCAAGTTGGCAAATGAGACGCATTTCTTGGCTTTTGCGGCTATTGTTACTACCAGAAATGGGACACAGAGCTCGAATTTTCATATCTGAAACACTGTGATTGCCAGTGTTCAAATGTCTGGCAACAGGTTGTTTAGCATCATTGTTTACGACAGCACGACGATGCTCACCAAACCTTATCTTTAAACATCTGCCAGTTTCACCAATATGGAGCATCCCACATTTACTGCATGAAATACAGTAGATGAGATGAGAGGAGGTGCACGTGAAATGGTGCTTAATGGTGTACTTAGATTTTGGTGTCGAAATTGTAGTGGAAGAATCTATATACTTACAGGTTTTACACAGCTTCACACCACAAGGAAACGTGTCATTAGATGAAGACGAGTCCTCTGGTAGAGTTGTGAACTAGCGTTTCACGGATTTCGAAACGAGACTAAAGGATTATTGGTGAAAATGGAAGATGTTTCAGGGTCGTTTTTCAAGATATAAAAATTCTTCCTATTGACATCTCTTACTTTGAAATTGAAGGGATGGTAACCGAAAACTAGGGGTATTTTGTTTTTGGGAACATTAGACACATGGTCTCTAAGGGTTTCAGATCGGGGAATATTGGAGGCCTTCGAACAGGCAGTATTTAAGAGAGGGGTTGGATAACCGCGTTGGACAAAAACATTCTCATTTCCTGACTTTTGGTTTTGAATTCCTCATCTTCACTGCAAATGCGGCGAAGGCGAAGAAACTGAGAGAAGGGAATGGACCTTTTAGTGTGACTGGGGTGGGAAGAAGATAGCTATGAGAGTCAGTCTGCTTGTAGAACACATAAGTAACAAGTCTATTGCCATTGATAGACACAAGTATATCTAAGAACGATATACTTGTCTCACTGATCTCCCACGTAAACTGGAGTGCTGGGTGGAAGTTATTAACAAAGTTAATAAACTTCTCCAACACTCCTCGGGAACAGGATGTTGTGCCGAGACAGTCACCAATGTACCTACCAAGGTAATCAGGTATGGGATCAGTGTATTGCTCGAAGATCTGCTTTTTTACAAAACAACGAATAAATTTGCATTTTTGGCCCCATTTTGGTTCCCATGGCTACACCACTTACTTGTTGGTAATGCTCACCGGTACCATCAAATGATGATATACTATTATATACTATCAAGCATAGGTATATAATATGACATAGGAACCCTTATAATTAATGTCCTCATTCAGAGAATGTGGAAAATGTAGGGCGAAATTGAGGATAGAGTAACCAAAACAGTTCCTCACAAGACGAAATGTTCTTAATTAATAACACCTGTCTTAAAATCAATCGTTTTACCAGAAGCATGATATCCTGTTCTTAAATGCTAGGATAAATACTTCAACGACAAATTAGACCCTTGCCAGTTTGGCTCTATAAAAAACTCTTGCACTACTGATGCTCTGATGTTTATGATCCATCAATGGTTCGAGGCACTTGATAAATCCGGATCCTTGGTCAGAGTATGTTTACTAGATTTTTCTAAAGCATTCGATGAGATCGACCATAATTTGCTGATTGACAAATTAAGATACATGAATGTCCACCCTGTATTGATTAACTGGATAATTGCGTTTCTCTCTGGCCGCCAACAACGTGTCAAGCTAAATCAATGTACTTCCAATTGGGTAAATGTTCATGCGGGAGTACCACAGGGTAGCAAGCTTGGTCCTCTGTTGTTCCTGGTGATGATCAATGACATGAAACCTTGTAGGAACACAGTTAAATATGTGGATGATTCCACTCTATTTGAAATTGTACTGCAAACACACAAGATCTAAACTTGATTCAGCGCTATCTAGAACTATCGAGTGGGTTGAAAGCAACCATATGGAACTAAATGGGGAAAAGGTAAAATAATTGAGAATTTCCTTCTCGAACTCGTCTTTTGATCTGGGTAATCAGCTAATGATCAACGAGCAAAATGTGGATGTTGTCAACAAAGCTAAGCTACTTGGCCTTACTATTACCAGTGACTTGTCGTGGAATAAGCATATCCACGAAATAATTATGTACCAAAGCATGTAAACGTTTGTTCTTTTTAAGAGTTTTAAAGCGATCTGGCTTCAAAGCTCCTGATCTGGTGAAGGTATATTGTTCGCATATCCGGCCTGTACTTGAGTATGCATGTCCGATATTGCATTCTGGTATTCCCGAATACCTCTGCGAGAAAGTTGAAACTGTGCAAAAACGGGCCCTCCGAATTATTTGCCAGTCCTATTCATACACAGGAAATCGTGAAACTACTGGTTTAATGACACTGAAAGAAAGAAGAGAATATTTATGCGGTAAATATTTTAAACGTATAAATAAGCCTTCTAACAGTCTCTTTCAATTATTACCATCTAGAAATGATTACCAAAATAAACTGCGAAATGAACGCTTACCGTTAATTAAAACTAGAACAGAAAGATTTAGGAATAGTTTTATACCATATGCAATTAAGTCTTTTTTATAGAACAAATTACATTAGTGCATCCAATGTTGTATTTACATATGCAATCTTAATGAATGTAATTTCAATATTGTATAATATGTATACATATATATATATCTTATAGTATAACATCTTTGTAAAATCGTGCAATTCAATCTTTGATTGCAATGCGTTTTTTTATTAATAGATTCTAATTCAGGAATAGTTCCTTGGCGAAAACACAGAATAGCGAAACCTTTACGAACAATAAAGGAACCTCGTGGTTGTATAAAATATCCTTTAAACTACCTACACTTTCGCTTAAATCATTTTCATGTCAGTCGAACGACGATTTGGAGTTATTTGAGTTTGAAAAGCTAGAAGAGAAAGAGGTAATTGGACGCGAAGGGTACGCGTTGGTTTTTAGAGGGAAGTTTCTGGAAGAGATAGTAGTCATGAAGAAAGTGTCAAGCAGGCAGCCGACAACGAAGACTGTTTTGGGAAAGTGGCGAAAATGATAATTTCTTTGAAACAAAAGAACGTTGTTGTATTTAAGGGGTCTGTAATTCACCGGTTTCAAAAATTCTAGAGTTTATGTGTTTTGCCTTCGCGCTTTTCGGACCCTGCAAAAAAGTTTGCAACTTGGCCGATTTTTTAAACTACATGGACAAGATTGATCGTTTTCGTAGTTTTGACGAGAAACTCGTGCTAAGGATTGCTCACTAAATATTGAACGGTCTAGCGTACTTGCATGGAAAGGAAACCGCGCACCGTGAGTGAAAATCCCAAAACACCTTGGTCAGTAACCGCACTACGGCCGTTTATCCGGCGAATATGAGACGAAACTCTTTGATCAAGATATCTTTGGATTTCAAATCACGGTGCGCGGTTTTCTTTCCATGCAAGTACGCTAGACCGTTCGATATTTGGTTACCAATTCTTAGCAGGAATTTCTCGTCAAAACTACGAAAAGCATCAATCTTGTTCATGTAGTTTAAAAAGTCGGCCAAGTTGCAAACTTCTTTGGAGAGTCCGAATGGCGCGAAGTCAAAACACCTGTATTCTAGCGTTATTAAAACCGGTGAATTACAGAACTCTTTAAATACAACTAGAAATACATGCATGCAGAATCCCATCGCCATTTGAACCAAACAATTTGCTCCCCAAAAGTTATTGTAACATGAAGTACTGTGTCGACGCATATGTAACCATGGTAACACGCAACATTATATATTTTTTATATTTTAATTTGTACAAAATATTATTTTGTTTTTAACTATAGAATTATCAATTGCCCAACTATATAAAGTGGGTATATGCTATTATGTACTCTTTTAGCTTTGATTTACTGTAACATTCAACCTTAGACGTTCACAAAACGTTTCGAAATTTTCAAAAAACTTCAACTGCTTTTCGAGGAGTATTTTTATACTTCGCACTTGAGATTTAATGTTTCTTTTATTTTTCTACAACATATTTGAATCAATACTAAAATCAACTCTTAAAGATCAATCAATGTTGTATTGACCACACAGAATGATCTACACATTTTCAAATTCACAAACTATACTGCATGCTATGTTAAAAAATCGACAAAGCATGAAAGCAAGCATGCAAAAAAACAGCAATATAGACACTTGCCTGTTTAAAACGCTCCTTTTTCGGTCTTTCTACTGTTTTTCCTCTTGTTAATTTTTCCTCTTGTTTTGTAGAGTTAACATATAAACTTACTTACGTAGAGACTTACTTATAAAATGAGTGCAAAACTATTTTTGAAAAAAGTTTGCAAAATGGAAGTCTTCTCTCGGCTTGAACTTGCGCATGCGCATAACTTACGAAAAGGTCGAGTCCCGTCCCGTCCCGTCCCGTCCCGTCCCGTCCATGACAAAACAAAATGGCGGACGACTTTGCATTCCACAATGTTTTCGCATACCCGGGTGTAAATCTCCGAGCGGAATTAGTACCCTCGCACGGCGCTTCGCGCCGGCTCGGGGACAACGTTCTTGTGTTTCAAAACTTTATCAGTTTCGCCTCTTTCCAAATACAGTCTTCGTCGTTAGCTACCTCGCTTGACACTTTATTTATTTATTAACTTTACAACCATACATAAATGTGAAAGAACTAAAACTATTACATTAGAGAAAAAACAACTTTGAATAAATAAATATATGGTTGAAGGTAAGGTCAACAGGACACGAGTAGTCCCATGTGAAGACCGACCTTAATGAAAACAAACATAACATACATAAAAAAAGACGAGAACAAATATACAATTTACAGAAGACATGACGAATTAGGAACAACAGCTTAAGTTGAAAGAGCGGCACTTAGAACAGAAGGGTTTCCAAGTGCGCATTCCGTTTACATCGAAAGATGAGTGTAGTAGAGAAGAGTAATAAACAGTTAGCCTGTGTTTGAAGGAGGAAACGGATGAACTATTACGAATGGTGGGAGAGAGATTGTTCCAGAGAAGGACAATTCGGTTGAAAAAAGAGTTTCTATAGAGAGACGTCCTGCAATGGTTAACTTGAAGCAAGTTGTCCTTGCTTGAACGGGTGCGAGACGTGCTGTGAGAAGAAAAAGTGACGAAAGAGGAGATGTCTAGGTCGAAGAGACCTTGTTTACATTTAAAAAAGAAGACGAGATCCTTTAGTTCAAGCCAGTAGGATATCGGAAGTAAATTAAGCTTCTTAAGACGTTCAGGATATGACAACTCATAATCCTGAAGGATGAATTTGCTAGCACGTCTTTGAACACCCTCGAGGATCGCAAGATCGCGTGACGATCCTTGAGGTGCCCAGATCTCACTACCATAAGACAGATGAGATCGGACGAGAGCAAGATAAAGAAGCCTACGGCAACGAATATCAGTCATTTGGGTACAATTCCTATTAAGGAAACCAAGCATACGATTGGCTTTTGCAGTGCAGCTGGCTATGTGTGGGGACCACTTTAGGTCGTTGCTAATAACCAAACCCAAGTCTACTTTGCTAGATATGCTCTTGACTGGTTTGTTGTTAAGAAAGTAGGAATGAGTTGGAGGGTTGCGTTTGCGGGATATCCTGAGCAAAAGCGTCTTTGAGATATTAAATTTCAATTGCCAGGACAGCGACCAGTTGGACATAGCGTTCAGGTCAAGCTGGAGGAGATCTCGATCATCTGGTGATTGTATAGCACGATAACATTTACTGTCATCAGCAAAAAGTGCAACAGTACAATTCTTGGTTACCTCTGGAAGGTCGTTCACATAAAGTATGAATAGGAGAGGACCTATTACACTACCTTGTGGCACACCAGAGGTATCACTAAGAAAGGAAGAGGAAACTCCTTCAATGACAACACACTGTTTACGATCACGAAGGTAATCGGCAAACCAGTTAAGAAGTGGACCAGAGATTCCAAACGATTTAAGTTTAAACAAGAGTTTGCTATGGGACACAGAGTCAAACTCTTTAGCAAAGTCAAGATAAACCATGTCAATTTCCTTACCAGAGTCAAGAGTATGACCAAGGTCGTGAAGCACATTCAAAAGTTGAGTAACACATGACCTATGGGGACGAAAGCCGTGTTGAAGATCATGCAAAGAGTTCATAACAAAAGAATAAACCTGACTGAAAATTAGACGTTCAAGAACTTTGGAGACTTGAGAGAGTAATGAAATTGGTCTGTAGTTAGTGGCCTCATGAGCGTCGCCTTTCTTGGGTATGGGAACGACATTAGCAGATTTCCATTCAGAAGGGAAAACACCCTGCTGAAGAGATAGCTCAAAGAGAGCAGTCAAAGACGGGGCGATTACTTCAGAACATCGCTTTAGAATATAAGCTGGTATACCGTCAGGACCAGTAGCCTTAGAGGGTGACAAATTGAACAACAAAGACTGAACGTCGGATTCAGATATAGTTAATGAGTCAAGAGAGTTAGATGTTGAGTTAGGAGAGATGAGAGGTGAAGAACTAGTGTCGGAATCGGAGATAAAGACTGACGCAAAATATTGGTTAAAGCCATCCGCTTTTTCCTCCGCAGAAAAAAGTTTTGACCATTCAATTTAATCACGTCAGGGATAGAGGATTTTGAGGATTTACTCTTAAAGAATCTCCAAAATGATTTAGGATCATTGAAAACATTTTCGGACAGTCCAGAGAGATATTCTCTCTTCTTGGAATTAATCCAACACTTGACGTGTTGCCGAGTTCTGCGGAATTTCTCCCAAAGTTGGGGTGAGTTCTTAGCCTTAGCCTTTCTTCTTAGTGACTCTTTCATTTTGATGGCGTAGAGTAAGTCCTTGGTGATGTACGGAGGGGTGAATGAACGCTTGAGCTTTGTTTTAGGAATGAAATCAGTCTACAGCGGCAAGGAAAGCGTTTTTCCACTTTGACCAGGCAAGATTAACGTCGTGACTTTCGTTGAGGACTATATCTACTAGTGGAGTGTTCCTAAGACAGTTAACGAGGCCAACGAAATCACCCTTAGAGTAATCATATACTATACGTTCAGAAGATTGTTTAGGTTGATGATGGAGTTTTAAGTTGAAAAATATTGCTTTGTGATCAGAGTGCAGAGAGATGGAGTCGTCATCAGTAACTTCGAAGTTACTGGTCAAATGTTCGTTTGTAGTTAAAACCAGGTCGATAAGATTGTTACCGCGGGTAGGAGAGTTGATCAATTGTAGGTAACTAAACTCAGAGACAATGTCAATGAAACCAATTTCAGAACTTAAGGTAGAGAAACCTGAACCATTAGACCATTGGATGTTAGGGTAGTTAAAATCACCAATTAGAACAACTTCTCTGAATTGTGAATCTTGTACAAATTTTAGAAATCGAGATAGATCATGGATAAAATCAATGGTGGAGTCAGGTGGACGGTAACAGACAGCAACTAGTACTTTACTGGACGAGGAGTTAATGACAACAGATGCAAGTTCTAATGTGTCGGAAATGAAACCAGAAGGTTCAGTTTTGACTGAATCTCTCACGGCAAGTAGAACACCACCTCCCCGTTTACCAGTTTGACGATCTCTACGAATTATGTTGTACCCAACCGGTAAGATTTCATCATCACGCACATGACTAGAGAGCCAAGTCTCCACCAAAGCAATCACATCTATACTGTTGCCATAGACAACGTGATGTAGACAGGATAGCTTATTCACGACGCAATTAGTTCCAGAGTTATGATAATTTGCCTTCAGACTTCTGACGTTCTGATATAAAACATTAAATGAAGAACGGGTTATGGGGTTGATTAGTCCTCGCACGTTAGGTGGTGATGTTAAAATGCTGTAGTCAGGACCAGGATTGGTTGCGATGTCATTAGATAGAGATATTAGAATAACTGAAATGGAGAAGTTCATGGCAATATGAAGTCCACAAATTAATTTCCTATCTGAGGAGAGAGGCTTGGCGGAGGTTGAGCGACGGGAGGTATGACAATGAGAATATTCGTTAATATTTGGATTAGACAACAATTGTGACACGTACAAAGTTTCACAGTTGAGATCAGCGGGTGTGGATTGGGACAAGTCTCGGGTAAAACTCAGGTGGGTAAAACTTGATAGGTATATGAATATATAAGCAATATAACCAGTATGTTGCGCGGCGACAAAGATAGTGCAACAAATGCCATAGTTGACTTGATAAGAATTAACAGGGGAAATCCCGCAGCTGGTGTTGAAACGTTATTACAAAAGATCAAAGTCTCAGATTTCCGTGACCAAGGGCAAAGTTCAGACAACGACGATCATGAAATATACAATCATGAATAATTCAAAATAGCGATAAAAATGTTAAACACGAAATATGACGTGTCACGAGTAAACAGACAAACACGATTCCAATGTTGAAACTTGACTTTAAACGAAATAAACACGAAGACAGGTACAAAAAGATGTTGCCATGACGAATGACGCTAGACGCAAATAATTCAAAAAAATCCCAACGGTCAAAATTTAAAAACGCGTATTATTTAAATTTTGTATAACACCAAGACACCAAACCTTGACACAATAACAGGAACAAAGTACGTAGTTCACGGAGAAAATTTGAAACAAATCCAATAAACAGAAGACAAGATACTGTCCAACAAGCCAAATTTCACGATATGTAATGTCAGACACTGGAACACGACAGACGACGACGATAATAAAAATCCAAAATATATACGTAAATTTATGAACAAACAGCATAAAAGATCCCCCAAAAGAGTCCCAAGAGCTTTATGTTTAATTTAATACTAAATTAGTATCACTCCAAAGAAAAAAAGAGGTAGAATTATTTTAAAATTTACAGACACCGCTACCTGACGGCTATTCTGTATGTAGTGTAGTCACGACAACTATATTTTATTTATTACTTTCTTCACGACAACTATTTCTTCCCGAAACTTCCCTCTAAAACCTATACCTTTTTCTCTTCTACCTTTTCAAGCTCAAATAACTCCAAGTCGTCGTTCGACTGGCAGGCAAACGATTTAAGCGAAAGTAAAGAATCTTTTGCACAAACCACGAGGTTCCTTTGTTGGTCGCCAAGGTTTCGCTATTCTGTGGTTTTGCCAAGGAATAATAGTGTCTCCAATTTCCAAGATTTAAATTTCCCTATTTTTTATGGTCCTTTTACTGCGGTACCCGCTGCACGCTACCTGTTACCCGATACCCTGTACCCGCTACCCAATATACGCTATCTGTATACCGTACTCGCGTTTTCAACCATGCCCAATCAAACTGTTACTTATAAATGTCAATTTCCTGTTAATATTAAGTAGGCACATAATAAAATTTATCATCTCAGCAGAGTAAACATGAAAGAGACTTGCTTTGATCAATATCTTGGGTTTCAAGATGCTAATCTCCGCATTTTTTATCTATAAATTCTGAAAGCGTGGGTTGGCGTAGGTTTTTGTTTTCATTTATGTGCTGCTGCTAAATATTAAAATGTGTTGTTGCAAAAATAGGCGAACGAGACAGGTGAGCGGAAAGCCAACTACCCCACCCTCTCCCCTCAAAAATTAGGAAAAATACGAAACTCGGAATATACGGAGAAAGATCGAGAAAATTCGGGCAAATTTATTTCAAAAAGAGTTAAATTCAGGTTCCGTGTAAAAATGTTCTTTCGAAACACACATTGCTTCGTTTATACAAGATCGATTATCTGCGAGTATAATCGTAGAAATTCTGTGTTTCAATAGACTGGTTATCATATTGAAGTTCAACGCGCTGAATGTGTTATGTTAACATACAAATTTAAGAAAACACAGAGAAGAATGCGATTTAACAATTTCAAATTAGTGACCAGTGATTGTTAATGCAGGGTGCGACAGTTCAACAAGAATGTGTCAATTACATCAGCCAGTTTCGTCTTGTGTTTCCATAATACGTTATATAACTGCCCTCAAGTGCAGAAAATATCGTTTATGAGGCAAAATTTTCTCCAGGTGGATACCTGGTTTACACCACCAACAAAGAACACCAACCACAATACTGGACAAAACATCTGCGACACAACCAAATATTAGACTAACTTTTCCTACTATTCAATGTTGTTTATAATTTAAGAACACAATTAAGCATTTGTAGTAAGTCGAACATCATTTTCTTTGGGGGGAGGGCGAATCGGGAGTTAATGTATAGATTATTGTAGTTTTGTAATAAGAAAAGTCAAAGTTACAAAGGAGTATCGTTGGTGATTCTGGTTAGGATGTAGTCTAATTTCTAAGAGTACACATTTTTGGCATGTAAAAATTTCAGTCTGATATCAGCAAGAAGTTTCAGGAAAACTTCAGAAGTCGTACCATGGAATTCTTGAATTTGGTTGTGAGCAGTGGTTTCAATTTGAAGGAAATTTCCTTTCGCAAGGAAATTTTGACAAAATGATGGAAAATTGAAGGAAATGAAATTTTGAAGGAAATTCCTGAAAAACGAAGAAAATTTGAAAAGGTAGAATATTCAAAATATTTACCAAAAGCACAATGTACTCTCGCCATAAAACACAGTCACGCAATCTGTACCATTATATCCTGATTACATTTTTCTCACGCACGCTGTGACGATCGTACGTGCACAGTTGATGTTAGCTTGTTAGAATGCTACATGAAGTATTTTTTACGTTGAAGCCGCGGATCTTCAGATTAGTACTTAGCAGGCTCAGTTGAACGAACTCGTGTCCACTGCTCGTGTAATCGTGTGGTATCAGAGTGGTATTAGAGTGTGTAACTGATAATAATAATAATAATGGAAACTTTATTAATGAATATTTTAGATTATATATACAATTGTAAATCTCACTTATATAAGTAATATATACACACCGCGCGAGAGGTCTTTATCTGATTTAAAACATCGAGGCGCAGCCGAGTGTTTTAGATCAGATAAAGGCCGAACTGCAAAGTTTGTATATGACTTCTAAAATTACTCGTTTTGTACGCTCACTGGCGTTGGAATTTTGAAGATTGATGTTATCTACGCTGTAAAGCAAGTCTATATCAAATACATAGAACCGCTACGGGTCATGAGGTTCCTTTGTAATTTGCTTATGAATAATTAATGAATTTTAGAAGTAATATAATATACAACCGGCTACTTGAATCAATAATGACTATAATACTATATATACACAACATAACATAATAACAAATACACAGCACAAATTTAAAAATGTTAAAAATTCTGGATTTGTCCATTCCTTATTTCGACAACAAAATTATATAATATGTTGTTCTGATCGCAATCGTCGTCATTCGTTTGATGCGGAATTTTTGGTGGTTCTTTTCAAAGTCAAGATCTTTGAGCATTTCTATGAATGTCGAACATTCGTTTGCAAATAGATTATTATAGATTTATAAATTTAACTGATTTAAAATGTTTACGTTGTTCCCAAATTAATTCTAAATATTTACATTTTTTGCGTTTAACATTATTTTGGAAATTTGATTCGAAACCAACAGTTAGTTCAACAATGTAGAGACATCCACTTGATGTTGATAGAAGCAAATCTGGACGGTAGGCGTCACCAGTGATGATGGATGGGCTTTTATAACTTGGAAGATCCACATAAAGACATAACGTGAATCGTTCCAGATACGACTGGCAACCCGCTACCACATGTAAAAGTGTTTCAGGGGCTAGGCAATGGGAACAGTCTGACGTTGGTAATATACCCCATCTTGCAAGGTTTTAGCGCGTTGGAAGAGAGTTATTTATGTATCGTACGGTAAAATTAAATATATTTTTCGCCAGATTTGATTGGGATGCACACCACATTTTCGTCAACTGTGAAAGAGAGAACTTTGTAATATTAGTGAAGAAAGAGCCTTGACAGGTTAAATGATTAAGAAGTCTATCCTCTTGTCCAGAGCGAAAGTCCTTAAGAACTTGTTTGGTGGAGTTATAGACATCATACTGAATATTTGTGTTGTTGCTAGTTAAATTGACTTCCAAAGTTGATTGATTTATTATTGATAATAATAATAATGAAAACTTTATTGAAACAAATTTTTTAACATTACATACAATTGTAAATCTCACTATATTAGGTAATTTACAATTGGCTACACGAATGGCAGATTACTATATATGTTACTACTGTATATGAACTATTTACAATCACAGAAATAATTATAGACAAATGATTATACATATTAAAAGTTAAGCAGTTCAGGATTGGTCCACTCCTTGTTTCTACGATGGACATTATCTTTTTCATGCAACATTGTTGGTGTTTTTTTATCCAAGCCTACATTGTCTAACATTTTTATAAAGGTAAAGTATTCTTTATCGAATACACCGAGAGAGCTGATTGACAAGTTTACAAATTCCACGGATGCAAAGTGCTCGCGTTGTTCTTCAATTAAGTATTTGTATTTGGCTTTCTTGCGTTCAACGTTGTTGTGTAGGTTAGTTTCAAATCCAACAGTAAGTTCGAGGATATAGAGAGATTCATTAGGAGTAATTAGTAGTAAATCTGACCGATATATATCACCAGTTATTATTGAAGGGCTTCTAAATCCAGGTAGGTCAGCATATAGTTTATACGTATTTATAGTTTGAAATGTTTTTACGAGAAAGTTCAATACAGAATCATGTCTCCATGTAAAGCGTTCTAGATAAGATTGACAGCCGGCAACCACGTGTAGCAGAGTTTCAGGACACAAGCAAAATGAACATTCAGGACTCGAAGCTAAACCCCATCTTGTAAGGTTTTCTCGCGTAGGAAGAGAGCTATTTATGTAACGGATTTGGTAGTTTTGATTGAGCAACAGACCAAAGGGTGTTGAACTGTGATAGGGAGAATTTTGAGACGTGCGAGAAAAAGGAACTTGGCAGATCAAGTGGTTTTGAAGTTTATCTTCTTGTCCCGAATGAAATTATTTTAGAACTTCCTTGGTTGAATTATATATATCATATTGTACATTAGTGTGGTTGTTAGTTGATTTCCAGAGTTCTTTTAATGATTCGTTTGGAGATGTTTTTAATGCATTACGTAGGACTGTTTGGCATTGGATGAATTTCACAGATGGTGGGAGGATACTTAGACCAAATTTGTTACGGGTTAAGTAAATGTTACTTAATGTTCCTGAAATTGGTATTTCAAGCCATTTTCGAATGTAGTTATTGACTACAGAATCAATAGTTTCAGTTACCCAGGTTTTAGACAGAGCTGCAACAGTGAAATGCCAGGACATTTTTGATAGGACGTAGAGGTTATATAAAATAAGTTTGTTTTTCGGGTGAAGAGGTTTTTGGTCGATATCAGACATTAGTTCATCAAGGAGAGACACAAGTTCGGATTTATGTTCTTGGTCGGACATATCAAAATAAAAAAAATCCTAAGTATTTAAAGGATTCTCCAATATTAGTTGTAGGTATGAGACGATCGTTAATTAACAGTTTCGGTAAGTATTGCACGGATTTTGTGATGACTTTCTTGATGCCAAAGGTACTACACTTATCAACTCGCACTACCATGTTGGACCATTGACACCAGATTGAGAAACGGTTTAAGAGATGTTGGTTTTCTGATTCTTGGCCAGTGATCACAGCTGCATCTTCAGCAAACTGAAACCAGTGAATATGAAGTTAAACGAGAAACCAAATTGACGGTACTTATCAGATTTTATGTGTTGAATGAAAGTGTTAAAACACATGTTAAACAGTAGGGGGCTCAGGCAATCACTTTGTAGCACACCACGGCCAACAGTTACGAATCGAGTACGGAATTCAGATGTTATGATCGACGTTTTAAAGCTCATTATTAAGCCCATGTATGACTCGACAACTCCGCTGATGTATCTTGAGACCCCGATTCCCTTTACAAATTTTACCACAGCAACATTTGATTACAGTGCGGTTAGAAATAACAACTGTAGGTGAATTTAATACAGGTACTTCTCTTGTTGTTGGATTTTCCGAACCAGTTTGTTCCGCTTGATAAACTCGTTGTTTACATCGCCATGAGTGTCGACCCAGCGTGACAAAATCTTTGCTACAGAATGAATACACGACGCACAAAAGTAGCATAGCAATAAAACTTGAACGTATCATGATTAAACACTTTTATATAATTGCTATCAATTTATAATGCAATTCATGTAAGAAACCAGCAATAAAATTATAGACATGTACTGTACAGTGCGCGTCTGAACGGCTCTGCTCTATGTCGATTTAATCATTAATAATAATAATAATAATGATAATGATAATATTGCGATAATGATAATAATGATATAATTAATAAAAACACAATCTCGTTAAAAAATTGGTAAAAAACATTGTTTATTACAATGAAAAGTTCCAATAACGATAATACGATTGCTGCATGCTGACGATCCTAACTCGATTGCTGATCTGTTTAATACGTTTTTTGCTTCTGTATTTCACCAAGGCCAAACACACCCGGCAAACGAAAACACAATCACTGTTGAAAACTGCCTAACAGGGGCCGGTTGCATAAAACTCTTAACTACTTTTTAACTACCCGTTTTGTAGTTAAATTGTAGTTAAGTCTAAAATAAGCGATTCTGATTGGTTAAACTTTCGCACTAACTATAGTTAACTTTAACTACTTTTTTATACAACGGGCCCCTGATGTTGAACTCACCGTGGATGATATTTTCCCTTTACTACATTCTTTAAATGAACATAATGCTACCGGGCCTGATGGTATTTCTAACAAGATATTGAGAGAAACTGCAGAACAAGTCGCCCCATCCCTATGCCTACTGTTCAATCTCTCTTTACGATCTGGTTCCCTTCCTGATTATTATTTAATTATTATTATTATTATTATCATTATTTAATAAATTATTCCCGGAGAGGGTTTTTCAATACCTATTTACAGTACGAATAGTTATATTAAAATTAAAATTCCTATTTATAGCATTTATTTAAAATCTATTTGTCTATGAGATCAGAAGTGTAATTATTTATCAAGTCTATAATGTTAGAAATGTAATTAACTGTTGTTTAGCATCTTCTGCTATTAACTCAATTTTAAATCTTTTCCAAGGTAACTTTTTTTAATCTTCATCCAAGTCATTGCATAATTTCACCGCTCTGTAATAAAACGTTCTTTGTCCTGAAACTGTTTCAAGTTGTGTTGATGGATGTGTAGCGCTTTGTTATTCCTTGTATTTAGATCGTGAATTTCGTTTCTTTTTATAAATAATTTGGATAGATAAGGTGGTGCTAATCCGTTCATATATTTGTATGTTATTAGTGCCTCTCTATATTTTAAGTGTTCCTCTACAGGAAGCCAGCGAATTGACCGTAGTGCTGGTGTTACATGATCATATCTTCCAGTATTTGTCAATATCCTACAAGCGAATTTCTGTACTGCTCTCAATTTCTTCATATTTGTTGCAGAAGTATTTGACCATACTGTAGAGCAATAATAAAGTTTGCTCATTACTAAAGCATTGATAATTAACGAAGTGTATCCCTGTCAAAGCTATCCTTTCCTCTATTTATCTGACACAGCTTAGCCATACAAGATGATACAACAGTTTTGATATGGTAATCATATGTCAGATAACTGTCTAGGGTTAAACCCAGGTCTTTGGCATTTGAAGTTGGTGTAATTTCTTCACCAAGAAATGTAATTGTCATCCCTTTTAAGAGCTTACCGAGCAGTCGACGAGTTCCTATCAGGAGTAATTTTATCTTCTCGGGGCTTATCAACAGTTTATTTTCGAAAAACCAGGTTGCGACCAATTTGAGGTCCTCTTCTATCTTTGTTTTTGCAATAGCAATATCTTCGATTGGAAATGACATGAAGATCTTAGAATCGTCGACGAATGAATCTAACTCAGATGCTTGTGGTACTCTTGAAAGGTCGTTTATATAAATACAGAACAATAGCGGTGACAATATTGCTCCCTGAGGCCTCCGTGGGTGATTGGTAGGACTTCGGATACCGAAGGGCCAATGCGAACGAACTGCTTTCTATCTGAAATGTAGCTTTCAAACCAGTTAAGGGCTTCACCTGAAACCCCAATATTGTTTAGTTTCTTTAACATGATTGAATGGTCCACGCTGTCAAATGCTTTTGAGATTTCGAAAAGGACTAGAGCAGTAAGCTTTTTGTTGTCCATTGAAAATGCAAAAATTTATGAAAATTTAGCAAAAAATCATTGATTAATATACTGAGTGTTTCAGTTGAATGATACTTTTTGTTTCCACTTTGTTGGGAGGATAGGCGGTCAGTGCGGTTAAGAAAACCGCTAAATCGCAGACATTTGATAGTACTTTAAGCATTGAAAGTGGGCGGTTGTTTGCAGCAACTTCATGATCACCTTCTTTTAATAGTGGTATAATTTCTGCAATTTTCCAGAACTCAGGGAGCACCTAGGTGGTAAATGAGATATTAATGATGTCTGTCAATGGGCCAAGTATGACCGGAAGACAATCCTTAATAATCCGCAACCTGATTTTGTCTGGTCCTGGAGATTTGTTCGACGGCATTGTTCGACGACATGTGACGGGAGTGAACTTGAACAATTCCGTATAGAAGAGTTCGGATCTCCTATTCTGAAGCTCCAACTCAGTTGATATATTTAGATTATTTTGTAGGACTAACATTTTAGCTGTTTCGGCAGCTCTTTTTCCCACAGATTGAAAGAATTGGTTGAAATCGTTGGCCACCTCTAATGTATTTTTATGATAAGTCAAAATTATTTTATCTTTAGATGGAATGCACCTGTTAATCACTTTCCACAACGATCTATAATTATCTTTATGGAAGTTAACTTCAGTTCGAGTAGGTTTGACTGATCTTCGGACGTCTTTAAATGCTCTCCAATCATCGATATCACGTGTTCGTTTGTAACGACGGTGGAGTTGATCTCTGTGGGACATTTGGTTTTTTATATCTGTTGTGATGAAGGGACAAGAGCGATTTTGGATCTTAGTTATTCTGACTGGAGCATGGACAGCCAAAGTTGTAAGAAGAACGTTGTTGAACTTGTCGAGTTTGGAATTGACATTGGAATCCGAAAAGATGGAAATAAGCTCTTCCGATCTTGATACAAGTTGGGCAGTGAACCTTTCGCCGTCATAGTCCTTGTAGCTTCGCGTTAGGATATATTGTGGTGGTGGCTTGGGTAGCTTCATATTAAGAACTGCATACACCGGTAAATGATCACTTATAATAGTATCCATGGCAGCACTTTCGTTAACAAGATGGGAAGTTGAAGTTATTATCACGTGTCTGTTATTCTAGTTGGTGTTGTGATTAATTGGTTCAAGTTCATCTCAAGCATGAAGTTTCCTAGTGCTGTGTTCTCTGGACAATCCTTCATAACGTTGCAATTCAAATCTCCCAATATAAAAATAGGCTTATTTAGGAAAAATGCTTGGACAAAACTCGGTTTCAAGTTGGTTTCCAGGCTGGACAATGGACACTCTGGTGGTCTATAGGATATGCATATCACGAAAGATTTTAACTTTTTACTTTGAAGTTTCAGCCAAAGCTGATGGAATTTCCTTAAGTTTGGAGACCTTAATATCATTTCGGATGTATACGCAAACAACACCTGCACGTTTATTTAAGCGATCTTGTCTATATAATGTTTAACCTTGGGTGAAGATCTCGGCATTCGTTATCGTAGTGTTCAACCACGTTTCTGATAGTGTAAGAGCTTCAGTTTTTGTCTTTAAAAGGAATTCCTTGATCAGTATCAAGTGAGCAGTGTTGAGTAACGATCTAATGTTGAAATGGACTAATTTAAAAAGGAATGTCTTTGGCTGTTGGGTTTGACTGGAAGACTAGCAACATCGTACCAGTGTTGAAAAAGTGAAAGCGTGATCATGTCTCAAACTATCGACCTATCTCTCTTTTGTCAAATATCTCAAAAGTTCTCGAACGTTGCGTACTAGTCAAAACAAGAGACAATTTTCTTCAATACGTTAGTAACAATCAGCACGGTTTTATTCCAGGTCGATCTTGCACAACGCAGTTAGTACAGGTCTTGGGGTGCATTAGCCAACAACTCGACAACGGAAAACAGACAGACATAATTTACTTGGACATGAGCAAAGCATTTGACAGAGTTCGACATGATGTACTATTGGACAAACTACAGAATATTAACATAAGGGGAAACCTCTATTCTTGGTTCTCTTCCTATCTATTCCGACGGAAACAACGTGTTACTAGAGACATTCGTTTTTTTGGCCGAAACGTCAAACCGCAAACGTCTAGAGACCACGTGATTACATCCCAGCGGTTGCGTTTGTCGTATATTCTTGAGGTTTTCAACGCCAGGGACGATTTTTCACGTAAGTCATTTCCCTCAAGATTTTATACCTATTTAGTCGAATTATCTCGTGTAATTATAGTCTATTTTTGTTGGTATACCTTTAGTCTTTAAATACAAATAATGATTGAGGTCGATTAAATCTTTTAAGCATGTTGATTTCTCAAAATTGAAGTGGTCACTGGAATATCGTGTATTCAAAATGGCTGCCATATATTGACAAGATATTATATTTTTAGTGTTGTATTGCATTTTAATACGAAGATATTCTAGCCACTAAAAGTGTAGGGATAGCATCACTATCTTTTTAAAATCTTGTTGTTAGAAATGCTATTTCAGCAGTTAATAAATGTCAATTGAATTTCATTGTTTGATTTTATAATATAAATTTGTTTGTTTTATTTATAGTAATAACAAAGATTCAGAATGGGTCCATTCAGATGGCCTATGTTGCAACACGATCTTGATTTAGCAAAGGAAGTTGTGGCAACCAGACCTGAAAAACCTAGCGATTGGGATAACATCGCCAGTCGCCTTAATCCAATATTTTCTTTAACAAATGGAAAAGCAGTAGTTCTAAAGGGCAGAAGCTGTAGAGAAAGACTGGAAAAACTTATAAAAAAATATAAAGCGGATGAGTACTCTGCAGCCCTTAAGAGATATAACATATTACGACATGATTGCTTATTTGGAGTAGCAAAAAATAGTTCCTGTAGGGATACTTCACTTAGATTTTTAAAGTGGGTGGGGTGGAAGTTTAGTATATGAACAACATTAAGTTGAAGGTATAGCACAAGTCGATAGAGAAGGGGATAATTGTTTTATCTAGGCTAATAGGCTTAATACAGAGGCTTTATAAATTTATTTGTCTTAGAAAGGGGGCTTGTCAGAGAGGGCTGATTAGATTTACGAAAATTATGTATTTGTATGCTATATCCTTGGTCAGTGGAAGGGATTAATTACTTTATTTGCATACAGAGTTGTTTTTGCTTTATATTCGCATTGTCTATTTGTTGCAGAGAAACGACAGCTGGATGACTCAAGTGATACATCATCCAGTGATGAAGATGAAGAACACAATTCTCCTCAAGAGGAGAAGAAAACAGGTATAGTACTTTGTATTAATTTCAATTATTTACTAAAGTGCTTTTACAGCATTTCTTCATGAGGAATTATTGTATTATAACTTATCATATTTTGTATCCTGTCTAGGAAAAAAGTTAAACAAAGAGCTAGCAAGTTATCTGCAGTGCAGATGTTAAGTGACAAACATGAAAAGAAAGCAGAATTAAAACAGAAAGAGTTTGACAATTAAACAGAAAGAGATTAAAACAGAAAGAGAAAATTTGAAGAAGAGACTGAAAAAAGGAAAATGCGTTTCACGATGGAAATGGCAGAAAGAAGAATGATGTTAGTAGATATGTTTCCAGGCATGGTGGATCAGCCTCAAATAATTTACTTGATAGGAACCCATATAAGCACATATGGCAATTTGTCATAAGAGCACCTACTATGTAGTATTTGGCCACTGGTTGCAAGAAGACCCTCAAATTTTTCTTAAAATCTAAATAAGCGAAATAAGTGGTGATTTTTCCAAAACCCCGCTTACCGCTAACCCTGACTTTGCTCATTCTTTTGTTAAACTGCTTCTGGTCTTCTGTCAAATTGGCACCACGGAATGGTGCCAAGATGGATCTGGTAACGCCATAAGCTGGGTCACCATAAATGACGTAGCCTTCTCCCCTGCCTCTAGCATCCTCCAGTTCCTGTAACTTTGCACACACACACCGCTTGCTGCCAGCATAAAGGCATCATGCCCCTTGTTTAACTTGTGGCATAGTAGTTGCAATGTGGAAGTTGAAAGAACATCAGAAAAACCATGTTAGCGGGTCACCTCCAAGAGAAAAGGTATGATGTACACATGTTTTTCAAACAAGTGGGATTTAGGGAAATTTAGGGATTGCATTTTTAAAACACTTTACCTTTTGCATTTTATAGAGAAGAAGACCAGATCTCGAAAATACATTTCTCAGGTGCAGGTATTTTGTATTATATAATACCTGTATTCAGCGTATTGTGCGTGGGCTTTCTTACGCTAACGTATAAACAGCTATTTCAATTAATCAAATGTACAATGCATTGATGACGAGTGTAATGGGAATGAAATTAGATGGGATTACAATTTCAATTTCAATTTTTTCCAAATTTTCCTGGGGGAGCATGAGCCCTGACACTGCTAGATTTCAGGCACATATAGTATTAGATATTAGTTAAATATCTTTCAACTGAATCGAAAGTGCAACTAACGTAGTGTTAATACTCTTTAACAATTAGTCGCCGAAGGCGAGGTGATTACAAAAACAAACACAGAAAGTTATGAGGTCAGTTGAAAAGGCTATAGGACAAAATTCAGCGCTTTTCTCAGCGGCCGGTTATTAAAAACATGCCGGCAAAAAACGAATGTCAAAAACATATCGAAGCGAAACAAAAACAAACAATTTCGTGAGAAAAATACTTTGGAAGGGCTCAAATACAAAGTAGAATGGTTTTAAAAATATATCACAGCTAGCTTTTTGCTGAATATAACGATATAAATGAGGATAAAACGAATAATTTTCAAAATAAACACTTGAGTGGTTGAGCCGTACGGGAAAAGTTTTATACATGAACATTTCAACAGCGAGAAAACGCTGCCTTTCATGGAAGAAAAATAGTGTATTTGTTATCGCAAATGTCACAAATGTCAAAAATATATCCTCCTTGAATTTAGCGGCAGTTTTTTTCATTTAGAACTTTGAATCAGGCTCAAAAAAACGATTTTTGTTTTAAATTCGGCAGCTTGCGAATAAGCCATTTTGAAAAAAAGTGATAGTCACTGGGCCGTGACTATCACTTTTTAGAGGCTCAATTTGGACCAATAAGAATGCAGGAAAAGCAATAGACACCTCACAATTTCTACTAATTAACAATTAGTCGCCGAAGGCGAGGTGATTACAAGCCTATAGTCAATGAGCCGAAGGCGAAGTGACTATAGGCTTGTAATCACCGAGCCTGAGGCGACTAATTGTTTTAGTAGAAATTTCACAGAGAAAAACAAACACAGAAAGTTATGAGGTCAGTTTAAAAGGCTATACTGTAGGACAAAATTCAGCGCTTTTTTCAGCGGCCGGTTATTAAAAACATGCCGGAAGAAAAATAGTGTATTTGTTATCGCTTACCTTTAAAAATGTCAAAAATATATCCTCCTTGAATTTAGCGGCAGTTTTTTTCATTGAAAACTTTGAATAAATAAAGCTCAAAAAAACGATTTTTGTTTTAAATTCGGCAGCTTGCGAAGAAGCCATTTTGAAAAAAAGTGATAGTCACTGGACAGTGACTATCACTTTTTAGAGGCTCAATTTGGACCAATCAGAATGCAGGAAAAGCAAGAGAAACCTCACAATTTCTACTAAATACATGTAGATAATACGTATCTTGCATTGGCAACTATTTATAGGGTCAAGCGTTTCGATAATTGATGTCATATCAATGACTTCGCGACGTCCCTGCTATTAACATACACACCATCTTGTCTACGATATATTACATAATATTTATGACAGTCCACTATATATAAACATGTTCTGTAACTGCTTCTATTTCATTGTCACTATCCTTAGTGAACAATAATTATTTTTCTGTCTTCATTTTAAGCCATGCCTATATTGACCTGATATGTAGATAACAAACCTTCTCGTCAAATGTATGTTACGTAATATTTACGACAGTTTAGTGTAAACCATTGCTCTAAACGGCTCTTGCTTTCATTGTGACTTTTTTCAATAATAGTCTAGGACCTGTATAGGAGTTTGTATGCGTTTCCTTTATCACAGGCAATCTCAACTGTTTTAGGGTAAAATAACCATGGCGGTCAACATGGCATATGTGCCAAAACCTGAATCCGGGACAAAAGTCCTGAAAATGACCCCGCCCTGGAACGGCAGTGGCGACATAGCTCTAACTTCCGAAAAACACGATTTCAGCCTCATTTTGCCGTCTTGTTGCTTTTTATCGCCGAGTCTGGCAAGTATCATCCAATTGTTGTACTTTTACATAATGATGTGATAGATGGCTAAAGAAGATTTCAACCAATTTTCGTCAAGTTTTGAAGCAGTGCAGTGTATTTTATCTTCGATATTGCGTCCTTCGATATTTCGTCAAACATGCCGCCATTTAAATGCCTCGCCGCTTCTCTTCCCGATAAATGCCACTTCTTCGTCTTCACATGTATTTAGATCATAGTATCCGAGAGTACTTCATTGTAGAATAGTCCCAATCGAAAAATTGAATAACTTAGTTGCACTTGAAAGGAAAAAACCTCCCATAACACATTTAGGATCAGAATCAAGAACACAAGTGTAAAAATAATTTGAAAGTCACGCGCAATCTTCGCGATAGCCCGCGTGCAGGCCCACTGATGGAGATGAATAGTGGGCATGCACGGAAGACCGGGTAAAATCTAAAACACCCCTTTACTAAACACGCCCCCTTCGCGCGTCAAGTGTAAAAAAATAATCAATGACAGCAAAGCAAAAAATAAACAAACTCGCATGAAAACATTGCGGGATTTTCGGTTATAATTCCATGACACGCAATCACGAATATTTATCTTTGATCTTGACCCCAATCCCAACCCAATCCCTAACCCTAACCCTATTTCGTGCGTGTCATGGAATTGTAACCGGATTTTCTCTGAGTATCCAAAATAAAAATAAAGTATGAATGGATATATCAACTTCAAAAAAAGCAAGCAAACAAGTCTGATTTAAATAATATTTGCCGAATTTGCAAGTGCTCATTCTCAACTAAATTCGGAACAGGCAAGTTAGGACGAATTTCGACAGAAAATATATTTAAAACGTCAAATCCTGAGGGAAGCCGTGGTACCACATTGGCATTGATTTGCGCTTCCATCGGCAATGTTATAAATAAATCGTCACGTTTATCAGATCGTGTGTGCAATGCTTTTGGGCGGAAGTACGAAATTTGTATCAATTATTCAATTTGGTAAAGAACACGACAAACGAAGAGAATGTTGAAAGTCCCGCTAGTTTCAAACGGCGATTTCAAACGGCGTTTAATTCAAACAGCGAATCAGAATGCTGCGTTCGTGTAAAATACCCGGTCTTTCGTGCAGGCCCACTATTCCTCTCCATGAGTGGGCCTGCACGCGGGCTATCTTCGCGAAAACTTCTCGTGGGCTACTTAACAGGGGGCGCTATTTTCACGAAACGTTTGTTCGCCACCACAGAACCCAAGTAAATATATTATATTTATTGTATTTTTATGATTTATGGTAAAAACAATAATATATATATTTATTACGTATATATTTATTGTTTTTATCATAAATCATAAAAATACAATACACTGTAAATATAATATATTTATTGGGTTGCTGTTGTGGTGAAACGTTTCGTGAAAATACGTTCCCCCCTGTTAAGTAGCCCACGAGGAGTTTTCGCGAAGATTGCGCGTACTTTCAAATTATTTTTAAACTTGTGTTTTTTTATTCTGATCCTAAATGTGTTATGGGAGGTTTTTTCCTTTCAAGTGCAAGTAATGTTTTCAATTTTTCAATTGGGACTATTCTACAATGAAGTACTCTTGGATACTGTAATCTAAATACATATGAAGACGAAGAAGTGGCATTTATCGGGAAGACAAGCGGCGAGGCATTGCAATGGCCGCTATTTGACGAAATATCGAAGGACACAATATCGAAGATAAAATACACTGCACTGCTTCAAAACTTGACGAAACTTGGTTGAAATCTTCTTTAGCCATCTATCATTATGTACAAGTACAACAATTGGATGATACTTGCGAGACTCGGCGATAAAAAGCAAACAAGGCGGCAAAGTATGGCTGAAATCGTGTTTTGGTGGGGGGTAAGTGAAATAAAATGTATTATATTTAAAGAAAACAATGTCAATCCTTATGAAATCTACAATAATTATATTAAATGAAGCATAGTTTTTCATCCCATGATAAAAATTTGGAGGAAATAACAAAATTTAATCTCTGCCAGGTATATTAGTTATTTCATGCATAATTAGCAGTTGACCTGGGGTGGTGCATGGTCATTTTCTTGTAAAATATTATACTTAGACCATTTTTTTTCTTCCAATAACCACCCCTAAAAGCAACCTTCTAAACACTATAAGCACTTCAGAAAGGCTGTCGCCTCTGCTTTTCGGAAGTTTGAGCTATGTCGGCACTTCCATTTCAGGGCGGGGTCATTTTCAGGACTTCAGGGTTTGGCATATATGCCATGTTGAACGCCATGGTCATTTTACCCTAAAACAGTTGAGATTGCCTGTGGTAAATGAAACGCATACAAACTCCTATACAGGTCCTAGACTACAAATAATAACGACCTTTCCACTGATTCCAATTTATGGCTTGTCCATATGGGTAGGCAATTCATCTTTTTCGTAATAAACACCCTTCAAATTTGCATTATTGCAATTGCTGTACCACCAAGCGCCTTTGAATTGCTGCGCACAATTTGAACCGTACACGTCGTTGTCGGAGTCTTTTGTTGAGAAAGCCATGCCTTCTGAGGTTCTCATAGCATCTCCAGCAGTGCATATAGATATATAATTTTTATGAGGAAAAAAATTGGTTAGAAAATAGAACATAAACTCTTCGAAAATGTGCTTAATGTTTTTTAGATCCCAAATTAGCCACTTTGATATGTTCATTATAAAGGTCTAAATATATGGTATCCCATCCCCATTAACACAACATTCTATTTTCAACAACTTTTTATTTTTAACAACTTTATATTTTCAACACAACTTTAGATTTTCAATACAACTTTTTATTTTCAACTCTATATTTTCAACACAACTTAAATATTCAACACAACTTTAGATTTCAATACAAATTTTTTTTTCAACTCTATATTTTCAACGCAACTTTTTGTTTCAACCTTGACATACATTATTCAGCTTACTCCGCATTGGGGCTTTTCAGTGACCGATTACATCAAGTATCTAGGCTTATCTATATTATGTACTTAACCTACATTATTTATTTTTACAATTGTGATATTACTTCCCTAATCCGTCTATCCTAACCCACCCAGTCAACTTTCCCTGTGGGAGGAAACCGGAGTGCCCGGAGAAAACCCACGACTTTCGACAGAGCGTTGACTTACACTTTTCACATGAATGTAATGAGTGTCCTCGACGAGAATCGAACTCAAGACTCAGAGGTGAAAGGCGCTTGCTCTGACGACTGCGCCACCGAAGCCCCATATCATGGATCGTGGATATCATGGATCGTGGACCTATATCATGGATCGTGGGCTCGTATATGGTTTGCCGCGCTTTTACTGCTGCATTTTACATTCAACAATGGCGGATCGCTCAAGGTTGAAAGAAGTGAGGGCTACTCTTTTAAAAGTTGCTGAACAAATTTCTTCAATTAATTATTCGAGTTCGTCGACTTTACCAGAGATGAGCTAGGCTAATTCGTCTTCATTAGGTAAAAATAAAATTAAAAACTAGCTCTGTCCAGACGAAATCCTTGCATTCTAATATAGCCAGCAGGTTCAACGACATTGAGAACAACCAGTAGTTGATGATGATGATAACTTTATTTATCTGTCAAAACTTATAGCAGAGCACATGTGCTCCACTAATCGGGGACACAAATCACCAGTTCTTCAAGTTCAGCATCACAGCCAGACAACAGCAACAGCTTAGCAACATCATCAGCTGTTAATGCACACAGACGGCTTTTTAATAATTGTAATAATTCTTCAGCGAAAGGCAAAAACCATTGAAGAGGGAAAATCAAACCCAATGCAAGCCGAAGTTTGTTTGTCTTGCCACTACAACAGTTACTGGTCCTAGAATTAAATGAAACTAGAATTAAATGAAAGAAGTGTCTATTTACACGAGGAAATTGTGAAAAAAAATTTCCCGCTTGCCGACACAGGCGGATACAAACTTTCACTTTTTCACTGGTGTCGATGCTTTCATGTGATTATGCGAGTCAGTTGTTACCTGTTTAACTTGTGGCATAGTAGTTGCAATGTGGAAGTTGAAAGAACATCAGAAAAACCATGTTAGCGGGTCACCTGCAAGAGAAAAGGTATGATGTACACATGTTTTTCGGACAAGTGGGATTTAGGGAAATTTAGGGATTGCATTTTTAAAACACTTTACCTTTTGCATTTTATAGAGAAGAAGACCGGATCTAGAAAATACGTTTCTCAGGTACAGGTAATTTTGTATTATAATACCTGTATTCAGCGTATTGTGCGCGGGGTTTCTTACGCTAACGTATAAACAGCTATTTCAATTAATCAAATGTACAATGCATTGATGACAAGTGTAATGGGAATGAAATTAGATGGGATTACAATTTCAGACATTCATATTTTCATTTGCTTTCGATTAGCAAATCTATTGTACGAAGAAAGTTTTAATGAGTGGGAGAGAATAAGAAGGTCTACTGTTTATACATTAATTGGTATTACATATACTGTAATTGTCATGCACATAAAATTTCCAAAGCTGTATTAGAACATGTACATGTGCCCACAATAATTTTACAAGCAAAATTCAAAAGATTATTTTTTGTGAGGCATTCAAGGTTTGCTAGAATATTGAAATAACAAAATCTCATGTATGAAAGTGTGTCGCAAATAGAGACACAAAAATGTGACAATTTTGCAACATGTTAGTTATAGTGCGGTAATTTTCAGATCATACACAAATCTGCAGTTTACTGTAATATAGACTGCATAGTCATGTTTTCTTAGGAGTAATCATTTTAAGGTGTAGTATGTTTGCATGGTACAATTTGTTGGGCCAAATTTAGGTTTTGCTGAATGTTGATGTAGAGTCGCCGACAGATGATATTTGTCACATATTGTTCAAATATCATTTACAATTTTACATTAAATTAACATGCATCTAAAATTGGTGAATTGACCCTGAAATGTATGCACAGGAACTGGGATCATGTCATGAATTTTGATCATGACATGCACTTGAAATTCACTTATCTGGAGTTTTTCAAAAGGGAAACAAGTTGTCCCCATAGTGCAAGTGCAGTGGCTTGGCCTGCCTGGATGATGTCTTTCCAAATGTATAGTTGTTGATACCATACTACACTGCAAATCTAACAAGATCATGTTTTCCCATTTCATACAATAGTGATTCTGAGACTGAAAATAAGACTGGAAATGAAATGAAACATTTAAATGAGATTTGACCTGAGACAATTACATCAGAAATAAAAAGATGCTTTACAGGAATGCAACAAAGATTTGAATGCAGCAGCCCAACAACATTTTGGTATGGCAGTTGAGAGAATAATATAAATGTGTGATGAAATATCCAGCAATAGGGGGTTGATAATGAGTAATGATAATGAGTGGGTGGTAAAATATGGATTTGAAGGGTGCATGAGGTGGAGGATGCAGTCAGATGTGGTAATATACATATATAATGTGTTCTGTATATAACACTTTAGGAATTCCCCTAATAGTTATTGGTGATGGAGAGCATAAGGCAGAATTTTCAGCATCACCAGTCGAAGATACCACCTTTCTGTCAAATTTAAGTCCAGGAGCTGCTGTGCTGGAGTTTCAGAAACAAGTTATTGATGAAGATCTTCCCAAACAGCGATTTACTGTATTCCGTGTGGACGGTAAAAGTCAATTAAGGAGAGATATAATTGGTATTTATAAGAAACCAGATTTGAAACTACGAGCAGCCCCAAAAGTAAGGTTTGAGGAAGAGGATGGGGTTGGCAGCGGACCAGTGAGCGAATTCTTGCTATGGAGGTTGTGGATGAAGGAATTCCGCCTTGTTTGAAGGACAGCCTGATTACCGTTTGCCTGTTCATGATCAATCGCTGCGACTGACAGGTTCCTTTAAGGTGGCTCCCTAGGGTTTTTGCATTATAGTGCACTATTTGTATTCAAGAGTCTCCTGTTTCTTCATCTTGCATGATACAAGGACGAAATTCAAAGCAAACATCGAGAATGCTCTCCTGAAGATTTTAGTGTACTACTTTTGTGTTGAAAGTCCATCGCCATGGCAACAGCGTACTTAGAATAAAGCTTACTTTTTGTCTTCTTCTTTTGCATAGGAAATAATATTGGCTTAATGGTTCTATTTCCTCATTTTTAAAAAATTCTATCCATCTTTGTTTTGGAATTCAAAAAAAATGTCAAAAATGAATATTTAGAAATTTTTAGCTCTGACATCATACAATAGTCGAAAATCTCGTTTCTCGCGGGGGTTCCCGCATGCATTTCGTGGAGAACAATGAAAACACGCGAGTCTTTCAAAGCATTTTTTATAGTTTTTCAAATTCCAAGTTATTCCAAAAAATTATATCGTATTTGATCTACTGTGTCTGTTTATGGCCAACTAAGTGTGGATTATTGCATGTAAGATCGAAGAAAAAGATGAGAATTTTTTATCACAAAAATTACTGTTAATGGACGAAACTGACTATAGACTCTGGGCAATAAGCTTCATCTGTATTGTAAAAATATTTCGTTGTTTACATGCAGACCATGTCGCCCTAAACGCATCTACAAAGCTTACATTATTTGCTTGCCAAAGCCGGCGTATAGCCGTAAGGTACGAAGCACTTTATAGTTCGTCATTGTCCTAAAACCTTGTGTGATTCATTCATGAAAAACAAAGGCGCTATAGTTAAACATACTTGGTTATAGTTTAGTAATTCCATATTACAATATCATTCTTACTTGGATCCAGCGGAACGAAGACTAACACGAAAAACCCACCCACCTCCCTAAACGCTTAAACCAACGACGCTATATATCCAACAATTTGAACGGTTCTTGCACCGAATGCCGATTAATTACCTGCGACGTAAACATCTACATTTCATCATGGTCGTCCATTACGCCCGATAAGAAGAACTGCATGCTGCTCCTTGGCATTAACAGTTATATGAACACTCAGAAATGTGATCAAGTAATATGCTAAATGAAATGTCTTGTAATTTTGAATTATGAAATAAAGAAATTAAGTGATGGAGGCAATTGCTCTAGCATGAGGTCGCAATTTTACCATAGACCTCACGTTTTCTTTACGGAATTTGTCAACCTGGCCTAGAGCCAATTTTACTTACAAAATCGGCGTGATTTCTGCATATGAGTATATGTCCTGAGCCAGATCAGTAATAATTATGTCACAAATATCTTTCTGATCATTAATTCCCAGGGTCCAGCTCAGAGTATATGTCCTACAGTGCAGACTAGGACCCAGCTATAGAGTACAGTATATGTCCTAGCCGCCTTTACTCAGGATCCAGCTCAAATCCGCGCGGTAAAAGCATATGTCTTGGGCAGATTAGGACCCAGCTGTAAATCAGTATAAGTCCTAATCAACTTTCCTCAAGATCCAGCTTTTCAATTACGAGTATATGCCCTGGGAACCGCTCAGCACCCAGCTCATCGCAGACAAACCAAAATATAGAGCAGTTGTCTCACACTTCCATAATGCCACAAAACATTGCTTGGTTTACTCTGTGTCATTCATCTTAGAATATAAGAATAGTGGTTGAGGACATTAATTGGGTATTTACTGCTTATGACTTGTTACGGCTTTTTCCTAACAGCTAAGACATTCATCATCAGTTCAATCACTTTACCGGCGTCCGATGTTTTCGCAATGCGGCCGTTGAAATTCTGTTTTTTATGGCAGTTTGTTGTACGAGGTTCGATCCTGCCCGTTTCACGCACAGAGGAAGAGTTTTCTTCATTATTTGAATTATCTTTATTGCCAGAAGTACTGGTCAATGGAGCTGGAAATACTGCAAATACGTGGAGAAACTTTATATCCCACTGTTCGCAATACGATCCTCGCGTACGGCGGTCAAAAACGGCCAACAATGCCGCTTGCAAAAGCAGCCAAATTAAACCCCATTGTTTTCACCGATGTTACTTCCAGATATCGCTTTGAATTTTAGAATTATTTTTATGCTTCTTTTTTATGCTTCGCATTTGTTTGAAAAGTCCCGCAAATTACACGCGATATCTAAAGTTCCCCACACATATAGGAAGAACGTAACCAGCGGACATAAAACCCTTGGGGGGTCACCTTAAAGCATTGGGTCGCATTATTGGTCACAGTATACGGCATGGTGGTCCTGGACTACATGCCTTATCTCCTGAAGTAAAAGATATTTTAACAACAGACTGGGAGTCCTGTGAACCTCCTCCAATTGTTCCTGAAAACATTGCAGGTATTGACCTACGGCAGATGATAGCACATCATGTAAGTATACTGATTAATTAGTTGTAAAACATCAGGGTGCAAAATAACTTTCTAATTTATATCCCTACAATTCTTGTTGTTCCTCTTGTTATATTAGTTTAATGTAATTTCAAGCAAAGAATTCCAAACCCTTGTCACAGCTGTAGAAAAAGAGGAATTAATGCAATATATTTTGGAAGTTGGAATTGATCCAGACAAATTTCCAACAAATCGGCAATTTGTTATCCAAGAACTTATGATGTTCTTTGTTATTGACAACTAAATGACATTGCAAAAGGTATATACCTGTAAATTATACACTTGATTTCCTTGGTTAACCCATTAGCTTGCAATGAACCCAGATGCGCCTTACTTTGATAAATTCAATTCGACATACTTAGCAAAGTGGATAATAAATTAAAGTAATTTTATTAGCAGGGTTGTTTGAGGATGACTTATGGTGTGGTTAGGATGAATTAGGGGCTCATATGTCAAAGATTTGGAGGATTTTTGCAACTATGTAGTTTGAACATATTTTTAAAAAGATATAAATTACCCATTTTGGCGTTCTTTCCAGCTAAAACGATCGTTTTGACCTGCAATTTCAACAGGAAAACTATTTTAATAAATTGTTGAGTGTTTTTCTCTAACATATTTAGACAATTTTATTTAACAGGTTGAAATGGACACTATTTATTTTATAATATTAAATGAAGAAACAAACATAATATTTATACCCTGCAGTTACTTGGCAAGATTCAAGGAGGCACGACCTCACTGTGATGATCTTATTCGGTGACGTTGCACACGCTATCCCCTGCTTTGCAGGTATCATTTGCTCATTCTTATACCAAAGTTAGGATGCTCACTTGACGCTTGGCGGACAAGTTCATTTAGCTGATTATCACCAATATCACTATACATAAATTTTAATGTAAAAGTTATCATACTGTATACATCTATTATTAAATAGTCTGTATAGACGGTATAGGCGTGTTACGCAGAGCAAAAAACATGATTAGCAAGACAAGTCTTGTAAGAATATACAGTCTTGCCTCATTTAGAATATTGTGGTATTGAATGGGATAACAGTTCAGCTGCGTTAAAAAAACAATTTCAGCGATTACAAAATACAATTCTCTTTGGTCAATAAAAACACGAAGGAGGAATCCAATCTAAGTCATTTCTTCAATAGGAAACCGCGATTATTTTAACTTGAAGAGTAATAACAATACTCTAATCCTTGCTAAACCAAACACAAATGCGTTGAAGCGAACATTTGGATATCCTGGTGCCATATTGTGGAATTTAAGGAATCTAAGTTATCATACTGTATACATCTATTATTAAATAGTCTGTGTCTCTAGCTTATTTCAAACTTTACAGCACAAACTTTATTGTGAAGCTCTTAAGCCAGTACATTCTACAGTACCTCCAACAGAATTGTCCGTTGTCTAACTCCAATCACCTTGCTTATATCGGTTACTTTAAATCCTTTTTCTAACAGAAAAGAGAATTGCTCCTCCTTGATATCGAAAGTCAGTCAGCCTCGCCTTTATTATTTACTCCTGGAGCTGTTTATCTATTCACTAGGTTCCTTTGACTCGCTTCGTCAAGGTTATTAAATTAGGGTATTTGATGCTTGTCCGACTTGCTCAACCATGGAATCATCGACATCCAAATTTACAAGTAACCGTTGCAGATAGTCTAGTTTCAATAAAATTCTTAGGAAATCTATAGAAACATTTCCTGACTGGATGAATCTGTCCAGGATATTAATCAAGATGTAAACTGCGTCCAAAATATATTGTTTGTCATCTTCCTCCATTTTACTTGTCGTTCATTTCACCATCATTACATCAGGAACAATACGAGCCCACGATCCACGATATAAGTGGATTGCGGTTGGATAAAAAAGTTGAAAACAATATTTTATTATATTTGACTGTATAATGTACGACGTATCAAATTTTCGTAGGTGCAAATTGACCACATTTGCACCAGTGCAAATATATTGAATGGGATAACAGTTCAGCTGCGTTAAAAAAACAATTTCAGCGATTACAAAATACAATTCTCTTTGGTCAATAAAAACACGAAGGAGGAATCCAACCTAAGTCATTTCTTCAATAGGAAACCGCGATTATTTTAACTTGAAGAGTAATAACAATACTCTAATCCTTGCTAAACCAAACACAAATGCGTTGAAGCGAACATTTGGATATCCTGGTGCCATATTGTGGAATTTAAGGAATCTAAGTTATCATACTGTATACATCTATTATTAAATAGTCTGTGTCTCTAGCTTATTTCAAACTTTACAGCACAAACTTTATTGTGAAGCTCTTAAGCCAGTACATTCTACAGTACCTCCAACAGAATTGTCCGTTGTCTAACTCCAATCACCTTGCTTATATCGGTTACTTTAAATCCTTTTTCTAACAGAAAAGAGAATTGCTCCTCCTTGATATCGAAAGTCAGTCAGCCTCGCCTTTATTATTTACTCCTGGAGCTGTTTATCTATTCACTAGGTTCCTTTGACTCGCTTCGTCAAGGTTATTAAATTAGGGTATTTGATGCTTGTCCGACTTGCTCAACCATGGAATCATCGACATCCAAATTTACAAGTAACCGTTGCAGATAGTCTAGTTTCAATAAAATTCTTAGGAAATCTATAGAAACATTTCCTGACTGGATGAATCTGTCCAGGATATTAATCAAGATGTAAACTGCGTCCAAAATATATTGTTTGTCATCTTCCTCCATTTTACTTGTCGTTCATTTCACCATCATTACATCAGGAACAATACGAGCCCACGATCCACGATATAAGTGGATTGCGGTTGGATAAAAAAAGTTGAAAACAATATTTTATTATATTTGACTGTATAATGTACGACGTATCAAATTTTCGTAGGTGCAAATTGACCACATTTGCACCAGTGCAAATATATAAATCTGCTTCATATTGGCACCTGGTGCGCAGAGAGATCGTCGCCATGACACGGTACACAAATTTATTGTGAATTTATATATTTAGTGATAATCAGATTTTTTGCCGCTTATCTACAATCAGTAACAAAAACGTTTTGGACAGTAGCTAGCTATATAGGTAAATACACAATGTATAATGCTGTTGATCAAATAAACCCTATCCGTCCCTCCCACCACCCTGAACAATGTTGCTGTTCTACTAAGCTAAATTTTACGCGATAATTTATTTCCAAATTTCAACATTGAACGGCGGGTGGGGAGGGGGGGGGCAATTATGTTGTACCCAGTCAATATTTTGATACTTTGTCCAAAGTGTTTTGGCACTGATCGTCAGAAAAGTATATTCGGGCAAAGTTAAAATTTCCTTTATAAAGATGCAACTACTTGTATTTGATAGTAGTTCTTACGGTTTATACAAATGTGTTAGGTTCCGGAATTCTTGGCAGGGCAAATATGGTTTATTTGTTTATATGATGCGTGTTATTCATCTTACGTATTCGTGTACGTTCATGCAGCTATTTGAGAACATATCGAACATTGCGGATTTCGTCATTTCCCAACTCAAGCAGAACCTCTCGAGTTATCTGGATTCTTGAGTACGTAAATGTGTTGATAGCAAAATGCAATTATCGATAAGTGCTTATTGTGTTACACGTCTGGAAAATACTACGTCAACTTATACACCCGGCTTGCTCTTGACGCGATAGAATTATAAAGCGCATAGAATGCATAATAAATCAGAGCTTGTTATTTTCGTAACCTATCAATGACGAAGTATTATTCAACTATTTCCGATACAACGCGAGCATATGTCCTTTTACTGGGCAAAGAGAATAATTATTCGTGCAGAGAGATTGCTACAAAGGCGAAAATATATAAATCGCCTGTTTCTCTTATTCTAAGAGGTAAAGTGCAGCGCAAGAAAGATTTGAAGAAGCGCAATAAGATTGGAAGGCAATAGAAGATGACGGACAGAGATCGGAGAAAATTGATAGGAACAATAAAGACTCTTCCTGATCAAGACCCAAATTTTACAGTTAATTAAGCGCTTGCATGCGCACAGCCGAATTCTATCGCGGCGAGTGTCCTACCGGACAATTTATCGAGAGGTGAAAGCGGCTGGTTTTGATTATCTTCCTGCGCGTAAAAAAGGGTATTAACAAACCGTGATAGCAAGAAACGAAAGTAAGACGATTCTTTCCGCCAAACATGATTTCTTCTGAAGAAATATTGCATTCTATTTACACGGGCTCTCTTTTGTTTATAAGACACAGCCTATTAGTGACGCATTAGCCCCAAGAGGACGTCTGTGGAGTAAAAAGACAGAGGGTTTACAAGTTACTGCAAAGGGATCGAAAAACCTTGCAGGTGGGAAACAGCTTCACTTACTGGTCGCAATATCTTACAATGGTTGAAGAATACGAGAAAATCACTGTAACGTATTTCGCTTGGTTCGTACGAAACAAATTTCCAGTTCTATTCTCGCGCAAGCGTGGAAGGAAATGGTTCGTAATGGACAACGATCCATCTCAGCGAAGCCTAGCTGCTCGGAAAGCTATAAAGAAAGAGTGTTGTGAATTATTTTCTATTCCAGTGAGATCTCCAGATTTAAATTCAATAGAAAACATGTTTCATATAGTAAAGAAACAGCTTGAGTGTCAAGTCAGAGACTCCAAGATTGTACGGGAGACATGGGAAAAATTTAAGACTAGAGTTATAAAAACTTTTTATAATATCCCTGTAGATTATGTAAACAATATAATTACAAGCATGCCTAAGCGAATTCACGCTGTATTGCAGGCAGACGGGTTTAGAACGAAATATTAACAAAGTTACTATGGAAACGTGTTGCATAGCATGCTTCCGTGTTAACGAATCCCACACTTGCCAGCTAACTAATTTCCATGTTTTGTCACATGAATTTGATCGTTGTTAAAAAACCAAACGCCCAGTATGTGTGTAAGAGTTATATAAACATTTTGGTCGAAAATACGCGTATGTTCTATATTAAAAACATAGAAAAGGGCTTAAAAGTCCACGGTTCCCACTTTATAAAGTTACTAATTGACATGCATGTGATATAATCATGCACTAGAAATAGTGGGAACCGTCGAAGAAACTACGATTTTTCATTTCATATAATTGAATATACTAAATGTAAACAAAATAATCAATTTGACATAAATACAACACGTAAAGCAGAAACACCCCATTAAATATTCTTCTTGCGCTCTTTTTGCCCTAAAGTTTAACTTGAAATCAAGTGGGATTTTCTGACCACTCTGTATAAGTACTAGAAATACATGCATGCAAAATCCCCTCGCCCATTTGAACCAAACAATTTACTCCCCAAAAGTTATTGTAACATGAAGTACTGAGTCGACCAATGTAACCATGGTGACACGCAACACTGTATATTTTTTATATTTTAATTTGTACAAAATATTGTTATTTTGTTTTAACTATAAAATTATCAATTGCACAACTAAAAGCCCAACTATATAAAATGAGTATGCTATTATGTACTCTTTTAGCTTTGATTTACTGCAACATTCAACCTTAGACCTTCACAAAACGTTTCGAAATTTTCATAAAACTGCAACTGCTTTTCGAGCAGTATTTTTATACTTCGCACTTGCTTTTGAAATGAAGTTTTTGAGATTTAATATGTTTTTTATTTTTCTATAACGTATTTGAATCAATACTAAAATACTCTTAAGATCAATCAATGTGGTGTTGACCACACAGAATGCTCTACACATTTTCAAATTCGCAAACTATACTGCATGCTATAAATCGGCAAAGCAAGCATGCAAAATAGACACTTGCCCGTTTAAAACGCTCCTTTTTCGGTCTTTCGACTGTTTTTCCTCTTGTTAATTTGTCCTCCAAATAATTTTCATTTATCTTGTTTACTTACTTACATAGAAACTTGCTTATAAAATGAGTGCAAAACTATTTTTGAAAAAAGTTTGCAAAAAGGAAGTTTCTCTCGGCTTGAACTCGCGCATGCGCATAACTTACAAAACCGTCTGTCCATGACAAAAAAAAATGGCGGACAACTTTGCATTCCACAATGTTTTCACATACCCGGGTGTAAATATCCGAGCGGAATTAGTACCCTCGCACGGCGCTTCGCGCCGGCTCGGGGATAAAAAATTAAAATTGCAGGTATGCTATAAAGGTTTACTATATTATGATCCATGTGTTATGTCTAATGACCTTCATTTAACTGAAGTCCTTAATCATCATAAACTTTCATATTATCAGCTTCTACATCTACTGTAATGGCTAATATGCTTTTTATGCTATAGGCCTACCTATAGTCGTTTAAGGGATCTATACTTGTCACTATATGTAGACTCTTTTGGGTAGGAATTTAATTCATAGTAATATAATTAATTTGAAATCACGACTACATACCTGAGTGTAGCTTTAAAACACCTGCATGAACAGTCATGAATAGTCATGAATAGTCATGATAATATCTTATAGCTATTTTTTCTTTCAAAATTTATTGAAAAATTTCAATAAAGCCAGGCAGAAGACAATAAAAGGTAAACTATAGGTATTTTTTTACTTGTGGCTTAACATTTTTTAAAAAAGCTAGAGAATATTTCTACAAATGAGCTCAAAATCATTAAAATCAAACGATATGAAATCGAAGTGGTCAAACGTATCCTAGCTATGTCGAAAAGCACAGAACTCAAAAAGAAGGCCAAAAACAGTTGTAAAACACTATATAAACTATAAAACATTACGAAAAATACTCTATCCTTTCTTTGAACATCCAAGAACAACTTCTATATAATCGCTTTGTCTTTTAAATAAAGAATGAAAACCATCTTTGTTTGTTGAATCCTGCTCTTGTTCAAAGCAAATGTCGTATTTCCAACAATTCTGAGCTTCAATCGTTAGATATCTTTCAGGAAAGGATACGTATAGTTGTGCGCTCTTCCTTAGAGCACACTTTTTATTCTCTTACACACCAAAATACTTGATTTTTGGTGATGTCGTACAGCAAAAAATTTGTAGTTTCTTGTTAAAAAATTTTATAGATCAGGTTTCTCCCAATATCAATCGGGTTTTGTAAAGTACACTCTACTCTAATGTCTTTACTACCAACAACTGATTTTTGGTTGATCAATATGGATAATGGGCTTATCAAGGGAGTTGTGTTCCTTGATCTGAAGAAGACCTTTGAGACCGTTGATCACAACATACTGATCAAGAAATTAGAATTGTACGGGGTAAAAGGAAACGAATTAGTGTGGTTTACGTCTTATTTAAACGAACGTACCCAAGTTTGTAAACTGAAGAAAACTCTTTCATCTAAAATATTTACCGATGTACCAGAAGGGTAAAATTTGGGTCCCCTAGTATTTCTCATCTACATAAATGATCTTCCGAACTGCTTGAAAATTTCTACACCTGTTTTATTTGCTGACAATACTAAGGTAACTGTCACTGGGGCAATTTTTGTTCAGGAAATAGAAGCCAAATTAAACGAAAAATAACTTCCATTAATGGCTTCTAGCAAATAAGTTAACGTTGAATGCAACTGAATCAGAATATATGCTAGTTGTGTCCAGACAAATATTATCACATATTAAGAGAGACCCCCATATACACCTAAATAATCAAACCATTGAATACGCTAACCAAACAAATACCCTCGGTGTCCTTATTGACGGAAAGCGCTTGTTAATCACATATGCAAAAAAGTCTCAAACGGTATAGGCGTGTTACGCAGAGCAAAAAACATGATTAGCAAGACAAGTCTTGTAAGAATATACAGTCTTGCTCATTTAGAATATTGTGGTATTGAATGGGATAACAGTTCAGCTGCGTTAAAAAAACAATTTCAGCGATTACAAAATACAATTCTCTTTAGTCAATAAAAACACGAAGGAGGAATCCAACCTAAGTCATTTCTTCAATAGGAAACCGCGATTATTTTAACTTGAGGAGTAATAACAATACTCTAATCCTTGCTAAACCAAACACAAATGCGTTGAAGCGAACATTTGGATATCCTCGCGCCATATTTTGGAATTTAAGGAATCTAAATTAAATATTATTCCATAATTATCAAACTTTGTAAATAGAAATTCTTAAAATTTAACTCCGCTCTATAGTTTATCCCGGAGCCGGCGCGAAGCGCCTGCGAGGGTACTAATTCCGCTCGGAGATTTACACCCGAGTAGGTGAAAACATTGTGGTCCGTGAAAACATTGCCGGCCCGCAAAGTCGTCCGCCATTTTTTTTGTCATGGACGGGACTCGACCTTTTCGCATGCGCAAGTTCAAGCCGAGAGAAAACTTCCATTTTGCAAACTTTTTTCAAAAATAATTTTGCACTCATTTTATAAGTAAGTCTGTATGTAAGTAGGTTTATATGTTAAGTCTCCAAAAGAAGATAAATGAAAATTATTTAGAGGACAAATTAACAAGAGGAAAAACAGTCGAAAGATCGAAAAAGGAGCGTTTTAAACAGGCAAGTGTCTATTTTGCATGCTTGCTTTGCGGATTTTTTAACATAGCATACAGTTAGCCTCCTCCGTAGGCATCTCTTGGATCCCCGGGGTAGGTTGCGTCAGGTAGAAAGTCGGGAGATGCCTACCAAAACCCGACATGGTTGAGCCCTTTTGCGCATCTAGCTTGCGCAGCAATTTTTGTCTTCAGGGTAGGTACGTGGGGAGGATTTTGAAATTCAAAATGGCGGATTGCATAGAGTGGAGAGTTTATTTTATCTTTAAGTTCAGCATTTTTCGACAATTTAAACATGTATAAAAGACTTGGTTGAGGTTTTAAAGGTTTTAGAATGTTTGTCGGGAAGCACGTATAATTTCCATGTTCATTTGTTGATTATTTAATTGAATTTTTCGTGTACTGTATCAGTATATATGCATGCTATATATATTTGATGCTGTAAATACTTTAACAAGCATAAAGGTAGATTTGGTATTGCTATACAATTAATGAAAACCATTAAATTTTAAATTATATTTTTTTTATGAATCACATAATTGTATAGTTTGTGCCATGTATATTAAAAACTCTACTCTCAGTCTGTCTATTCTGATTCAGTGATTTTACATAGATTGATAGAAACCAATTCAAACCACAAGGGGAATTTTCTATTTTTCTTTCTTTCTATTTGCATGGCAGGCACAATTTCTTAATATAGTATTATTTGCTATGTACAGTTTTTGGTTTCTAAGAAGATGGAAAGTGGGTTAATTCATTATTAAAATGAAAGTATCATAGTACAACTGTACAACTCAATATAATGTATGATTTAGCATTAGAGGACAGTTTCCAAATGTAAAAAATGAGGACAAAATTGTGCTATCTAGCATGTCAATTTTAATAACAAGAAGTCAATTCAAATATAAAATATATTTTTGACAACAAATATGGCAAGAGCCATAATACCAGCAGAGAAAAACCTTGTCTGGTATTTGTTGCCAAAATAGCTAAATCTGACAAGTAGTGAAGCAAGAACCTAGCCAACATGGCCATAATAAAATAATCATGTATCCTTTATAGTTTATGGAATATTTTAGCAGTCATTATGTGTATGGCAAACTTATTGCTGCCTGAACAGTTTCAATTTTCTGTTCAGCATATAGCCTGCACCATATTTTAACACATGGGCATGCAACCATTGAAATTGAAAACATTGATCTAGCTATTATAAACAGCCAGCTGGGTATAAAAGTTGTATGACCTATCTTACAACAGGCAGTACTAAATTAATAGTAAGCTTTAATTGGGTCTTTAGGATTTAACTACCAATTTTGAGCCATTTATCTGGAAGTTAGTGAAATTTATCTAGAAGTTAATAGTCACTAACTTCCATGCAAACAGCCTTCCCTTGCAATATTGAATTTCTTGTTGCATTTTTCAGGTAGTTTGATCATAAACACTTAATTGCACCGAAGCCCGAATGAACTATCATCTCATAGAAATCGAGAGCGAATAATCTAATTGTTTTAGTAGAAACCAGCAAGAAAACAGTATTTCAAAACGTTTTTCATAATTTATTTAATTAAATAAATTTGTTAAAAATTGCACCGAGGAGATGCCTGTTTCGCTACTCGGTATCTATCGACAATTAGATAGCGAGTAGCATAGCCAATCAAATTACAGCATTTGCAATAGCATACTAGCATATGATTCTACTAATTTCTGAAAGTAGGCATATCCAGTCCAAACATGGATTTGATTATACATGCCATAGAATAATTTTGATTGTAACATTCTAATATATTACTGTGGCTTTATTTATAATCATTGAACACTTCCCGATATTAGGCTAATGTACACCATAGTTGCTTGCAAATTTTGTATCACAACACCACATGGTGGCAGAAGTTAGGGAGCCATGGAGTCGTCAACCTCCATAGTCTATAAGGTTAACTCCAAATGTGCACTTAAAAACATAGGTGAATTAAGAATTCTGGAGTTACAAGCCAAAAAAATTAGATTCACTTGCTAACAACTCGAATTTGAGCCAGGTTAAAGAGGAATCTGCCCTCTGAGCCGCACCCATTGTCGTCCTCAGCCCAGGGCCTTTTTTAAGAAATAGTTAGTGGGGGGGGGCATCATCAAAAGGGGACGTACAAGTAGGTGGTGTATTACAGGTGTGGGAAGGTGAAGGTGGGTCTGGGGGGGATTTTGTATTCTTGTGCCCCCGAAATTTTTTGTATTCTTGAGTCGCTGTGGCTTGATTTCCTGCATTTTCAGAGACAATTTTTGATATATCCCATCTAAACGGAGCCAGGTTTTGTTGTGAGAATACCATAACTTTCCTCTAAACTCAGTTTTTTCCCCTTTTTTGCTTATACTTTGGACAAAAGGGACCTTCACGTGCACTGGGGGGGCCGCAACTATTCTGTATCTTTTAAAGCGCAAAATACTAAATAATTTTTTAATATTTGTAAAATAAAACGTTACTGCAGTATTCTGGCAAACTTTTATCAGTATATTAATTTTGCAGTTGTTTTTATGAACAAATAATTATCCCGTGAGAGTGAGGGTAACACAGCTTTTGACATTTCTCTTTAGTTTTAATATAAGAACAAAATATCCCCTGGGGGTGGGGGTAACATGGTCCATAAGGGTAACATGACCGGTCCAAAGTCTTCGGGTTTTGGCAGGCATCGTCAATAATTTTTTTTTCCAGCAAATAATTTCTGCCCGCCAATTTTAAGGCGATGGCTGCGGAGGAGGCTAGCATGCAGTATAGTTTGTGAATTTGAAAATGTGTAGATCATTCTGTGTGGTCAATACAACATTGATTGATATTTAAGAGTATTCCCCGAGCCGGCGCGAAGCGCCGTGCGAGGGTAATAATTCCGCTCGGAGATTTACACCCGGGTATGTGAAAACATTGTGGAATGCAAAGTCGTCCGCTATTTTTTTTTGTCATGGACGGGACTCGACCTTTTCGTAAGTTATGCGCATGCGCAAGTTCAAGCCAAAAGAAGACTTCCATTTTGCAAACTCTTTTCAAAAATAGTTTTGCACTCATTTTATAAGAAGTCTCTATGTAAGTAAGTTTATATGTAAACTCTACAAAACAAGATAAATGAAAATTATTTAAAGGACAAATTAACAAGAGGAAAAACAGTCGAAAGACCGAAAAAGGAGCGTTTTAAACAGGCAAGTGTCTATTTTGCGTGTTTGCTTTGCCGATTTTTTAACATACTGTAGCATGCAGTATCATTTGTGAATTTGAAAATGTGTAGATCATTCTGTCATTTCTGTGTGGTCAATACAACATTGATTGATCTTTAAGAGTATTTTAGTATTGATTCAAATATATTATAGAAAAAAAAAACACATTAAATCTCAAAAACGTCATTGCAAAAGCAAGTGTGAAGTATAAAAATACTCCTCAAAAAGCAGTTGAAGTTTTTTGAAAATTTCGAAACGTTTTGTGAACGTCTAAGGTTGAATGTTACAGTAAATCAAAGCTAAAAGAGTACATAATAGCATTTACCCACTTTATATAGTTGGGCAATTGATAATTTTATAGTTAAAAACAAAATAATATTTTATACAAATTAAAATATAAAAAATATACATTGTTGCGTGTTACCATGGTTACATTCGTTGACTCAGTACTTCATGTTACATAACTTTTGGGAAGTAAATTGTTTGGTTCAAATGGGCGAGGGGATTCTGCATGCATGTATTTCTAGTTTAGTATTGATTCAAATACGTTATAGAAAAATAAAAAAAACATTAAATCTCAAAAACTTCATTTTTATATAGTTGTGGCAATATCAAATTTTATAGTTAAAAACAAAATAATATTTTGTACAAATAAAAATATAAAAAATATACAATGTTGCGTGTTACCTTGGTTACATTCGTCGACTCAGTATTTCATGTTACAATAACTATTGGGGAGTAAATTGTTTGGTTGAAATGGGTGAGGGGATTCTGCATGCATGTATTTTTAGTTCTTAATACTTTATTCTACATAATTAAGCACACGGCTCACTGAAAACAGACTGCATCGGACTGACGTGGCTACCGTGTATAAAGATTTTAATTAAATAAATCAAGCAGACTTAGTGGAAGAAAGAAGGGTGGTTACCCGTGTCGTGATGAAAATTTCACGGTACCAACAAATGTTCGTGCGGGACAAACCGACAAAGAAGTCTTGTTGTAAAAACAAGGAACAACGTGCTGTAACTAGGACGAATGCAAACGCTGGAAAGAACGCCTGTGAACGCCACCAAGCAGCAATCGAGGATGCCAAACTCGAAATTACGGTAAATTCAACATGCAATGCATTGTTCATGTAAATTCAACAAGAAATTGCCGCCCTGCTCATTGAAGAGCGCAATAAGTTTGCTTATATGCCGTTAAATCCTGCTTAAGTATCTGACGGCAGTCCCACCCACATCTTTGTGACGTCACCGCACGTACGATTTCTATCCACCTGCTTGGCTCATTATATCGTTAGCAACTCTATTCGGTATATTACTGTCTTACAGAAAGCTCGTTAGACGACTTCAATCATGTTTAAAACGGCAACTTTTACCTTGCTGATGCTCATAATTGCAAGCATTAATGCAAACAACTGTTCCCCCAAGGATTACCAGATCATCAGAAGTGGTGAGTTATTTATGTTTATTTCATAAAAATATAGTCGACAAATTGTGAAAGTCTGTCTAAAAAGCCTGGCTGGAAATTGCTTCAGTATATTTAGCCAGCTTTTGTTAATATTTTAAACTTTAGGTGGTCCATCATTACCTCCAGATGAGATCATATCAAGTCACAATGTTACATCTTCGATTGTCCAGATAGGATGTTACACCCTGTGCAAAGAAGAACCGAAATGTGTTGGATTCAACTACAGAACAACAATCAATATCGAAAACTGCCAACTTACCAACGTTACCAAGAAAAGAAACACAGCAATGACAGGAGATTGGACATTGTTACGTGATGTTGAAGCGGTATGTTGTAATTTTGGCAGAAATTTTAAATTTATGGGTAAATAATTGTTTTAGGTTTGGTTCAAAAAATTTGCCTGTCCAATATACCAACGCAATATGTGCAATGGACAAAGAAGTCCTTGAAGATTTTGTCAGTCCAAAGGACAAATGGAAACATGAAATGTCCAGTGGATATTTCTGTTTCCAGTGGATAAACCATCCTATATATGCCTAATAATTTTTAGAAACAATTGAAGTATTTTGAAACAATAACTGAAGTAATAACTTAGTGCAAGTAATAACTGAACAAAAAACCTATAGGTTTGCAGAACCTATCAGTTTTAAATGCCGCATAATTATCCAATTTTGCTAATGTTATCCATAGTCGCGTGTCAAATCCTTGAATTTTGTTGTTTAAAGTTCAATATTGTCCTTGCCATGCGAGAAAAAAGAATTAGAAACAATTTAATAACTTTTTACAAGATCAGTATTCGATAGTTTTATTTATTGATACTCTGAAATCCAATCCACAAATTACCGTAAAACAATTCGACGTCCATGCATCATCAACACAAACGCCGTCGATCGCACGGCAATGTAAACAGCAACTGGGAAGTTGTTTCATGCTTGAACCATGGCTGAAACCACCTATAAGGCATGTAAAGTTTGTAAATGAATTCAAAGTAGTGCATGGAAAGCCGTAGTTGTTTGGTTTGGACGATTCGTTGGGAAAATGTTCAATTTTATCGATTTGTTGATAAAAATATATTAGTATCAATTGTTTTCGCATCTCAAATTTTAGATTCTCTAATCACAGCAAAATATTATTATTCGCAAAAAAATCGTTCAAATTTGAAACGAAACCCACCGTTAGAAAGCTGAATGGCTACGCTTTAAAATGAATATAAACATTAACATTTTACTCTAGTAGTCTTTTCAAATTTTATGACCTGTTGTCGCATTTGTGACCTGTTGTTTCTCCATAGTCGAATTTTTTAACAAGATAATCGCGGACAATAGAGGGGATTAAGGGAAACGCGTAGAACCAGATCCAGCTTTGCTTAATGCCCAACCCATTTCTATGTGACATTGGCCTTGTAATAATGTCGTATATTGGCCTTGTAATAATGTCGTTTTGCTAACAGTGGTAAAATTTTTAGCCAATTCTCGTTTCAAAGTATCGTAAACAACATCGTTGTTTCCCTTAACAGCGGTGGTTCCCCTAACAGGGCGCGTTACTAAAGCCGTGTGCTTGTCCTGGGCGCTGATAATATCATTTCCCTCGTCGCAGAATCTTCGGATAGACAATTTTAATGGACAAATTAGTCGATCACAAATGTCTTTGTCGCTGTCAACAATGCAAGGGTTGAGGCTCTGACAAATCGTAGCGCATAACGGATATCCCTACGGTATCGCCAATATCGTTGAGTGCTGCCACCAGCATGTTATTGTGATAGCATCCGGCCTCGTCTGAGCGAGGAAAGGTCTTCTTTACATTGGGTGAATTAGTCTTAATACTTTGGAGCAGATTCTAACAAATTGACGAAACAGATAACCAGTCCTGTGTACATGAATCGAACAAGGGCGCGTACGATGTAACAACTACGGTTTCGCTTTCGAGTTATTTTGACACGACCCTGCTGATGTGCCAGTTCATTCCTAATTTGCCATACCAGTCCGATTACTTCTCTGGATATCGTCTCTGCTGAAATTTCATGGCCCAATCTGCAACTATTAAAACTGATGAATTGTCTAACTAATCTAACACCTTCTGTTTCCCTGATCTTGGTTAACAGAACGTAAAATGTGGGCTTTCCATTTCAGGATGTTGTCCTGTGCTTGATTAAAATCATTAAGTAAATCTTTTCTCTGTTCTTGGCCGAATGAGTGATTTCTGTGTTCTTCAATCTTTCGTCGCAGATATTTCATAGTAGTGTTTATATTATCGCAATTCTTCCAAATTAATGAATGATTATGCCGACATCTTATTATAAAGTCATTGTCTGTAGAATCACTTAACGCAAACGGCCTGCAATGGTCAGCACACAGACTGTTGTTTTCCTGACAGTTGACTTTATAATTTGTTTACAGGTATTGCTTTGCTTTGTTCAGCCTTTTGGTTATCGACTGAGATCACGTTTTGTCTACTGCCAATTGCACAAGCTGTTCCGGGATATCGACCATTCCCTGAAAAGCAGTTGACCCTTCGGCAGCCGTATTATCCAATCCCTGCAGCGACTTTCGTTGTGACGCTTGCCTGACTTCAAGTACGCGAAAGAGCGTTGATCTGCTCAAGGGTTAGTAGGTTAACCCCCCCATCCAGAGACCAAAGGGATGCCGACAAGCACGTCATACCGCCAATGACGTAATGACCGGAAATACCCGCCCACAATTCGGAATTAATGATGTACGTTCATGAATTAATTACCCGCCCACATTCGGAATTAATGATGTACGTTCATGAATTAATTACCCACCCACATTTGGAATTAATGATATACGTTCATGAATTAATTACCCACCCACATGAATTATTAATTATGCACGTTCAACTACGTGTATCCGGTTTTAATCAAGATGACGTAATGACATGTTTAGTTATATTTAGTGTGCGTTTCAAATGTACTATACATGCCTATAAAAAACGAAAATTGATACCCCCATGAAATACTTTGATAATCACGCATTTATCAAGCCAATAGTGCTTTCCCACTGCCTAAGTTTTATAAAACATCGAGCTGGTTGAGAGGCGTACAATACACAAAAACGGCTCTTTTAAGAGCTACCAAATATATTAAAAGAATTAAACGAAACATTCGTTTCATGTTTATATTTATAATATGCACTGATCATATTTCGCTTAGAGTCAATACCCCCAACACATGGACAGATCAAACATTTATAATACGCATTGATCGCATTTCGCTGAATATCAATACCTTTCGTATAAAATTCTTCGATAATCACACATCTATCAAGCCAATAGTCGTTTTCACTGCTCAAGTTTTAGTATAACACACTTATCTGTGAGATATGAAGACTTCTGATCTTACTCACACTAATGAGAACACAACGCTAAGGCTATATATGCAGAGGCTGTTGCTCGCGAAGTTGAAAATTGATACCCCCACATGAAATACTTTGATAATCACGCATTTATCAAGCCAATAGTGATTTCCCACTGACTAAGTTTTATTACTAGCTTACTAGCTTAGCTGTGAGATACAATCATACAAAGGATTTGAATAATTTTTGACAGCTAATTGGAATATAAAATAATGATTTCCGACTTAGCAGCATGAGTCTAAGTAAAACATTTTGATCTATGCACACATATTTTGTTAGTCAGAAACTCATCCTCAAAATATACACCTAGTTAGCACTGATAAGACCTTTTTATTATGACACTACAGAATCGTCTCTCTCTCGCTCCTTTTGCGATAAAAATGTGGACATGTTTGTGAGGCACTTATTGCTGATTTTTGACGTGCTATAGCGATGTTTACTATAGATGCTTACTGATGTTTACTTTGGCATGCTGTGTTCAATGAGCCGTGCGCGCATAAATTTAGGTTGATCTATGCACACATATTTTGTTAGTCATTGACACTACTCAGTTCACGAATCCTTTAAGGGTGATATCGCCGCATTGTACAAGTTTTTCTAGCTGTATCAATCCTTTTGCATAGCACACACATCCTTCTTGAATTCCATCGCCTTCGTATTTTTCTCATGCGTCTTCGCATTAAGGCCCTTCGCACAAATATACAGTTTTTACACATATTGTCCGGGTTTTACAGTATTTTCCAGCTTAGATCACTTGACGTTTTGTATATTTCTGTATATTTCGGGGTTCCCTAGGAGTTCCCTCGGGGTTCTCTCGGGGTTCTCACGTCGGGACGCGTTTAGGTGCGTCCCGTATCGACGTCCCGTAAGACTGTTCCATGGCAAGACCTACACATTTTGTCAAACGGGACCCCGGGACGTCGCTACGGGACGCATTTGAACGCGTCCCGACGTCCCGTAAGACTGTTCCATGGCAAGACCTACACATTTTGTCAAACGGGACCCCGGGACGTCGATACGGGACGCACCTGAACGCGTCCCGACGTCCCGTAAGACTGTTCCATGGCAAGACCTACACATTTTGTCAAACGGGACCCCGGGACGTCGATACGGGACGCACCTGAACGCGTCCCGACGTCCCGTAAGACTGTTCCATGGCAAGACCTACACATCCATGCGTATTATAAATGTTTGATCTGTCCATGTGTTGGGGGTATTGACTCTAAGCGAAATGTGATCAGTGCATGTTATAAATATGTAAACATGAAACGAATGTTTCGTTTAATTCTTTTAGTATATTTGGTAGCTCTTAAAAGAGCCGGGTTTTTTTGTGTATTGTACGCTTCTCAACCAGCTCGATGTTTTATAAAACTTAGGCAGTGGGAAATCACTATTGGCTTGATAAATGCGTGATTATCAAAGTATTTCATGTGGGGGCATCAATTTTCGTTTTTTATAGGCATGTATAGTACATTTGAAACGCAGTGATTATCAAAGTATTTCATGTGGGGGTATCAATTTTCAACTTCGCGAGCAACAGCCTCTGCATATATAGCCTTAGCGTTGTGTTCTCATTAGTGTGAGTAAGATCAGAAGTCTTCCTATCTCACAGATAAGTGCGTTATACTAAAACTTGAGCAGTGAAAAACGACTATTGGCTTGATAGATGTGTGATTATCGAAGAATTTCATACGAAAGGTATTGATATTCAGCGAAATGCGATCCATGCGTATTATAAATGTTTGATCTGTCCATGTGTTGGGGGTATTGACTCTAAGCGAAATGTGATCAGTGCATATTATAAATATGTAAACATGAAACGAATGTTTCGTTTAATTCGTTGTTTGTGTATTGTACGCCTCTCAACCAGCTCGATGTTTTATAAAACTTAGGCAGTGGGAAAGCACTATTGGCTTGATAAATGCGTGATTATCAAAGTATTTCATGTGGGGGTATCAATTTTCGTTTTTTATAGGCATGTATAGTACATTTGAAACGCACACTAAATATAACTAAACATGTCATTACGTCATCTTGATTAAAACCGGATACACGTAGTTGAACGTGCATAATTAATAATTCATGTGGGTGGGTAATTAATTCATGAACGTATATCATTAATTCCAAATGTGGGCGGGTAATTAATTCATGAACGTACATCATTAATTCCGAATTAATGTGGGCGGGTAATTAATTCATGAACGTACATCATTAATTCCGAATGTGGGCGGGTAGTTCCGGTCATTACGTCATTGGCGGTATGACGTCATTGTCGGCATCCCTTTGGTCTCTGGATGGGGGGGTTAACCTACTAGGGATTGATATCTTCGTTCTTGCAAAATTGAAGATACTGCGCAACGACTGTTGATCTCGCAACTGTTCGAACGATATTCGGCATTTCGATTGCCTCCTAATCTGCCATTTGCTCAATTTAGCATAATGCTCGTGTAGCTGAAGTTTCTTTGCTGAATATTCATAAGCGTAGATGCTTAGGATTTGTGTTTTTAGACTTCGTGTCGGTCCTTGTGCTAGTGCATCAATTAGAAGTCGAATACTTTCCGGGAATTTTTCTTCCTCTCGCAATAATGAGTTGAAAAGGGTTTCTCCATCATCTGCTGCTATTATATCTCTTACCAGCTTGCACGCTTCTGTGGCTCTTGCCACGCATTCCATTTTTTCTTTCCGAGTGGCATTACCCAGGTTGCCATGCAGTTTGTACTCGAGCTTAGATGGCGTTTGAAAACCTGCAAGTTTGGAAAGGTCTTCTATAGCTTTGTTATATGTGGAGAAACCTGGTTCCTCTAGGCTACCAAAACCCCCGTCAGTATCGTCACTATCGCTTGAGATGCTGACCCAACAACTTGGCGTCCACAGAGAGGTTTCTGCAGGTGTTTCAGGAAGAAAACAACAGCACGGATCCGAGATCACTTTCTGCTTGATTATGCAAAGGTTGAAGATCATGATCACTGTAAATAAAGAAAGTCTATTTTCAATCAATTAAGGAGCAGAGACACTTGATTGTTTAAAAATTATCGCGCATGTCGTTTCTTCACTATATGGCTTTGTCGGTTACACCCACGCACCGTCCTTCTTCAGTTTCTCTTTATACCTATCTCGACACTGTCGACATATGGCTGTAAATCAATAATTATAAAAGGATTTCTACAAGGCATAGCATGCAAGGAGGGATAATGGCAAGAGTCAATTGAGATCTGAAAGAATCTCGAAAACGGATGAAACGGTAAAGGCAGTTAGCAACAATGGTACTAAAAATAATGTAGGGGTGTGGTCCATATCATAACTGTTAATCCTAAATTCAGACATGTGCTAGCTTGTCGGCCTTGCTAAGCGTTTACCGGTTATCGGAATTTTTGACCAGAATAGATTGAAGTTCAGTCCAAATCTATACCTGCCCCTTTTCCGCCTCGCTGACTTTGGCCTAGTTTGGGGCAGTGGGCCAGGTCCCTTGTGACAGAAGTATAGAAAAGATGATTTAACAAGCTCCTTCTCAATATTGACTTACTTTAGCAAATCTTACCTTTATCCAGCTTAATAAATGTGTTGGACCAGTAGTGCGATCCCGTAAGCATCGTGGGCGAGAAATTAGTGAAGGAGCCAAGGATAATTGTCCACTATATAGCTATTCTTAGGGCCTGTTCATATGATCCCGCTTACTGACACATCTCGCGTACCTATGATCTCCCTCCTAGTACCTTTACTATAAAAAATTACATCACGTTCATATGAGAAGGCAGGCTTGCCCGCTTCGCCAGATCTCGCCTCTTGAACAAGTTTTCCGTATAATATGAATACTGCATCCGAAAGCTGATCGACCTTTGAAAACGTCTCTCCCTTTACAGTGCCGTGAAGGACCAGCATGCTCAGGATACTGGCATGATCGAAGAGGCCTCCAAAATATTCCTAAATTATTGCGATGATTTCGACATATACTTATGTTTTTAAGTTGTTCCTCAGTGACATTAAACAATCCTGCTCTCAATAAAATAAGTTCATATTCTTTTAAATTTGATCTTGAGAGGTGACAGCTTGACAGATGCACCTCGATGTCCTATTGACACTCATTTATATTCACAGCATTGCTCGCTCCACGACTCTCACCACAAGAAATACTCCCAAGTCCAAAAAGTGAACAATTTTTATCCATTTAAAATAGTAACCTTAAAAGTTTACCTTTCATTTAAATTGTTAGTTATTTAGGTAGACGTATCTAAATTTAACTTCCGTTAATAATGTTAATAAGCAAAGTTTTTTCCATATTAGTAGTTCGAAGAAAAACTTAAGCAAGCTATAAATGTGTTCAAGCATTGGACGCGGCAAATAATTATGAATGCAAATGACCTGTTTTCCAATTATATTGTTTTAGGGCTACTCCAATTTAGGCTTCCTGCTGCAACAAAAGTTCTGACATTGCCAGGGAATGCTTCACAATATTCAGAATGTGTAGTTTTGTCAGCGCTCACTTAAAGTACACGGGTAAAACGCCTTTTAAAAGAGAACTGAATGTAAATCTGACGAACTCAAAGATAAAGCTAAGCAATAACAAAACTTTATTTTAATTCTACATCACAGTACAATGGCAGAAATATACTTTTCGTAAACATTAGAGCAGAAAAACCTACGAACCCTTGCTTAATATCTGACGGACTTCCGGTTCGGCAATTGTAAACAAAGTGTAAAATAGCACTTAAAAGGACCAACTTTGAGCTTGTCGCGCGTTTGCAAAATACGCATGCTGACAAGTTTTCTTTAAATTACTCAACCTTCGATACCTAGCTGCGACGAAATATACTTTACAACGCCAGGCCAGGTGCCACTTCAGAGAAATTATCGTTGATAAATCTTGACTTATTCGGTGGGTCGCCAAATTGAAGAAAATGGTTAAGTAGAGAGCCAGCTTATTCAAGAGAAATCAAATAGCTTAGATTATTCAAACCGTATGAAAAGCATGGTCTATATATGACACTTAGAAAAGAAAATTGTGAACCAAAAGCGGATAAGCGATAGAAAAAATGTTGCAACTGCACGGTGTCGAGTGCTCTAATTTTCGTTCCGTCTCAGCCGCTCTAGCCGCAAAATAGAAAATGTGTTAAAAATTAAGAAAAACGTATCGGATGACAATTCTGATAATGGTCAAAAGTAAGTGGGGTGAAGACCAATTGTGGACAAAAAATGAAGGAAATCTATTTTTACCGTAAATATTCGTTGGTCGGTTTTTACTGCAGAGACAGCCTCTTAAGTTTTATAAACATTTCAAAAGGTTTTAGCAAACGTCTAAGATCAAATTAAAAAACAATATGACGTTTATATAATTAAGAATTAAAAAACGAGTCGCGTTCCGTTATGGTGTAATAATGCACGAGGGGGGAATGTTGGGAGAATACGAGAGAAGCTTCTAAAACACGAGGCGTAGCGCCGTAGCCGAGTGTATTACACGCTTCTCGAGTATTCTCCCAACATTCCCTCGAGTGCATTATTACACCATAACAGCACAAGACGAGTTTTTTTAATTCTTTTATATTATAAGTGGTAGATAAGCACAGTAAACAATTTTGTTGAAAGATCAATATTGGTATTCTCCTAACTTGTAATCACTGACGTCACTCGCAAGCTTTTCAATGTTTTCATTGCTTGGCAACAACTACGCTTGAATTCTGGCCGGCGAAGGAGCGAAAAACTTGCAACTCAACAAAAATTAGGCATTAAAAAGGCACAAAAACTGTTGAAATTTTTCAAATATGGTGCACAATGATAGACAGATTGGTTTTTCGTTGTTCTGCTTCACTTTTGCCCTGGATTCGGTATAAAAGCGAAGGGTTTTTTGTCAAGCTGCTTTGACGACATTGGCTTTCAAGTTTATTTTCCATCTTGAACCAAATATATCAGGCAGTTTTGTTTGAAGGTACTGTTTGAATATTTTGCTAATTTAGTTTTTGCTAATTTAGTGGTTGGTTGTTAAAAATCAAGAAGTGCATAAACCTGTCGTATTTGTGTAGGTTTTGTCGTTGCATCTTGACAGCTTAAAAGTGTACACATAGTGTTTTCTTAATCTATGACAATATGGTTAATTTTAATTTTTTGCACCTAGAACTGTGGATAAATTTGGTTTGGTTTGTGTTTAAATACAGTTTTTGTACCTTTAAATGTCAAAATAGCACAGATTTTCGCGTTTCTTGTCGCCGTTGAATGCGAACTTTCAAGCAAAAAAGTATATTTCAAACTCAGAAACAACTACGAATCTTTATTCGCCGTTTATGGATCCCGTTGTTATTTGTTGGCTGGCTTTTTCCATCTCGTTTAGGTCTACTTTTTCTTGCTTTCTGACAGACTTTGGATTTAAAACTATTATAATTTTGTTCATATTGTATTGACAATTCCGAGGAAAATTTAACAAGCGGGGACAAAGGAGAAAAAATCAAAACGGTGACCGTGCTTTATTGCGTCATAAAGCACGCGAATTAGCCAATCAAATTGCTCGTTAGATACTACTTATAATATAATGCATAATAACATACTTACATTATAGGTTTCGGGAATTGAAAATTCTGTTAAAAGTATTAATTTTTCAAGTTAATTTGTCGAAAATGTTTTTAAAAAACATACGGAAAATGTTTCCGTGTAACTAATGCCACTACAAAATAATGGCGACAAAGTTTCGCTACAGCGATATATCGCGCCCAGGCTAGGGGTCTGTTAAATAAGCACCTATACTTCATGTAAACATGCGCGTAACTAATCATGTTATTAAAAGAGGAAGCACGATACGATACTTGGATTTTTCTATTTAAATTTTGTTCAAGGGAATGAATAACGTTGAACTGAAATATTTTGGAACCATGGTCTTTCGGTTTAAAAATGCAAATGGTTGCTGCATGCGTGTATTTATAGCATTTATTAAATACATGACAAAATTAGTGCAATCTGATTGGTTAAGGGGTTCCACTACAAAATTTTAAAAGAAAATCCTATTTTGAAATTAGCCATATTATGCATCATTAATGCTCTCTATTTCGTTTTCTTGTGTTAATTTTTCTATTTGTTTGGCATAAAATGGATAAATAGGGGAAAATAGCAGCTTGTTTTTGAAATTTTGTCCCGTAGCAACCACCATAGCAACGACATGTTATTGGAAAATCTCGAGCATAGGAGCATTTACGAAAACGTTTTTTTTATCCAAATGAGTACCCACCTACCCCTCCCTAGCTATATAGTGATTTTCAACGATTATATTTCAAATTACACCAAGTACAAGTCGGTTATATTTAGGCGGGAGATGCGTTATATTGGCGTGAAAGCAAATTGTGTTCATGCTATATATTTTCTATAATTACGGTTCCACTTCAAAGCTATGACTGATTGAGGACATCGTATAAAGTCCGACGAAAGTCGATCTGCCATAACCTTTCAAAGAACCGAAGGGTTAAACATTGGTGTCTTTTTAAAGACGGCAACGGCGGAGGTCACAGCTGGGAACCAAACTTAGGTGTTGAAATAGAGCGTGTTAAAGATTTTTCAAAAAATCTAGCATGGCATTTTCATGATATATATGCCTACCTATGTGATTTCGACCGCTAGTATATTTTGTGAGCATAAGAAAATATAGGGGAGCTGCATGTCGAATTTTTCATCTGCATATGAAAATATAGGGGAGCTCCATGTCGAATTTTTCATTTGTGCGTATAATATAAGTAAATAAAAGGTTTTCCAATATAAGACGCATACACTTGCAAATATGTTGTTTATTTAAACTGGCATATACACATATAACTTTACATAGTTTCCAAATATCTGTATGGGCACATTTATATACCGAATATGTAAACTATAATGAACTATCTATCACTAAGAATTGTAACACTAATCCACAAATTGTAACAGTGTGATTTTGTGTCAGCCACCCATATCATATAATATTAGAGTAAAAATGAGGAAAATGTATTAAATTAGGAAAATAGTTTTCAATGTATAAGAACGCCTTAATGTGACCATCATGTTGATAAACCGTACATTGAACTTTAAATGCATTTTTCTCGAATAAGCAAAAATTAGCGATTTCCATTATTGCGCGCAGGATATCTGAAGAGGCGTTGAAGCTATATCAAGCTCTAGGTCGTGAATTATGTTGAATAGTTTTGAAGTGGCGACAGTTTCCATGCGAGTCGTCAAATGCCTTTCCAGTTTTTGACCTGTAAAACTGATGATAATGTTTCAATGTTGATTGTTTTAGTTCAACCCCCGGACAATCTTATTTGTTAGTAAATAAAAGTTATTCCAGAATTTTATCATTAATACCTATTTAGTTATTGTGTTTATAAAATTGCATGAATTTCACCACATGGGGTGCTTTATCTCGGTAACCATGGCAACAATGTTTTGCAGCAACATATTTTCTTTGTCAGAGTGTTGAGTCTAACAACATATTAGCAGTAGAGATTCAATAGTAATAAAAGATAGAAAAAAAAGATTTTTGTAATGGACCCCTTAAGACGAGTGCAATAAATAATTAATTGTACTCCTGTTGAGTGCAATTAATGATATGACAATACCCAAAATGGCGGCTCGCTTTGTAATTACACAAAAAAAGCACTGCCAATTGGGTAACTGTTTGGCAGGAATGGGCTTTCTACCGAAACTATGATGTCAAAATGGGAAATTATTCACCTGAAGAGTTGCAAAATAAAACTCTGCAAACTTTTACGCGGTGGTGCGAACAAAGAAGGCTCGTGAATACGAGCCGGAGAGTCTAAAAGTCATGCAGGCTGCTTTCGACCGTTACCTCAGAGAAAGAAAATAATTCGCGTTGATAAATTTGAGGAGTCAAAGAAAGTCCTCGAAGGAAAAGCTCGGGAGATTCGCAAAGAAGGCCGCGGCCCAACACTGCCAAACCTCTTGCTCTGCAAGAAGAAGAAATGCTATGGCAAGAAGGAAAACTTGGTAACTCGTCTACGCATATTTTAACAAATGCAATGTGGTGGTTACTCACCCAGCATTTTTAGCTGCGAGGAAGACAAGAACATCACAATATGGCTCTTGAAGACTTCTCTTTCGGCGAAGACGACAACGGAAAGGAATACATAGCTTTTCACAAAAGCCGCGACAAAAAATCAACCGACGTAGAAATGTGTCCAGTCGCGCTATTTCGGGAATACATCAAACACCGTCCGCACGATATGCGCTAAGATGGTCCATTTTACTTGCCGCCATTACCGAAAACAACACCACACAACAACGTTTGGTACAAGCGAGTGAAACTTGCGTGAACTCCATTATCAAAATCATGAAGTTGCTGATTACTGATACATCCCTCGAAGAAAGTGGTAAAGAATTGACAAATCGTTCCGCCAGAAAGACACTTGTCAAGAAACTACGAGCAAGTAACGTAGAGCGATCGTCGATAGTGAATGTCACGGGGCACAGAATTGAGCAGTCCCTAAACGACCATGATGAAGGAAGCGAACTCAAGCAACGCAGTATCTCAAGTTTGATAAGCAATACTAGTGCTGGTCATGCAAAGCTGCCAAATATAAACGATGTCTTCGCCACAACAATACCAATACAACCTTTCAACTATCCACACTGGGCTTCAACTTCAACCAGTTCATTGATTTGATCCGGTCTAAGCAACAAATTCTACAACAGTTGTAATGTCGTCTTCAATATTAACCAAGTTACTTCTCCCGAAGATCAAAAGCGTTCATTCACAGAAGTAATTCTTGAACGTGATACCAATCAAGAACTTGCGGTTCGTTTTATATCGCTGCTTCACTTGGACATTTCGCTTAAATATTTGAACTTCATATAAATCCTAAACCATTTATTGTTGAGCAAGACGTTTACAGTTATTTTTTGTATATAGTTTAGATGTATAAATAAACCAGATGTTGTTTATTTCAACCATATTTCAACTGCATGTCAAATATCAGTTGTCAGAATATAGATGTGTTCTCTGCATTTACGTGACAACAATACCGGGGGGGGGTGTAATAGCTATCGTCGACTCGTGCAATTTTGGCAAATATCACTCGTAGTGTTAATCATTAATTGCACTCCTTCCCGTGTGATTACATGTACAAACACAAGCAAAGTTTATGACAAAGTTCATGTGAAAGTTCATGTTAAAGTTCATTTATTGCCACGTCTTGCATCCTGTTGCTTCCCGCTTCCAGAACACATGTCACACTGAGGATAAAAGCCATCCATCGTAACAATATTCTCCTCAGGACCACAGTTGATACACATTGGTTCGTAACCTGCAGAACAGTACGCCAGCTCATGCAATCTGTGAGTTGCAGGTTAGATTTTCTAGCACATGTACACCAGTAAGCACAGAGACGGAGTCCTCGCTATCATCATCGATCTCGACATCACTAGGTACACTGCCACAGCTGTAGAGGAGGTTGTCCAGTGCAGCGTCTACTTCATCCCGTTGCCTTTGTTTTAACTTTCTCTTTGAATAAATTACCCTCAATTTGCCACACTCTTCACACAATGGTCAAACCAACATTCTTTGCAAACTGCGCTGATGGGTTGAATGGACTTTTTGTCCCTTTTCTGTATTTATTCGTTTTGATGCAAGGTGTTCTTCCGTAGTAACAACCTGAAAGTCCCAAGTTAAATACACAAGTAGCAGATTGCTTTCATATTTTGCTGCAGTGCTTGAAAGCATCTTCGTGAGGAATTTCTTTCCTCATACAACCAACACCTTGCAGGCCAAGATTTATAATGCTGATAATTCCCTCAATTGGATTGTTGTAGCTGTGTTTTGGAGGCGTTCGAGCTGCAAAGTCCAAGCTAATGAACATAGCTAGCAAGTAACAGCTGAACAGATATATACGTTAGCTTGTGGTCTGGGCCACCATCAGTGTATAGCGTCACGATTGTGCAATTTTCGTGTCAATTTCGACCTGCCTACTTGCGTCTCCTGCACTTGAATCATCTGCATCTGAGACGTCGATAGGCTTGGCGAAGAAAAGCTGCCCCAATGAAAAGACATCCAATGACTTGTCATTCCATCCTAATTGTCCTGGAGTAGTATGTTGGAAAGTCCTTACTGAGCTCTTTTGCAATCTTGCTTGCTTCATTCAGGATTTCAGTTGAATCATCAAACTCAGAGATTTTCCAAATGAAATGCAGATGACTTGAACAACATGCAGAATATGCATTCATTGATTTAATAGGAACTTTAAGGTTAGGAGTGATGTCTGCGCCTGTGATCTGATGGGGCATAATCATTCATATAGATTGGTTCAAGCTCTTTGGATTTCAGTATAGCGTCATGTAATTGACGGGATTTTGCAGTGATGCTAAGACTTAGCTCGGTCTTGTGTAGGATTTGAAAGTGCTCATTATTTGTGGGGCTGGTGAAAAGTCTTGCATGGTTGACTTGTATCTGTAAAGAAAATAGATCCAGTTGTGCAGGTAGTCAATGGGCTATTCCATTTAATTGGAGGTATCAAAAGTTCTAACCCCAGGTTTAGTCCACAAAAAAGTGTCATTTTTTAATCGATATTTGGGTTGACCCTCTCTTTAAATAGATGCACCCCCACGTTCTTGAAGACCACGGAATTCCTAAGCAGGGGCAGTATCAAATGAAAATGGCATTATTCAGGGGTAAAATCAAACAAATATGTCCTCGATAAGGTGTGTGTTTATATTATAATAAATGGAAAAGCTGAAAAACAACTTTAGACAGTAACATTGTGGTTGGTATGACTTGTCCATTTATATAACATTTTATAGGCTATTGTACTTAAACGTTTTGCTTGGTCGGAAAGATACACGCCATACTTCGTAAAGCTGTCTTCCAGAGCCAGGACTGAAACCCTTTCATGATTGTCTTATCAAGTAGCTGGCCAAACCTAAGCTAAGTAAGGATGAGCCAATGGCCTTGATTTGATCTTGGCGAAGAAATGTCTCGGTTCGTTATCATACTTTCCGGCGAGCAGCCAAACCAATTTTTTATAATATAATAATAATATTTCCAATTTTATATAGCGCACTCTCCAAAAATGCCCAAATGCGCTTTACATATATAGTTAAATTAATTATATACAATTATATACAATCTAAAAACCTAATACTAATACTATGAAATGTTATAAAATTAATAGTACGCAAGTCTAAAAAGATGCGTCTTCAGTTTCTGTTTAAAAATAGCCACGGTACAACTACGCCTAATTTCAATTGGAAGATTGTTCCATAGAGCTGGCGCACAAACCGAAAATACTCTGAATCCATAGGACTTGAGGTGGTATGATGGCTGACAGAGAAGCAGCTTGTCTCCAGATCTAAGAGCTCTTTTTGGAACATAAGGTGTCAGCAAATCACAGAGATAAGATGGTGCCAAACCATTGACTATCTTGTACGTAAACATTAAAATTTTAAAATTAATGCGCTGCTCCACTGGAAGCCAGTGCAGGTCAACAAGCAAAGGCGTAATGTGGTCGATTTTTCGCGACAAGAATATAATCCTAGCAGCCGCGTTGAGCACATACTGCAGACGCTGAATCCAATAACAGGGCAATCCATACAGCAAAGCATTACAGTTATCAATTCTCGAGGTAACAAACGCATGTACAAGAGTTTTCGTTTATTCAATACTCAGATACCTTCGAACTTGAGAAATGTTCAACACTCAGATATCTTCGAACTTGAGAAATGTTGACCCTTCACGGGAAATGGAACACACAATAACACAATATAAATATTTCAAAGACTTACGCTCAACAAGCTTCGCTCAACAAACGTATAATTCGCATAAAATTTACATGATGTATTTAATAAAAACATGATGCAAGCACAAAAGCTAGTGCCATCGTGGAAAAAATCGATAGTTTTTCGAAAGTCTTGACCTTTCGGAATCATTGCCATTGCATTGGCCGCATTATGGTAGAGTATTTAGAAATATAACAACATGATACAAACGCCGCGCGTCGCCCGTCCATTTATTCTATACATTAATATATACGTTGTATATATTTTCAAAATCTTTAATGTCTTATACTTGCTTGATAAGGCAAGAAGCAAATTACATCTTTTGAAAATTACATCAGTGATTATGTACAAACACCACAAACAATTTCACCGTCAAAATCCTAGAACCTACCCACTTCCGCTTTTGTAGTTTGTTGTCATTCATAACTGTGTTTGTTCTGTGTTTAATTATTATTACCTCTGGTTATTTTCACTAAAAGTTCCGAAATTCAATTTTAGAATTAAAAATTTAGAACTGCCTAATTTAACTTTTATAGAAATTCCCATTCTATATTTAGAACTACCCACTTGGAAAAAGGGATGCCTTAAGATGACCCCTGCAATTCGCAGAACGCCTTTAGTTTTTTGGTGTTGTTTTATAGTTGTTTGCAGTTTCTTCAATATTTCGTTACTCGTTAGGGTAAACTATAAAAGCTCATTTTATAGACTAAATGCAAATTTTCCAATTAGGGTAATTTTAATGAAACATTCAAAGAACATCATTCAAATAATATCGTACAAAATATTATTTGAAGACGTTAGGATTTTATAGCAGTTTTGCAGTCTTTGTGCATACAATAAAATGTTGAAAATATGCCGGAAGTTTCTAGGGGATGTGGTCTTCATAGAAACGTCCACATGACGTTTCTCGTGGGGAAACTCGATATGTGAGGTTTCCCTAAAAAAGATAACAACTAATACTCCAATTTTTCGGAAAGGAAGATTTTTAAGATATTTATAAAAAAATTTAAAAAGTTGGGTCGGTAGCTTTTTTACTGTTCGGACGGGGACGTTATTTTTGTACTTGGTCTTTAATATACACTGCCTTCGATTTATTGCCAGTGTAGGTGTAAGTTTTTTAGATTACCCAATAATCTTGAAGAGACCAGAATTACTGTTCATTTGAAAAAAAATCAGTTCAAAACAAAGTCAGATACAAAGTTTATGGCAAATCGTATCAGTTGGGAAGTAGTTAAGTTTTATAAACGTTTCAAGAGGTTTTAGCAAGGGTGTAAGATCCAATTTTTGAAAGGAAAAGACGCTTAAAAAAGGAAAATTATCATACCTACATTATATGTTTCGGAGATTGAAAATTCTGAAAAAAATACACAAAAAAAACAACGAAAAATGTTCCTGGGTAACCATGACGACCACAGATGTCGACAAATCATTTCTTCGATATTGTGATATACATTGTCGAATCACAATTGAGAACATATTACGTATAGTCAGAATTTTCCTGCCAGCAAAATGTTAACAAGGCAAGGGTCTATTCTCGCATAAATTATAATAAAATGGCGGTTAAAAAATGCGCCCGCTATATTTTATACAGCGTCTGCAAAATTTCCAACTGTCACTAACCTATAATATTACTGGAGGAAGTGGTCGGCAAAAAAAAGTGAAGTTTGCAAAATAGATGGCGGATTTTGGCCAAGCTACCAACGGCATTTTTCACCCCCTGATTTTTGAAAAATATTTTATCATTTTATGTTTTCGTTTCTTTTTCAGCTAAAATTCTTGATATTTTTCAGCTAAAATGCGTGATATTTTTCCTCCATTTTGTTTGTTTTACAACATCAAGGAAAAAGTGTTTTTTTGTTCTGCTCGTGGATGCCATAATTCAATCTACTTCTTACAGGTAAGATGCATGAAATTTTTTATCTTTTTCCTACTTTTTTAAAATCCTATGTTTTTTAAAAGCCTTGTTTAGACAGCTATAAGGAAATTAGGTATGAGAAAGCACAAATATTATAACAAAACTGATGCTATAAACAGTAAAAAGTTCAACTGCAGACATTACAAAATTCTTCTGCACTCAGACTTTAATTGTGTGTTTAATATTCCCAGTTCAAACAGCTTCTATATTTTTTCTTTGTTCTCTTTTAATACAGTCTTGCAAGCTTTGTTGTTGCCATTTTAAATACCCGCGTTTATATATCGGATAAAATTTTTTTTATCAACCAGAACAATTAAGTGAATACCCAAATTATTTGTAGTGCTTCATGGCATTTTTCTGGCAGCGACTACAGTATTGGCATGGTGCAACCCTTTTAAAATTCTGTGCTACCTATGTTTAATAAGGTCAGACCACTCCTGGGTACAGTAATTTCTGCTAGCTGTTGATGTACCCATACCAAAAGGAAGTTGGCACAAATATAGTAATCTACCTTCAATACAGTGCCCTCACAATAAGGGCAGGTGGCTTCTTAGGTGCTTTTAAGGAACCCATATTACATAAAGATGACACAATATTCACTATCACCTTCTGCTGACTGAGTTCCTTTACTAAAAAAGCTGAATAAAGGATAGCGTCCCAATTTATAGGTCATGCATGTCCCAATACTTATAACTGCAGCCAGTTTGACAAGCAAGGGTCTTGCAAGTAGTATTGTGCACCAGAACCAATTTCTCAATTTAGTCAGGGGCCGGTTGTTCAAAACTCGAAAGAAGGACATTTTATTTCTCATTTCTATTGCAAAATTAAATGTTGATATTCCTATGAGACTATGTATAATATGCAACATGCATAGTTAACCCATTAACCGGCAGTACCTTACCACCGAAATATATGTAAAATCATGTCGCGTTAGACAGAGTAAAATACTGAGGTAGGGCGTATCCGTGTACATTGTCAGCTAATGAGTTAACATACTGGGATGTTATTTCTGTATACTGTATGCTATTTTTGTGTAAGGATGTATAATATATTAATACAATAATAACAGTATAACTATTTATTCTATTTTATTTGCAGGAATAACATCTGTTAAAGGCAAACCCAAAAGATGACACAAGGCATAAAAATGCTGAAGCAAAGTCACATTTCACGGGGATACACATTTTTATTAATACATAACAACTTGATTTACTTGTCTCTATAATTATTTACTAGTTATTTGAAGAACTTGAGTAAAAATTAAATTAACGAAAATTGCTTTGTATCTCCAATTCTCTAAAATGAGGCTATGTCATATTGTACAAATATTTTTTTCCTTTAATACAAAAATTCCATACATTTTCATTTGACACAAAAACAAAAGAAATGAGAAAGGGGAAAACCAGAAAGAGAATAAAATATTGTGACCTAGGGAAACTTTAAGCTTGGGAGGAACTATGGGTGCATGCACAGAGTGGAAGGCAATTACCCCTGATATCTTTGACTAGCTCGTGGGCACAGGGAAGAGGGACAAGACAACAACCTTCTTAGTTTCAGGTCTATATAGAAAAGCAATTCTTAGGCAGGCCGAAACTCCGGTATAACAACTGGAGGAGGGTTAGGTTTTTGCTCGATAAGAAGGGTGTGAATATAGTGGAGCCAAAATGTGTTAGGTTATGATTTAATTCGAAAGTTTCAATTTGATTTCATTCTATTTAACTCAGTTGTAATTGAGTGTCTGACTGGAAGGGTGTCACATCCCTCTGGTAGTTTTGTCCATGTCTTCGGGATTCTGCAGAGAATCAAGATATTCTGATATTTGTGAAATGCATGGTTTCATATTCAAAGAAATTATATATTAATTATTAAGGCTAACGGTACAGTACAACTAATTGACAGCATGACGAAATATAATGAAATAAAAGAGTTGGAATTTTAACCACTTGATACTTTTAAAATTGCACCTCTACTTTGAAGGAAACAAGGAAACACTGAATTAAATATTGACATTTTTTTTATGGTTTGACACCTCTGGTTTGACACTGACTGCAAGAACAGGCTTGTTTCTGCAAATACTCGTGGCTGAAATAATATATTTTACTCGTTAGAATGAACAAGGGAGGTATTGTCTTAACAAATAAGAGTATATTTTATCATTACTGCCACTAAATGTTTCACGAAATATTAATAGTATGTGAACTTTGAAATTGCAGAAATATTTACCTGTCAACTCCGGCTTCAAATATCATCTTTCCCCACATTTCTTGTAGCATTAATATTTGTTTGTTCCCTTTCATCGGCGAGAATACCGTATACAACTTGTACATCTTCAAATAAACGATTAAAGGTAGAAAAAATATATCGAAAACATCAAAACAACAAAAAATTAAAATTGTACAAACACCAGGGGGGTGTGATTATTGTAGCGGGCTCAAAAATGAGCCTGGTCAGTGGTAATTGCTATGAGCAAAATAAACCATGTGGCGTCATTCTGGCGTCAGCAATGGCCAAAATACACCATGTTTTTTGCTTCACTTTGCTGCCTGGCATATATATTAGCGGCACGTCCTCCAGATGTATTAACTCAGTGCCACCTGTTGACAATAATAAAACTTGCATTTTAAGAATCGTGCCCAGCCTATAGAAGCGTTGCACCATTACGTGACGAAATTCTAAAATCTTTAACGTGCAACCTATGGCTGTCTGTTACACATGTTTTGTATATCATTATAACAAGTATTCATAACAAATTTCAAGTCGATATAATTATTCCCTCGGGAGATTAAAAGGTTTGAATAATTCGTATTGCTGACGTCAGCATTATTTTCTGATGCCGTTAAAAACTACGTTTTTTCTGAACCTAACGCGAAAAACTTACTTTAGCTTTTAAAATCAATCTATAGTATATTAGTAAATAGAATATAAAATCTTGTTATAAAACAAATCATTCTTGAGCATTTGTGTTTTGGCCTCCATGTTGGATGGCAGGTGTATGCCATCCAACATGGCCGCGAAATAACAAATGCCTAAAGAAAGACGTGTTTTACTAGACATGTTTATAATTATTCTGTTTACTATGTACTATACAAGGTGTATAAAAAACGGAATTCACCTTTTATGCTTAAAAATGTTGGAAATATCAGACCTTGTGAAATGATTTGGGGCTCATTTTAAAGCTTGTTCTTGTCTCTTTTGAACAAGTGTTCACTTGTGTCTTTAGTACCAACTACACAAGAGAAAATTTAGTAGAACCTATAATTTTTAGATGCCGTCGAAATTAATTATGCGATTTTGCTATGTTATCTCATACTCGCGCTTAAAATCCTTGAAGTTTTACGTCTAAACTTTAATTTTGTTGTCACACGAGAATTAAAAACTGATAACTGTGTAATAAATATTTAAAAAGGTATTGGGTCGTCTTATTTATTTCAAACTCTTAAATTCATCGCAAAATAATCATAAAAGCAACAAGTTTCGTTCATTGCCGGCTTATACCGTCGAATGGCGCTGTCATGCAAACAGTCGCAAGTTTTAGCAAGCTTAGATACGGTCCGTAATGCATGTACAAAATATTGACGAGCCATATTTTAAATTGTCCAAATCTTCTTGTTTTAGCGAGAAATAAGCTAAGTTCTTTCCATATCGACTTGTTAAGTTCTTTCCAATCTCAGTCACTTAAAATAATATTAAGTTAAATAATATTAAATTCTTTCCATATCGACTTGCTAAGTTCTTTCCAATCTCAGTCACTTAAAATAATATTTCTCGTTCAAATTTAGAAAATAAGCCACCGTTAGAAAGCTGAATGGCTATGCTTTAAAATGAATGTAAACATTAAAGTTTTGCTGCTCAATTGTATTATATCTCTCTTACAAGCTAAAGTGAGTTTTTGGCATTAGCTTTAGAAAAAACGTATATTTTAACGGCATTTGAAAATAATGCTGACGTCAGCAATGCGAATTATTTAAACTTTTTTAACTCGAAAGGGAAAAATTGCATCCACTCGAAATTTGTTGCGAGTACTTGTTATAATGACATACAAAACATGTTTAACATTCAGCTTGATAGATTGCACGTTAAAGAGTGTAGAATTTAGTCACGTGATGGTGCAACATCTCTATAGTCCTGGGCACAATTAATTTACTCAAGTACAAAATTAAAGTAATTTAGTCACCACTGATCTTCGCATTCAAGGATTCAATCTGAGGATTCAATAATTCAATTTATGATATCATATAATATCTTAGGATATTGTACAGTATCTTAGAATATCATGCAATATCTTAGGATATCGTGCAGCATCTTAGAATATCATACAATATCTTGGGATATCGTACACTATCTTAGGATATCATGGCACATATTTTTTAACAATTATTCGCCGGTTTAATTATCCACCAATTACCCCGTCCCACTAATTAAAAATATATTCCCTTTTATACAAATGTTGCAGCTAGATAACTTCTTAATACACTTTTTCGATAATTACGTCACAAATTCAAATCTCTCCTTAGCCCGGGAGCCTTCTTCTCATGAATCGTAGGCGAATTACATTTCTTCTTAATTCATGAAAGCGAGGTTCCCAGGCAAAGAAATATTCGTCACTAAATATCGAAAGGGTGTATTAATTAACTCTAATTATTTATGCTTTATAGCCTAACAACGCATAGCAACGCATATAATTGTTGTTATTTCTAACCAAAAAACTATGGATAACATTTTTATAAATTCTATGCTTGAAAAACTTTATTCGATGTTAAAATATCGCTTAAAAATCACTTATTTTCAATTTTTTATATACACTCCGTTTTAAACAAGTTCAAATCTCTGTAAGAACTCTGTCTATATTTGTAAAAATGTTCTATTAGGCTAAGCGTCGCATTCGTTATATTGCTCGTCTCAGAAAGCCGCTTGTTATTACTTCGCATTACAGGGCCTTTTTTAAGAAATCGTTAGTGGGGGGGGCCATCATCGAAAGGGGACGTAACAAGTAGGTGGTGTATTACAGGTGTGGGAAGGTTAAGGGAGGGCTGGGGGTACCCCCCAGAAACTTTTTGTGTTCTTGAGTCTCTGTGTCTTGATTTCCTGCATTTTCAGAGACAATTTTTGATATAGCCCATCTAAACGGAGCCAGTTTTGTTGTGAGAATACCATAACTGTCCTCTAAACTCAGTTCCCCCCTTTTTGCATGTACTTTGGACAAAAGGGACCTTCACTGGAGGGGGCCAAAATAGCTTACTGGGGGGCCAACATGGGGGTTGGGGGGGCTTTGGCCCCTCCAGTACATTAGTTAAAAAAGGCCCTGTCGCATTAGGCCACAATAACAGCTCACTAGATACGAGAATATATTTAATACTAATAAGGAATTTATAAATCGAAAATTTTATCATGCTTACATTGTCGCAACAAAGCCATATTTCTTCTTGTTATTATGTGAAGTTACCACAAAATATATAGAACTCAGAAAAATTATTGTTTATTCGCTCAAACTTTCCTGATCTTGTTCCGTGACGTAATTATATGTTAATGAGGGTTGAGAAGTCTCAAAGGAGTAGGACTAAGTTGTATAATTTAACTGTCCCTTCTTATGCTAATGACGATGCTCAGCCTCATATACTAATGATTTTGCGCTTAATCATTTCATGTTAATGATGACGTGTCTCACTCTTTTACTCATGATGTTGCGCCCTCATTTGATGCTAATATATTGCTCCCTTCTCATTTAATTTTATGCTAATGATGTTGCCCATCCCTCTAATCCCTCAAAACGTACCTACATATTACTCCTCACATATGTATGCACTGACCCAAGCAATAGATATTTCCAAATCTACCACATTTCTAATGTGTGCTGTGAGGTAGTACAATGTTAAACGTTCATTACAATGTACATTCCTTGTCAAATACGCATGCGTATAGCTGATGATATTATTATATCGAGTATTGAATTGGTAAAATAATGACTTACCCATCTTTTTACACTTTTCACTTACTTCAGTATTTTTGGAATCAATTTCGTATAGACAAAGAACGAGGAGGAAAGAAAGAGAAATAATGACGGTAGAAATTCAGGTACTGATTTGCATATTAAAGTATCAAAGATTGTTCTCGCCATATCGTTCGATTGGTACAATACAGAGCCGTAGCAACCGGGGGGGGGGGCCGGGAAGGCGGCAACCCCACCTCCAATAATTTGTGAAATAAATTTGTAATTGATTTCAGTTAATCGTTTCATGTACAATTACTGAACAGAAACACTTCAGTAACTCTTGGAAAACTGATTTAATAAGTCACTAGCCAAACTTCCAAAGACTATTAGACAGTGGTGTACCGAGTGGTGAGTGTATGGAGTGTTACAACCCGGCCAAATTTTTAAAACAGTGTTGGTAAATTGAATGTCGTCAGTAAAAACGTAGAATTTGAGTGTAACTTGCTCGGTTAATTTTATAATTTCAGGCAACCACAGACACAGGGCCACCGGCAGTAATTTGCCTGGATTGTACCTCTTTTTACACTCTCTCCAACTACAATCAACTCATCAGTATTATTTTTTCGTTACTTTCACACCGTGTATATATATATCAAAAGGAACAAAACTAATTCACTGACTCTTGTAGTTGTATACGAAGCACATGAGGTCTTAAAAAGTTAAAAAGTGCTTTAAAAACCTTGAATTCTTAGGTTTTAGAAACTTAACAAAAATACAATTCCGAGGCTTCAATAGCAAGTTGCGCGATGGATTAGTAACGTTGTGCGCTCGCTGAGCTTTAGTACCTATAACATCGCTTTTTCGCCATGCGTCGTCGGTAAATTTTTGGTGAATTTCAGGCCAGCCAATCCGAAAAATCTTCCCACGGCCCTGCAATATTATAGGTATTTGTAGATGGAATACACGAACGAAAATGGAGATGCATTTTAGACGTAGCCAGGTATAAAACGTCTCGTTCTATATATTCGGACTTACAATATATCTAAAAAATGCCAAAACACGATGGCATCCCTCCCATCATATATACAAGAAAACTATCACATCCTTCCGGAAAGTATTTTTCATTGGCTATACAGTATACAGCCTCGCTTTCGTCATTGGGACCTCGAGTTTTAGAGCTTTTCTTTTTGTTACTGGTAACGTAATAGAGTAAAGATTACGTAGCACAAACCGTATGTAGTACAAGGTTATACCTATATGTTATATTTGGCCGTGGTCGCTCGCGTTGCCGTCCTACATCGTAAGGTCTCTAATTTCTTGCAAAGATTGTCGACTTGGCATGTAAAATTTAAAAATTAAGCGCAGATCGAGTATTCAATATTAAAAGCAACGAGTAATTACAAGTAAATAAAACATTGGGTGGGTTAGATAGAAACTTTAGTTAACCACGCTGGCCCCGTCAACCGAAGCTGATTTCCACGGGGGGCGTGAGACAAATAATGAGACAAATAATGTGTATAAATTATCTCCGAATTCCGCTGGGATATTTACACCCGGGTATGTGACAACATAGCGGAATGCAAAGTCGTCCGCATGTCATGGACGTTCAACGTTGAATTTTGGGTGGTTTTCTACGTTATGCGCATGCGCGAGTTCAGGCCGAGGGAAAACTGGTATTTAGCAACCTCTTGATTGGCTAAGACAAATAATTTGTTTTTTAAAATGTACACGTCAGAAACTTAGCTGTCATTTTGGAAACTTTTTCAAAAATAGTTTTGTACTCGGGAGTCGGCGGGACATAAATACAGACAAATAAAGTCTCCAAAACAAGATAAATTAAACTTTTTTAGAGGACTTTCATTTGTTAAAGTCAACAGGAGGAAAAAAACGTCAAAAAAATGAAACAGGACAATATTTTCGAGTTTTAAAGCGTTTAAACGGGCCAGTGTCTATTTTGCATACCTGCTTTTTCCGTATTGGCATGTATATAGTTTGTGGATTTGAAAATGTGTAGGTCATCCTGTGTGTGTCAATACAACATTGATTAATCTTTAAAAGTATTTTAGCATTAATTCAAATACGTCATAGACTAAGAAACAGCATATTAAATCTCAAAAACTTTATTTCAAAAACAAGTGCGAAGTATAAAAATACTGATCAATTTCGAAACGTTTTATGAGACGTCTCTCAGGTGACAGCGTCAAAAATCTTGTTTTTGTAAGTGTTTTCAACAAATATTTTTAGCACTATGTAAATTAAGTAAAATAGATAACAACCATATACCATTTGAAAGTCTAGGAGGAGTACTTTTGCATTGGATAATTGTCAAATTTACTTGGTTTATATGACAACCGGAAGTGAAAAAATTTATGAAGATGCGTTTCCATGGAAACAATAAGCGATATCACCAAAGTATTCAAAGAAACGTTTGAGCAAAACATATAAGCTATAATAACAGCTGAAAATTGAGCTGAATATCGAACGAAACTTGGTGCAACTTTTCTCCCATTTTATGCATATATATCTTTCCTAATTTTTTTCTTATTTACACGGACTAAAACACCGCAATTATTTTACTAATCTAATTGTTCTGCACATATAATCTAAACATCTAACACACAAAAATGGATAAAATATGATTGTTAGTTTTGAAATGCAAATGCATCATTTTCGATATCTGTAGTTTTTTTCATGCCATTTCTGAAAACAATTATTCTGGCCAGTGCAATGAAGATACACACCACATTGTGGAGCACTGCAATATGAAAAAACTTTTTGTAATAGTACGCATTATAAACTAGACAAGATCGTCGTTGTTTTAAGCTTTTAATAGGTGAAAGATATAGTTCTTTATAGTGTTCATATTTCTAGCATTTTTTACTATCACACGACTGTTCGCTCGAGCATGCTTTTTACCTTACATACATATTTAAATACCGGCCCATCCCATGTCAATACATGGAAGTTGAAAAGGGGGCGATGGAACAATTCTATAAACAATAAATACAATATTATGACATTCCCCTCTTTATATAATGAAATTAAACCCGCGTGTTGATCGTATACATTTTAGGTCGTTTTCTTAAAGACGTTATTAACTTCTAAACTTAGCTGGAATTTTTGTAACTCGTCCTGCTCAGCTGGTTGTCTGAACTTTTGGCTGGTGCGAGGCTTTTCCTTCTTCAACAACAACAATAGGGGGGTTGGGACGTTGATATGGTATGGGTGATTTTGGAGGTGATTTTGGACATTCCTCTGATCTCAGCGAAGGTGGTATTGGCTGTTCCACGTCGGAACCATTTGAAGTCACCGCAGATGAAGGTGGATGATCTATATTGCTGGTGTTCGGAATTGGGTCACCTGACGGACTGGGTAGTGGAAATGAATAGCTTTCAACCTGAGTAGGGATAGTAACATTCTCACTTCTTGCCTTCAAGTGTTAAAAACTTTGCCTTAGATGTCCACCAAATAGTTGTAGGACGTCGTGCTGGCTCAGGTCTACTCAATACAGCAGCTGGTCTCCACATGTTTCTTAAGGTATCTCTCACAGACACTGGTTCCTGGTTCTTTAGAATTCTCCTGTCATTGCCAGTCTTCTTGTTGTTAAATTCAGCTTGCTTCATTTGGCGCTGCTGATTTGCCCCTTGGCGGGCTTCGTCTTGAAGGTGCTTGGATTTCAAGAAACTTCTGGTACTTGGGAGTATCGTCTGAGGTTTTCGCCCAAACAATAATTCGTTTGCTGACAAACCATATTCAGCTAGGACACTTGTAAAATGGTTGCATATCGTGTTGGCAGTCATGTCACTCAGAAGTCTGATCACAGGATGTCGGTTCCACGTTTTCCCCATGATTGCGTAGGGAGGTCTTGCTGCATGATGGGCAATTTGGGCTGACTGGGTTGGTGGTGGTTACACGGTCGGCAGTTTTTGACCAATTGTCTCATGTCGTTGGAAATTCCTGGCCAGATTACTGATTCTTTGGTACGGAGGATGCATTTTGTTTCGCCTTGGTGTCATACATGAACTGCTTCCAGGACTTGATTCCTCATTGATCTTGGAATGACAATTCTGCTGCCTTTAATTAAGGACAAGGCCATATTCTAAAACACGATCACTCCTGAAGTTCCAAAATTCCGACAATTCTTGGGGGCACTGCTTTCTGAGTGGGGGCCATCCATTGAAAATTACATCTTTCAGTAGATTCATGGTGGAGTCCTCAGACGTGGCTTGCTTTACTGCTGTCAGATCGACTGGGCTGGAAATGAAATGGATACTGAGTTCTAGAGGAGATTTTCGACACTGTGCACCTTCTTCTCAAAACACACTCGTGATAGGGCATCTGCTACTGGGATGGATTTCCCTGGCTTGTACTTCACTTGGACGTTGAATCGTAAACATCTAAGTAACATCCTCTGGAGTCGAGATGGCGCTTCGGCGAGACTTTTCTTAAGGGGAGTGGTCGGTTTTACCATTACTTCTCGTCCAAACAGGTAATATTCAAACTTCTCTAAGCCATACATGACAGCCAGGCATTCACGTTTAATGTTCGAATATCTTGATTCAGTAGTAGCGAGGGACCTAGACGCCATAGCGACGATGTTCTCATTCCCTTGAGGGTCTACCTGCCTGATCCAGGCTCCGCTTCCTGTTTGACTTGCATCACATTGCAAAATCGTTGGTGTGGTCGGACGAGGGTCGCAGTAAGAGAGGATCTTCGCAGAGCAAAGTTCTTCTTTGATCTTGTCCAGTGCTTGTTGGTGGCAGGGTTCCCATTTGAAACGGGCATGCTGCTTTGTCAGCTCTCTCAATGGCGCTGTCAAACTGCCTAAGTTGAAGGAATAGCGGTTTAGATACGTCACTATTCCAAGAAGTATCTGAAGCTCTTTGTCGTTTGACGGGGTCTTCATATTGCGGATTGTTTCCAGTTTGTCTTCTGCCGGTTGTATTCCTTTTTCTGTTAAGGTATGACCAAGTAAATCAACTTCCGGCTGTTTGAACTGTAATTTCTCAGAGATCAAACTGACGTTGTGTGTACGGGTGGCTTTGAGCATCTCAAGAAAGGCGTGGTCGTGTTCTTGTTCTGTACTTCCACACACCACGATGTCGTCGGCTATTCCCATTGCGTTTGGAATGCCCTTGTAAACTTCATCCAGGTTGCGTTGGAAGATATCTTGATAGAGAATTACCCCGAATGGTAACCTCTTGAATCTGTATCTCCCAAAAAGGGTATTAAAAGTACGTAGAAACTGGAATTATCTTCAAGTTCCACATGCCAATATCCTTTCTTTGTGTCTACGACCGAGAAGAAATTATTGCCTTGAAGCAATGGTAAGAGCTCAACAATGTTCTTGGTGCAATAATGTTCGCGTCGAATGTTCTTGTTTAAATCGTTCGGATCGAGGAAAAGTCTCACTTTCTTTTTTTCTTCTGGGGTTTCCTTGATGTTGCACACAATTGAATCCACCCAGTCGGTCGGTTCTTTCACTTCGGTAATGACGTCATCTGCAATCATCCTGTCGAGCTCAGCTTTATACAGGGCAGTATGTGTACAGGGACGGTGCGTGGAGAATAAATAACTGGGACTGGGTTGTCAGCCATTTGAATGTGGTATTTATCTCCTGGAAAGCGTCCTAATTTGTCGAAACAATCCTGGTATTCCTTTAAGACGGTAGACCCATGGAACTTGCACTTTTGTGTGAAATCTTGTGTGGTGGAAATGTTCATCGAAGAAGAGTTCTGCTGGCTCGAGGGAGTGGCTCTGAATTCATGAACGTTTGCTGTGATTACTCCTAGCTCCTGGCACTGTCGACATCCTAGCACAGACGGGCTTCCTGGAGCTTCAACGATGTTAAACTTTATGGTTTTGACTTGCCCTTGAAGGAGACTTGTAACACGGCTGCACCAATGTTCTCTATCTCTGAGCCTCTATAGCCTTTCAATATATTGCTGCGTGGTAAAATATTGATTGGAAACGGAAAATTCTGTAGATCTGTTGTGGTGATTACACAAGTGTCTGCGCCTGTGTCTACTTTCAATTTTAGGTCATGGAGGTCGTTGACCTTTACGGTAACATATATCTTCTCTGGGTGAGTGTTGAAATCATGCAGTAGGTCCTCGCGAAGTACGGTATTCTCTCTCGAGGTGATCGTCCCCAGAAATATATTGATTGGCTCAATGCCACTTGTTCCTTCTTTATTGTGGTCAAGAACATTGTAGGGCCCCTCGGTATGATCATCGTCTTCTAGGTAGATGTCCTGGTATTGGTATTCCGGACCATTTACTATTGAACGTACTTTCTGGAGACGCTTCTTCATGCACGCTCTTGCATATCCATATCTCGAGGTTTAAATCTATCCGCCATGTTGTTGAGCCTTTGTTGAATCCGGTAGACAAGCTTCGAGTCTTCGAATATTAAACTCGCTAACTTGTTTTCTTCATGAACTCTTAGCACTGGACAAATCCCACACCTGACACCATGTAATAGTATGCATTATAAACTAGACAAGATCGTTGTTGTTTTAAGTTTTATTAGCTGAAAGATATAGTTCTTTATAGTGTTCATATTTCTACCTCGTCTGGTACTTTGCCCTCTGCCTCCTTTTCCTTGCAGTGTTTCTTCACTATAACCATCATCCTCACTTCTCTGAGGACTACTTTGTGGCTCAGACTCCATGTTTGGATCTTCTGCTTCACTAATATAGAACATAAAATATGAAAACAGACTCAGCTTATTGAAATAGGCTTGTACACTGAGACATTCTGAAGTGTCGAGTAAAGCTGCTAAGTAAATGAACTTAATAATGCATATATAATAACAAACGCATATGAAATCATTAGCAAACAGACAAAAGTTGCATATAGTTACAATTTCAAGTCATCATGAAACAGTGTTTGCGATAAAGAAATCGATAATACCTCCAGAATGTTTTATATTATTCGTCTAACAGCATGAAATTTGAAACAAAGCCGCACAAAGCCCCGCAAACCCACGAAATTTTCTACGTATCATGACATTCAACATCTCGTGAAAGAAGTATGAAATAGAGGAGATTTATTTCAATGCCTTTTTATCTTAGTAAAATATTTTTAGTGATAAAGGACGTCAATACACTCATTCTAATAAAAAACCTTCGCTATTTATCGCGAAAAACTGGGTAAAAAGTAGGTTGTTGACCTGTTCTAATTCGATACGTGATTGTTTACATGTTGGCTTACCTTGTCTCCTCACACGAATCGGCTTCTCTAAGCAATTCTTCGTCCAGATCGAACTCTTCATTATTTGACATTCCGCTAGCATTACTATCAAAGTCACTGCCATCATTTTGAATGCTTGTACTACATAACGGAATAAGTCATTCTCTCACGCTTGCTACTCGACGCCATTGTAGAAACAGTAGGAGAACAGCAAGGCAAAAGCTAAAGCGCTAGCATGTACACTAACCAATCAAATTCAAGCTTAAATACGAACTAGCCAATGACAGCATATATATAAAGATCATTTTTATAATGTTTTGTAAACCATGCAGACAATTGTGTTGCCATGACAGGCAAAATACGTCATCGATGACCAGTGAACGATATTTGATAGGGCTGTCACCTAAGAGCTAAATAGTTGGGTAATTGATAATTTTAAGGTTAAAACTATAAATCCTATCACTATTTTATCATTTTGTACAAGAAATATAAGAAATACAGTGCTGCGTGTTACAATGGTTATAGTGATCGACTCAGTACTTCATGTTACAATAACTTTTGTGGAGTAAATTATTTGGTTTGAATGCCGGGCGAGGGGATTCTCCATGTATGTATTTCTAGTAGTCCCATAAAATGAGAGTGGGTGACTCCTTATATTTTCTATGCATTAAACATGAGCAGTCCTGAATTTATCATAGTTTCTCCTGAAAAGTCAAACATTCCTTATGCTGTTTATTCCTTATGCAAGTCAATATGCGTACTTTGACTGGTTATTACGTATGCCTCAATCCAACAGTATCCAGTGTGACAGGACTGTAATTTATTGCCAAACTGTCAATCAATGCAGCACCTTCTTTTTACTCTTCTTTTCACTCAGTTCTAAAATCTACATGCGCAATAATGAACCAAACCCGAGAGAACGGTTGTTAGAAATTATGAATTTTTCTGATGTCTACAGAGGCCCGTAGACTATACCATTTCTTGTTTATTACTTAACACTTTACAGTAAACGTATATAACATACTTTCAGCCTATAAATTAACTTTTTCAAAACAAAAATTACGTTACGGTTATCGTGGTTGGGGAGGCACAATTTCAGTTTGGGGGGGGGCCACAATATTTCCAGTTGGGGGTGCATTGCCATTTCATCCTCCCGTGTACGAAATAGAATGTTTTAAAATTTGCCAATTAATTCTGAAATCCTTATTGCTTTCTTTCAATGTCCAAATATATTTCGAAAGTTCCGTGTCATTTGCGTGCTTTTTATGCTGAAAAGATTTAGTGTGGTTGGCCAATCGCTCTTTGAATGTGGTTGCAGTCATGCCAATGTAATTTTTGATCGTGTTTGTGTTGCTTACTGTGACTGTTGCTTTGCATACTATGTCCCTAGTCATGCATTGTTTTTGAAGCGGGAAAATGGTGTTTTCTCTACAACTGCAATTGGTAGTGTTCCTATCCTGTGTCTTGTTATTCCTAGATATGCGTGCATTGTGTTTAGTGATTACTGACTTGACATTGTTCATGCAGTTGTAACTTACTTTAACTGTATTTCTGTTTTATGGAGCTTGTGGTGCGGTGGAAAATGTTTTTCAATTAGACTAAGGAAATTACGTCCTATGTTTGTGCTAACACTCTTACTAAATGGTGGGTTGAACCAAATGATATTGCGTTGCCTATTCCTGCGTTGTTGTTGCGGTGTGTGCTGAGTGTAGCTAAATTCATGGGTAAAGCTGCTATGCCTAAGTGCGTTCTGATATATGGGTGCAGATTCCTGAAAAGTTTGCTCATCTGATGAAAGAAGTGCAATGCGCTTGTTAATTGATGCAGGTATTTGCCTTGTGATGCTCGGTGGGTGATTAGAGTGCATATTTATGTATAGTGGATTGGGCTTCCTATAGGGCCTATGTTTTCCGTTGTTAAGGTCGAAAGTTACGTCTAAAAAGTCTACAATGCGTAAATTTGATTCGGCGGTAATTTTTAGGTCAAACTGCTCGAAAATTTTGTGGAGATCTTTTCTTGTTTTGTCTGCTAAACGTGATTTACTTTTTATAATAGCCAAACCGTCATCTCTATATATAGACCGATGCTTTCTTTGCCAAATTTCTTACTCAGGTGGTTTAAAATTTAAAGGCCTACTAACTCACAAATTTCCGCGCCGTCGAAACTGCCCATGCTAACGTCAAACAAACTATGGCTATCTTTTTTTATCCATGAAATTCCGGTATTGAAAAGGAGAGATTTTCTAGCGTGTTTTATTATTGAAATATCGTTTTCAGGTATAGTAGCCAAATTTGAAGCCCAAGATAAAGCTTGGTCCAATAGTTTTTCAGAAATAGATGGGTAGAAATCGACAATGTCAAACGAAATAAAACTGTGTCTGTCCTTATCTTTTATATTGCCAAACCACTGAATAACTTGTTTTGTATTCCTCCATTGATTTAAATTCATAACTTTGTCCAAAATAACTTTTGTCCAAAATAACTAAGGATTTCAGTATTAATTGGCAAATTTTAAAACATTCTATTTCGCACACGGGAGGATCAAAACGATGCAATTTATGTTTAGAAGAAAAATTTTGTATTTTGAAAGAAAAAAACAAGAATTGTTTACTCAACAAAAGAGCTGAAATAATTTCACGGTGTCGTCATCGAAATAAATTTCGCGTAAACAACGCAAACAAAGCCATGCATGCACACATTGTCTCCCACATACACCCCCACGCTCCGGCAGGAAGTATATAAGCGCTCATTTCTTTCGATACTTGTAAAATGCCTGATGATTCTTTTACAGATGAAACAGCCTGTTGTAGACAAGTTTTGAGGTAAGCGAAAATCTATAATTTGCTCTAACTATATGTTGTCGAGCACTCTTTGCGTTTCGTAGACCTAAACCTACACGTATATATATATATATATATATATATATATATATAGTCAAATCTGCAGACATGCATGTTTCGCCGTTCAACGGCTCGTCATGATCAGTGCAGCTTGTAACGCAGTCTAGATGCGAGTGACTTCGTATTTATACACCATACTCTTGCCCTCACCAAGCGAATGTGGTACAATACTCAGACACATGCGCATCCAGACATGCGTGAATATATATATATATATATAGATTTTCGCTTACCTCAAAACTTTTCTGCAACAGGCTGTTTCATCTGTAAAAGAATCATCAGGCAGTTTACAAGTATCGAAAGAAATGACCGCTTATATGCTTCCTGCCGGGGCGTGGGAGTGTGTGTGGGAGACAATGTGTGCATGCATGGCTTTGTTTGCGTTGTTTACGCGAAATTTGTTACGATGACGACATCGTGAAATTATTTCAGCTCTTTTGTTGAGTAAACAATCCTTGTTTTTTTCTTTCAAAATACAAAATTTTTCTTCTAAACATAAATTGCATCGTTTTGATCCTCCCGTATACGAAATAGAATGTTTTAAAATTTGCCAATTAATACTGAAATCCTTATTGTTTTCTTTCAATGTCCAAATATATTTCGAAAGTTCCGTGTCATTTGCATGCTTTTTATGCTGAAAAGATTTAGTGTGGTTGGCCAATCGCTCTTTGAATGTGGTTGCAGTCATGCCAATGTAATTTTTGATCGTGTTTGTGTTGCTTACTGTGACTGTTGCATGTGTAGTTGCAGAACTAAAAAACATTTCGAACAATTTAGGAATCGGCGAAAGAATTGAAAAAATGAAAAAACGCGAAGCATTTATATCTTTAAAAGATCACAAAGAAAATTTCGAAAACAATCCAAAATGCCGATTAATTAATCCCGCTAAAAGCGAATCCGGAAAAATAAGCAAAGTTATTTTGGACAAAATTAATTCCAATTTGAGAAAAACTGAATTTAAATCAATGGAGGAATACAAAACAAGTTATTCAGTGGTTTGGCAATATAAAAGATAAGGACAGACACAGTTTTATTTCGTTTGACATTGTCGATTTCTATACCCATCTATTTCTGAAAAACTATTGGACCAAGCTTTATCTTGGGCTTCAAATTTGGCTACTATACCTGAAAACGATATTTCAATAATAAAACACGCTAGAAAATCTCTCCTTTTCAATACCGGAATTTCATGGATAAAAAAAGATAGCCATAGTTTGTTTGACGTTAGCATGGGCAGTTTCGACGGCGCGGAAATTTGTGAGTTAGTAGGCCTTTTCATTTTAAACCACCTGAGTAAGAAATTTGGCAAAGAAAGCATCGGCCTATATAGAGATGACGGTTTGGCTATTATAAAAAGTAAATCAGCACGTTTAGCAGACAAAACAAGAAAAGATCTCCACAAAATTTTCGAGCAGTTTGACCTAAAAATTACCGCCGAATCAAATTTACGCATTGTAAACTTTTTAGATGTAACTTTCGACCTTAACAATGGAAAATATAGGCCCTATAGGAAGCCCAATGACGATCCACTATACATAAATATGCACTCTAATCACCCACCGAGCATCACAAGGCAACTACCTGCATCAATTAACAAGCGCATCGCACTTCTTTCATCAGATGAGCAAACTTTTCAGGAATCTGCACCCATATATCAGAACGCACTTAGGCATAGCAACTTTAATCATGAACTTAGCTACACTCAGCACACACCGCAAAAACAACGCAGGATATATATATATATATTTTCGCTTACCTCAAAACTTGTCTGCAACAGGCTGTTTCATCTGTAAAAGAATCATCAGGCAGTTTACAAGTATCGAAAGAAATGACCGCTTATATACTTCCTGCCGGAGCGTGGGGGTGTATGTGGGAGACAATGTGTGCATGCATGGCTTTGTTTGCGTTGTTTACGCGAAATTTATTTCGATGACGACACCGTGAAATTATTTCAGCTCTTTTGTTGAGTAAACAATTCTTGTTTTTTTCTTTCAAAATACAAAATTTTTCTTCTAAACATAAATTGCATCGTTTTGATCCTCCCGTGTACGAAATAGAATGTTTTAAAATTTGCCAATTAATACTGAAATCCTTATTGCTTTCTTTCAATGTCCAAATATATTTCGAAAGTTCCGTGTCATTTGCATGCTTTTTATGCTGAAACGATTTAGTGTGGTTGGCCAATCGCTCTTTGAATGTGGTTGCAGTCATGCCAATGTAATTTTTGATCGTGTTTGTGTTGCTTACTGTGACTGTTGCTTTGTATACTATGTCCCTAGTCATGCATTGTTTTTGAAGCGGGCAAATGGTGTTTTCTCTACAACTGCAATTGGTAGTGTTCCTATCCTGTGTCTTGTTATTCCTAGATATGCGTGCATTGTGTTTAGTGATTACTGACTTGACATTGTTCATGCAGCTGTAACTTACTTTAACTGTATTTCTGTTAAAAATTTTATGGAGCTTGTGGTGCGGCGGAAAATGTTTGTCAATTAGACTAAGGAAATTGCGTCCTATGTTTGTGCTAACACTCTTACTAAATGGTGGGTTGAACCAAATGATATTGCGTTGCCTATTCCTGCGTTGTTGTTGCGGTGTGTGCTGAGTGTAGCTAAGTTCATGGATAAAGCTGCTATGCCTAAGTGCGTTCTGATATATGGGTGCAGATTCCTGAAAAGTTTGCTCATCTGATGAAAGAAGTGCAATGCGCTTGTTAATTTATGCAGGTAGTTGCCTTGTGATGCTCGGTGGGTGATTAGAGTGCATATTTATGTATAGTGGATCGTCATTGGGCTTCCTATAGGGCCTATGTTTTCCATTGTTAAGGTCGAAAGTTACGTCTAAAAAGTTTACAATGCGTAAATTTGATTCGGCGGTAATTTTTAGGTCAAACTGCTCGAAAATTTTGTGGAGATCTTTTCTTGTTTTGTCTGCTAAACGTGCTGATTTACTTTTTATAATAGCCAAACCGTCATCTCTATATAGACCGATGCTTTCTTTGCCAAATTTCTTACTCAGGTGGTTTAAAATGAAAAGGCCTACTAACTCACAAATTTCCGCGCCGTCGAAACTGCCCATGCTAACGTCAAACAAACTATGGCTATCTTTTTTTATCCATGAAATTACGGTATTGAAAAGGAGAGATTTTCTAGCGTGTTTTATTATTGAAATATCGTTTTCAGGTATAGTAGCCAAATTTGAAGCCCAAGATAAAGCTTGGTCCAATAGTTTTTCAGAAATAGATGGGTAGAAATCGACAATGTCAAACGAAATAAAACTGTGTCTGTCCTTATCTTTTATATTGCCAAACCACTGAATAACTTGTTTTGTATTCCTCCATTGATTTAAATTCAGTTTTTCTCCCAAATTGGAATTAATTTTGTTCAAAATAACTTTGCTTATTTTTCCGGATTCGCTTTTAGCGGGATTAATTAATCGGCATTTTGGATTGTTTTCGAAATTTTCTTTGTGATCTTTTAAAGATATAAATGCTTCGCGTTTTTTCATTTTTTCAATTCTGTGGCGTTCTGAGCATGCGCCAATATGAGCATATGCACGAATTTTTCATTTGTGCCTTCTGAGCATACGCCAATATGAGCATATGCACATATTTTTCATTTGTGCGTTCTGAGTATGCGCCAATATGAGCATATGCAACATTTTCATTTTTGCAGACAAAACTAGGAATATTTATGAAACCTCGCTCGACACATACAACAAGCTCTTACATGACAACATCACAAAAACATATAAGCACGGATCCGAGGACACTATAGATGAAATTGATTCAGAACTAAAAAACATTTCGAACAATTTAGGAATCGGCGACAGAATTGAAAAAATGAAAAAACGCGAAGCATTTATATCTTTAAAAGATCACAAAGAAAATTTCGAAAACAATCCAAAATGCCGATTAATTAATCCCGCTAAAAGCGAATCCGGAAAAATAAGCAAAGTTATTTTGGACAAAATTAATTCCAATTTGAGAGAAAAACTGAATTTAAATCAATGGAGGAATACAAAACAAGTTATTCAGTGGTTTGGCAATATAAAAGATAAGGACAGACACAGTTTTATTTCGTTTGACATATATCGATTTCTACCCATCTATTTCTGAAAAACTATTGGACCAAGCTTTATCTTGGGCTTCAAATTTGGCTACTATACATCAGGCAGTTTACAAGTATCGAAAGAAATGACCGCTTATATGCCTGTTGCAGAAAAGTTTTGAGGTAAGCGAAAATCTATAATTTGCTCTAACTATATGTTGTCGAGCACTCTTTGCGTTTCGTAGACCTAAACCTACACGTATATTCGCACCCGTATATCGGTTGTGCACTCTTGTTTACGTTATTCATTTCTATTTAACTTCAAAATGCGGCAATTTCGATTTGACTATTCACTAAAGAATATCCCTATACCATCACAGGACGCTTATTTGAAAAATTTGATTGAAAAAGTGGAAAGTGTAATAAAACGTATGAGATGGAAAGCTAATTTCTTTCTTAATAAAAACAAAAAATGTGAAAACCAAAACAACCATTTCGGCCTTGCATCCAACAAAACACCTCCTTCTATTCCGGAAATGAAACCTTTCGAAGACGACCTTATAAAATTAATCGAAAATTTACAATTTCGGCCATATAGGAACCAATTTCAGAAATCTTTGACCAACGATCTAAAGAAAATCAATTCGTCTCCCAACATTTTCATTTTTGCAGACAAAACTAGGAATATTTATGAAACCTCGCTCGACACATACAACAAGCTCTTACATGACAACATCACAAAAACATATAAGCATGGATCCGAGGACACTATAGATGAAATTGATTCAGAACTAAAAAACATTTCGAACAATTTAGGAATCGGCGACAGAATTGAAAAAATGAAAAAACGCGAAGCATTTATATCTTTAAAAGATCACAAAGAAAATTTCGAAAACAATCCAAAATGCCGATTAATTAATCCCGCTAAAAGCGAATCCGGAAAAATAAGCAAAGTTATTTTGGACAAAATTAATTCAATTTGAGAGAAAAACTGAATTTAAATCAATGGAGGAATACAAAACAAGTTATTCAGTGGTTTGGCAATATAAAAGATAAGGACAGACACAGTTTTATTTCGTTTGACATTGTCGATTTCTACCCATCTATTTCTGAAAAACTATTGGACCAAGCTTTATCTTGGGCTTCAAATTTGGCTACTATACCTGAAAACGATATTTCAATAATAAAACACGCTAGAAAATCTCTCCTTTTCAATACCGGAATTTCATGGATAAAAAAAGATAGCCATAGTTTGTTTGACGTTAGCATGGGCAGTTTCGACGGCGCGGAAATTTGTGAGTTAGTAGGCCTTTTCATTTTAAACCACCTGAGTAAGAAATTTGGCAAAGAAAGCATCGGCCTATATAGAGATGACGGTTTGGCTATTATAGATGAGTAAATCAGCACGTTTAGCAGACAAAACAAGAAAAGATCTCCACAAAATTTTCGAGCAGTTTGACCTAAAAATTACCGCCGAATCGAATTTACGCATTGTAAACTTTTTAGATGTAACTTTCGACCTTAACAATGGAAAATATAGGCCCTATAGGAAGCCCAATGACGATCCACTATACATAAATATGCACTCTAATCACCCACCGAGCATCACAAGGCAACTACCTGCATCAATTAACAAGCGCATCGCACTTCTTTCATCAGATGAGCAAACTTTTCAGGAATCTGCACCCATATATCAGAACGCACTTAGGCATAGCAACTTTAATCATGAACTTAGCTACACTCAGCACACACCGCAAAAACAACGCAGGAATAGGCAACGCAACATCATTTGGTTCAACCCACCATTTAGCAAGAGTGTTAGCACAAACATGGGACGTAATTTCCTTAGTCTAATTGACAAGCATTTTCCACCGCACCACAAGCTACATAAAATTTTTAACAGAAATACAGTTAAAGTAAGCTATAGCTGCATGAACAATATTAAGTCACATTGTCTCCCACACACACTCCCACGCCCCGGCAGGAAGCATATAAGCGGTCATTTCTTTCGATACTTGTAAACTGCCTGATGATTCTTTTACAGACAGAAACAGCTGTTGTGTGCAGAAAAAAAGTTTGAGGTAAGCGAAATATATATATATATATATCTATATATAATAAGCTCACTTGTAAATGTCTGGAAACTTCCTTTTGCAGTTGTGAGCATTTGAAAAACACTATTTGCAGGTGTTCATAAATCTATATATATATATATATATATATATATACCGCCCCTTTATATAATGCAAAGCAATTTCATAAAATAAGCAACATGAAAACATGAACAACATTCAATATCGATTGGACAAGCACAATAAATGTTTTCACGATAAAATGATGTCAAATACTGAATTTCCGAAATATCTATTTTGTCATTAAAGAAAACAATATGGATTCTCTGCCATGTTGTTAAACGTTTACTACCATTTGCAAGCAACACGTTTGGACACGTATTTCGTTGCATGTTGTTTTATTCAAACGAAGAGCTTAATTAAATAATTTCCCGTGTTTAAGCAAGGAGCTATTTTATACAAACAAATCGTCCAAACAAAACTACTTCACACGAACACATTGTCTCCTATAAACATTTGCGCCAAAACCCTGCATATGCGTATTTTAGCAGTGTTTTGACGATCGTAACTGTCCGTATAAACTTTCACGTTGTATACAATATGCGGTACAAATCGATAAACAAACCTGCCAAATTTGATCTAAAACGTCTACGTGTATAAAACGACTGTTATAAAACCAATATGGACACAAAAGTATAAAAACTCCAAACTGTTGATTTGAAAGAAACAAACGGGGTGGATGAACGTTTGTAGTTGACGGTTCATCCAAAGGTCATCCGGCCACAAAGAGGTCGATTTTCGAGGAGTCTGGATGATTATCAAGCTGGCAGAAAGGGAATGTTAGGCGAATGTTATCGACGCTCAGTGACAGAGCCCGCTGGAAGAGTGGCTGGGGGATCAGCTGTCTGATGCGCATGTGTCTGAGTATTGTACCACATGCGCTTGGTGAGGGCAAGAGTATGGTGTATAAATACGAAGTCACTCGCATCTAGACTGCGTTACAAGCTGCACTGACGAGCCGTTGAACGGCGAAACATGCATGTCTGCAGATTTGACTATATATGCTCCTTCACTTGTGTTGTTGAGCACTCTGTGAGGTTAATTGGTGGCTATAAGCTATAATGCAAAAGCTCACTTCCCTTGTGGTCGTTTGAGCACTCTGGCCCCAAGACACTTCACGCATGTCTGGATGCGCATGTGTCTGAGTATTGTACCACATGCGCTTGGTGGGGGCAAGAGTATGGTGTATAAATACGAAGTCACTCGCATCTAGACTGCGTTACAAGCTGCACTGGCGAGCCGTTGAACGGCGAAACATGCATGTCTGCAGATTTGACTATATATGCTCCTTCACTTGTGTTGTTGAGCACTCTGTGAGGTTAATTGGTGGCTATAAGCTCTATATGCAAAAGCTCACTTCCCTTGTGGTCGTTTGAGCACTCTGGCCCCAAGACACTTCACGCATGTCTGGATGCGCATGTGTCTGAGTATTGTACCACATGCGCTTGGTGAGGGCAAGAGTATGGTGTATAAATACGAAGTCACTCGCATCTAGACTGCGTTACAAGCTGCACTGACGAGCCGTTGAACGGCGAAACATGCATGTCTGCAGATTTGACTATATATGCTCCTTCACTTGTGTTGTTGAGCACTCTGTGAGGTTAATTGGTGGCTATAAGCTATAATGCAAAAGCTCACTTCCCTTGTGGTCGTTTGAGCACTCTGGCCCCAAGACACTTCACGCATGTCTGGATGCGCATGTGTCTGAGTATTGTACCACATGCGCTTGATGAGGGCAAGAGTATGGTGTATAAATACGAAGTCACTCGCATCTAGACTGCGTTACAAGCTGCACTGACGAGCCGTTGAACGGCGAAACATGCATGTCTGCAGATTTGACTATATATGCTCCTTCACTTGTGTTGTTGAGCACTCTGTGAGGTTAATTGGTGGCTATAAGCTATAATGCAAAAGTTCACTTCCTTGTGGTCGTTTGAGCACTCTGGCCCCAAGACACTTCACGCATGTCTGGATGCGCATGTGTCTGAGTATTGTACCACATGCGCTTGGTGAGGGCAAGAGTATGGTGTATAAATACGAAGTCACTCGCATCTAGACTGCGTTACAAGCTGCACTGACGAGCCGTTGAACGGCGAAACATGCATGTCTGCAGATTTGACTATATATATATATATATAGTCAAATCTGCAGACATGCATATATATATATATATATATATATATATTTTCGCTTACCTCAAAACTTGTCTGCAACAGGCTGTTTCATCTGTACAGATGAAACAGCCTGTTACAGACAATTTTAGGTAACAAAACTATAATTTGCTCTAACTATATGTTGTCGAGCACTCTTTGCGTTTCGTAGACCTAAACCTAAACGTACACGTATATATATATATATATATATATATATGTATATACGTGTAGGTTTAGGTCTACGAAACGCAAAGAGTGCTCGACAACATATAGTTAGAGCAAATTATAGATTTTCGCTTACCTCAAAACTTGTCTGCAACAGGCTGTTTCAGGCTGTTTCATCTCCTGAACATTTTGATGTACTACCTTTGTGTAAGTCCGTTACCATGGCAACAGCGTGCTTAGAATAAAACTGAAATTTTAAAACTTTGCATAGGAAATAATATTCTATCCAATATTTAGAAATATGCCTTTTATAGAATTTTAAGAAAAATTGAAATTATATCTATTAAGACGATATTATTAAATGTACAAAGTTTTAGAAAAATTCACCTAAGGAAGCGCGTGAAATTTTGAGCTACATCTGGAGGTTTTTTGGAGCTCTGACGTCATACAATAGTCAGAGAACTCGTTTCTCGCGTGGTGTCCCGAATGCATTTCGTGGAGAGCAATGAAAAAATGCGACTCTTCCAAAGCATGTTTTATTGTTTTTCAAATTACAAGTTTTAAAACATTTATATAGTATTTGATGTACTGTGTCTGTTTATGGCCAAGTAAGTGTGGATTATTGCATGTAAGATCGAAGAAAATGTTAGATATTTACTGCTTATGATTTGTTACTGCTTTTTTTCTGATAGCTAAGCCATTCATCGTCGGTTCAATCACTTTACCGGCGTCCGACGTTTTCGCAATGCGGCCGTTTGTTGTACGAGTTTCGATCCTGCCCGTTTCACTCATAGAGGAAGAGTTTTCTTCATGATTTGAATTATCTTTAATGTCAGAAGTACTAGTCAATAGAGCTGGAAATACTGCAAATACGTGCAGAAATTTATATCCCACGCGATACGACCCTCGCGTACGGCGGTCAAAACGGTCAACAATGCCGCTTGCAAAAGAAACTTTACCGACTATTGTTTTCTCCGATGTCACTTCCAGATATCGTTGTGGATTTTAGAATGATTTTATGCTTCTTTATATGCTTCGCATTTGTTTGAAAATAGTTTTTCGCGAGTTACACGCGATATCTAAAGTTCCCGCTACATATACGAAGAACGCAAGCCCCGGAAATAAAACCCTGGGGAGCCACCTTAACCGCAGGCAGCTTATTCTCGACCGAGTGTTGGAATATAGAGGCCATCTTTAATATTTGAATGAATAATTCATTTTTCAATTGCTCAAAATAGACGAACAAATTTGCACTAAATAATTACAAATAGCATCACAGCAAAGTGAGAAGTGAAGACTTGTATTGATAGGTGTATGTGCAATAATCCGGTGCCTCTAACATTGTGAATTGAATTTTATGTGAATGTATGTCAGCGACAATAACACCAACCCATTTTGTAACTGCTCTTTGTTAATGAGAAGATATGAATACCTCCGGAAATTTACTACCAATCGTAAATTCACCAAACTGTAATGTAACTGGGGGGTAGAAAGGTGTTTGCTGGTTGATTATAACAAGAACATTTTCCATGTAACAGCTTGTGAACGTTCAAAACTTTGCAGGTTGGTATTTTGAGAGCCAACTTTTTGTTTTCAACCAAAACATCTACCGGCCACCAGGTCGACATTAAGGAATAATTGAGTGTTATCGTCATTATTATTATATCGTTAATGCATGTTCCCAAGTTGGATTTTCAACATGCTTATACAATAATTACAAGGCAATCTACTTTATAAAGCGATCTAAATAAAACATAACAATAGAAATACAAATTCCAAAGGTGAAGTTTTAGGTATTTTCTAAATTTTGAAAGTTTCGTTTCAGATTTTGGCATGCAGTGTATGTTTCCTGTCAGATAATTATGTATTTGTCAATTTATGCCTTTTCAGAAACTGCCGGTTATATGCTCGCTCCTATTCGTCAGGGGAGGCCAACCGGGAATTTGGCACAACCTAGTGATAAGTGACCACATGTTAACAGAGCTCATTAATTTTGGTCTGGTGATCCTCCTCAGAAAATTTTAAATACTTCAGGACACCCTTTCTGGTTTTTCTGAATCGAATTTCCACAGAGCCACGCAAATATAAAAAAACATTGACTTTGAGCTCTCATTATTAAATATTAATATAGACGAAATGAATCAGTGAATATGTAAGAATTATCTGACCCTAATTAACAAAAGAATGTGTTGTCAGACCATTGGCAATTTCATAAATATTTACTAGAGTCTGTAGAAAGGCTTAATGAGCATGACGCGCTCTAGCGAAAACGTTTTCATAAAGTTTTCCACATTGCATATAATTAAGCACCACATGTACTTTCAAACTGAGAACCTGGAAATAGTTTACTATATCTGATTTTCCGGAAGCGATACTCTTTTAGCACTTTTACCTTAGATTAACAAAATTCGAACAAAATAACGTTCTTGTTTTATTTAACGCAGCTTTGGCGCCACTTCTCCAAGCTTTTGCATGGCTGTTAAAACAAAATTATTTTGAGAATAGTGTTTGGTTGCTCTCAACATTGTTTAAATAGTAGAAGGAACTATTGTTGTAAAAAGAGTGAGGTGATCAATATTAAATCAATACTGACATAAGTCGCTGTTTTTCCTTGTTTCTAGGAGGAAATAGTGAACTTTTCAAAGTGGTTCCCCCACTCCTTTAAGTGAGAATGGGAGGTTCGGCAGTTGAGCTCAGTAAAGAGGAATAAACATGTGGAATTACGTGCGGTCGGTAAGGGCGGGTTAAGACTGATGCACAACTGCCGAAAGGTGAAGCAGTGGGGAAACAAGTAATAAAGCAAGCGGAAATACGCTAGCCAACTAGGGGTGCACTCGTTCTCGGTCGCACAGTGAATGATCTATGTTAATCGGATTCGGACTGGCCAGCATTCCTACTTGTAACACCCATACTTAATACCCATTCTCCAAAACGATCACCCACTCTCAATACCCATTCTTGCATTCCTACATTCACACTCAATACCCATACTCAATACTTAAATCATAGTCAAAGAAGGTAATCATTTTAAAAGTTAACAATGTGATAATGCTAAAGTGAGCTCTCATCTCCTTGAATGAGAAGAATATTTCATTATTCTCTAAGAACTACACAAAGGGTATCTATACAAGAAAATATACTAGAAAAAACAGCTTAGATAGCAAAAAATGGTAATGTATGAATAACAGGTCAGCACAGTTAAAAATATTACACTGCTCTTGTATATATGGCATTCAAACGCGTAACGGCTAAGGCAAGAATAATAGTTACACGTGAATCCGAGTAAGGTTTAGTCGGTTATAAAAACTGTCATCGGGAAATCGGCTGATCAGCGTAAAAAAGGGGCAATGACCAAGATGTTTACCTGCCTTTTACCAAAGCCAAATATGCCGAACCACACTGTTACCTGCCTTCGTAGCAAAGGAACAATCATTTTGGAGGACCGAACTCTGCTAACCTGTCTTCATACCAAGGAGAAAATATGCAGGACCAAACTGTTTACTTGCCTTCATAGCAACGTGAAAAATGTGCATGGTCAAACTGTTAACCTGCCTTTATACCAAGAGAAAATGTGCAGGACCAAACTCTGTTAACCTGCCTTTATAACAAAAGGAAAATATGCCACACTGTTTACTTGCCTTCATAGCAAAGGGAAAATATGCAGGGTCAAACTGCTAACCTGCCTTCGTAGCAAAATGAAATATGCCCGACGAAACTGTTAACTTGCCTTTATACCAAGGGAAGTGTGCACATGACCATTTTGACACAAACGGGTAAAACCTGACTGCCTTCTGCCACCCCGTGAGCCGCAATGGATATTGTGAATTCAGATTGTTACAGAGACCAGAAACTATTTCACAAGGGATATTATAAATTATTGTGGGCAGACGAAGCTGGGAACTTATTGGGATCACTTCACCTGTGCTATTTTCACTAAGCCAGAAGAATTTGTTGAATATATTAAAACAGTAATTAAGCGAATTTGCATTATCGTGGACAATGGTAACTAAGCGTGAACAATAGTTTCTATAGGTGAGGTCGCCTTTGCAGTTTAAAAAAGCGGCATGCAGCTAGAAGCTTGTGGAATGGGCAGTAAAAACAGGAATAATCCGACTTTATCTGTTTTGGAGAATGACAATTATTGAACAAAGTTAATTAATCAAATATGCCGTTTCTTATATATAGAAATTACAAAACAACCCACTCTTTGAATTGCTGCATCCCATGCACGTAGTTTAAAAAGAAATATCAAACTTATGATTGTGAACACAATATGTGTGAACGGTGAGACAGAACTGCATGTATTAGAGAATTGATAACCTCATTGCAGTAAAGAAACTCAGTGATCGTTTACTTGAATTCTGCTTCTTTTGATGCGCCGATTCAAACGGCTGAATTGGTCAGGATGGGAGCACGGCGTTATAACACGACGACCACTGACTACGACGTTTAGAATTTTTACATTGCACTCCCGCCGTTCCGGTTTAGTTTGGTAAAACATATGAACAAGGAGAGTAGAGAGCTGAGAGGCTTTTGAAGAGGCATTAGCCGTTGGATTTAGCGGCGCTAAATTGTAGACCGTGTATAAATTTTGTATTCTCGTTGAATTGCAGCATGTGGCGGCGATGATTAGTCGTCCCACAAAATTCAAACCCGTAAAATATGCACAGCCGCCAGAACTCTTGGTCTTGGATATCTTCTTGTCGTTGGCTAAAATATCTTTAGTTTTGGATTTTTGAGCGAGAAACGAAAGGTTTTCTCGCTCGACGGTCGCACAGTGAATGATCTATGTTAATCGGATTCTCACTTAAATACTTGGGGATACCGCTGAGAATAGTGTGGACAGCAACTATCATTAAATTAGTATGCTGCTCGAATTATATAACCAACTACCATTATCATGTAAAATCAAATTTAAGAACTTTTTTATTCATTGTTTTCACACCCTCAAGGACACACATTTTTATTCACAAGGACACACTTTTGGTTCACGACGACACAAAGAGAATCAAAATACATGTCTATTTCGATGCCTGTGTTTATCAGAAGAATCTGCCCAGATCCATGAGCAATAAAACACAATTAACCGATATTGAGTGAAAAATATAAATTTCACTCATTGATTTCACATAAACTTGCCATACAAGATGAAACAATTACATGTAAGATCTTCAATATATGGATATAATTATTTAAATTGATTCTAAAGCTACACGGTAGATCTTTAGCGGAGACCATTGGAATACGTTTTTTCCCCAACAGTTCTATTTGGATGGTACTTGGAGCAATTCTCTCTTACATTTGTGGTGTGCCCAATTGCCGGAGTTTAAAATCAAGAAGTTATTGTAACACCATCCTGAGTGGAATGTATCATTTGCCTATACTTTCTTTCTGGCGCGCCGAGATGTTATCCAATTAGCTACAGTATCTTAGGCACCTATTTTTCTAGACATTTTTCTAAATTTCAGCGGTTTACGTGAAAATATACCTCCTTCCGAAAATTGAACTAAAATTTAATAAAAATATTAAATGATTATCAATTCATAGTATGTGGATAACAAATTTAGGTTGGTCGCTGCTGGAAAAACTAAATGTAATTTTGTATCATTATTATCGATAATAATCCAGATTATGAAATATGATAATCGATTGATGAAAATCTTTCCCCAAGTGTGTCTTCTAGATAAATCCAGAAATCCTCTCAAATGTTGCTTTGGTAGTCTGCAAAGATATTCAGACACGTGGTTTTGCTATGTTGTTGTTCATTATCTCATTGTTATTGTTTTGTTGCAGTAGCGGTGTTGTTGGATGTTGTCGTTGCAGTTTTGCGCATGTTGTTTTTCTGGTGCTTTTTTAATGCCATGTATGTTCGAGTTTTAACAAAATGTTTCAAAAATTTTATAATCTCCGGTAAGAGACACATATTCTATACAAACATAATTTGTGCTGGAAATGAATATCTTCATCATTTCAGATATTGAGGAGTGTGATCTGGCAAACAACGTACAGTATGCCAGTCAAATGCAAAATGAAAAAAATACCTCCACTATATTTTGTAGAATTACTATCAATACTATGCCAACTTGAACGGAAGTTTCAAGTTTTATATTGGATGAAATAACGATGATATCATGCCAATGCATTGATACATGACTGGTCAAAATAGTCAACGGTTTTTCCCCAAGAATCGTTTAAAGTGGTTCTGACCATCAGAATTCTGTCAAATCGCCCCCCAAAGTCCAGGAAATGGTATTTCAGAGACGCTAAATTAAACATTTTCCCGGGGGAGCATGCCCCCAGACCACCTAAAAAAGGTCGCACTAGACTCGCGCCTTCGGCGCTCGTTTTCAGCCCCCTCAATATCATTTTCTCTCCCCCACCTTTCCAGGTCTGGCGACGCTACTGATTATTCACATATAAAATGGTCCGACAACTATCATTCAAACAACACAAACGCATGGCATATCCTATATAATATATTACTGTCTTAAATTAAATCTGTTCAGGAAATATACAGCACAAAATTGTACGGAATAAAGTACAAAACAGAAGCCTAAAAATAATCTGATGATCATTTCCTAATGGGATCGAAAGAATGTCAATTTTTCGTACGTAGTTCATTAACAAAAGTATTTTAACTCTACGGACATAAAATGCCTTTCATCTAAACTGAAACAGTTGCGATTCAGTAATGTTAAAATTATCATTTTGCGCTGAATTGATATTTATAATATATTTTCACAATATATTTAGGTGACTTTTCTGAATCAACCACATTATCATCAGAGGAACAACAATTTCGAGACCAACTGGAAGAATGGTTGCCAAAGACAGGGAATTGGAAGATTTGTTGGCGTGCCACAAGAGATGGATGGGAAAGCACAAAATTCCACTCAAATTGTGATGACAAGAAACCCACATTAACCATTGTTAAAGTCGTCAAGAATAATAAGGACTTGATATTTGGTGGATACGCCACCGAATCATGGGCCGGAAGTAAGTATATATTCTCTTAGTTAGGCATTATTCCAATATGGTACACTACTGCTGCTTTCAAAGTATATTGCAGTGAATTTAATTTCCAGTAATTTTTATTCTCCACAAAGTAAAATCTGTTCATTAGAGACAGAAGGTCAAGAACGAAAGCGTATTTACAGTGTATTCTAAATTTATCAGTTAATTGCATGTGGTCTCACATAAATGTGTTCATTAATAACAATATTAATGTCTATAACAGCATATCACAATAACTAACATTCTAACTGGAACACAATGATAATCTTCGCCGAATGATTAGTAACTAATCTGCACAGTCCTAGCGATCCTATACTAATTCTTTGGTTTAAATTAGAATTCTTATTTCGAATAATTACCCTACACTATAGATTACAATAATACATATATATATTCAGAGCTGTGAAAAATCGAAAATAATATTTGGAGTTAGCATTTATCTTACATATTCTTTCAATATTATTCCTGTCTCTGTAAGATTTCAGACAGCGATGAAGTTTGAGCAATGTTCGTTCCCAACAAAATTAATGCTCTAAAACAGCATTGACAACCCAAAATTGCTGATAAAGGGGCATGGCTTGACGAATATTCAAAATTTCAATGAGCATGGAACCATGAGAAGTTGTTTCCCTCCTGGTAAAACCTTCATTCGGGGGCAAAACGCCAGACAGTATGTATTGATAGTCTTACACTCCAATTCCTCCTCAAACGAGCAAGCTAAGAGGACCGTTATATCTGTCGAAGGGGGAAGAATGGATTAACTTATCTTCTGACACACCAGTAATGCCATTAGCTCCTCGCGTAATTAGAGACTAAGTTGGTGCCTGGGATGCAAGCAGCTAGGATGAACTTGGAAGCGCTGCTAGGGATGCCTTTCCTTTTCTAAGGTTGCTGCGAACGTGACAAGGCTAGCTCAAGAGTTTAAAATCTAGCGTAAAATCTCCCGAATGACCAAATCCGTGGTTAAACCATTCACATCCGGCTTCCAGCTGAAGAAAGATAACGGTTTATTGAGAACGGTTTATTGAGAACGGTTTATTTCAATTTTGCATCAATGAGTGGAATGTTGCTGGACAAAGTTTCTAATTGCTCGAGTGGAGAAAGTGACGAGACTCCGATTCTGCTGTAACGTTAAGAGCACCCGACAAATGTTCGGCACTTAGAAATCTCATGCGTTTCTGTGCCCATTCCCAAAGATCTAGGACCAAGCTAGAGATAACCAGAGAGTGGCTACCAACCGAGAAAAAATTGTTCCTGCGCAGGCGCCTATGAATGGAAATACACAATTGTTAGGCCGTCTTCTGTAATGTAGTTTTTGGCCTTTCTTTAATGAGCGCTTTTCTTATATTTCATATCATTCTGGTCGTACCATTTGAGCTGTTTGTCAACAATATATTGTGCGCAGAGCGTAACTATTGGGAAAAGGGGGGTGTGGGGAGTTCAACAATTTCTATTTTGTAGGGTAGATTTTGCCATGTTGGTCCGGAAAAATATGCTCAAGTCATATTTGGGCAATTTGAAAAATTTTCTAATTCAATATGCAACATTTTCTGACCATCAGAATTCTATAAAATCTTCCCAAAAATGAATGAAATGGCGTTTCCTCTTCATTTGAACATTTTCTCGGAGAGCATGCCCTCAAACCACTTAATAGCCTCGTGCCTGCAGCACTCCATAGCTGTGGATTCTTGCTAGCAGTATGTGACCGCCCATAAACCTTTTTGGTTTCGGCATGCCCCTTTATTTTGTGTCCTGATCACGCCATTTTCTCGGGAAAAATAAACGATAGAACCATAATGTTTCGACCAAAGTTACACCCTGCTTGTGCCTAGATCTGAAATTGGAGTTACACACGTTAAGGCTCACTTTCTTAAGAGCGTCGCAATCTCGGCCTCGATCTTGAAAGAAAACAACCTCAAAGCGCATTCACCCTGATCTGAACTGGTGGTGACGTGGGTTCGAGCTTTTAGAATGTTAGCATATTCAAAATCCAGGGGTCGAGCATCTTCCGGCGGAATTTTGGGGGGAAATGTGGTAAACGGCCTGAGAAAGTTAGTATATTCGTGGGACGATGTGAGCATAGAATTCGCCAGAAGTAGAAATCTTGGAAAATTTGAGGAGGAGATAAAGAACTGAAGTTGCTAGGTGATCTGTAAACAGGAAATGATGTTTTGTTCTTGTAGTTAGTCCTCATCAGCTGTATACAGTGATTGTTGAGGGATAGAGCATTTATAAATCGAAACTTCTGTGTTTGAGATAAAACTCAACTGTTTAGCAAAGCAATTTAGGAAGTATAAGTGGCAATTAAATATGCAATTTTAATTAAATTTTAACGAAAAGACAACTCCAATCCAGGTCAACGGACGAATATCTGAATAACCAGGTTCTGCCTGGAATGCCCCCCCCCCCCTCCCCTCCCCCCAAGTAGGCTACTATTTTAGGAGTTGACTATTTGCAGATACATTATTGCCCCATCAATACCATTACTAAATTGCATTTACGAAGTCCTAGATTTTAAATATTTTGGCGAAGGATTGCGCCAGACCTCTCACGGCTACAGGTACGTGTCCCAAGTTTTCACAGCTTACGCCTGTATTCTAAAAGCTCACTCACACTCACACTCAAAGAGTGGAGGTTCAATCTGAGCTTCCCTTGAGTGTCAGTGCTGTTTTTGAATAGCTGGAGGGTTAGTGTCGTACCATACTATGTGGGTACTCACGCTCCAGCTGTTCAAAAATAGCACTGACATTCAAGGGAAGCTCAGATTGAGTCTCCACTCTTTGAGTGTGAGTGTGAGTGAGCTTTTAGAATACAGGCGTTAGTCTTACCAGTTCAATCTTTCGCCTACACTGTATTAATACCAGTAGGTACGTTAGTTAAACACTGATTCTCGCTAGGCATCTTATCGTAAATTTAATGATACAGTCTACTTTATCATTAAATGAAGAGTTATTGATAATTCTCTACTGACCATACGTATTTTTCAAAATTCGTTTTAATTGTACATTTTCAATTGTACTGAAACCCGATGTGAAATGGAAGGGAAGGGGAGGTGTAATCAAATAATAATCTTCAAAATGTATATCGTTAATTAAGACTGTATGTTTTTGTTGTTGCTTGCTATAAAGGGAAGGCGAATCGTGTTAGAGCATTTTTAACATGTAACTAGCCCCGCATGCCTTATGAATTGCTGTAGCAGAATAATATCTTCAAAGCTTTGGAAAATTAGGATTGATATAACCACGGGTTTTTTTCAACAATTTACACCACGTCAATATCGCATCAACATTCCTAATACGTTAATATAATTAGGAAAAAATAGCCCAAAATTGGCGCTTTTACTTCATTCACATTTACTTTTGTTTTAAGTGGGCATAAAAATTTGGAGGATTAGATAATATTATTAGCAGGGCATAAAGTATATCCTAACTTCTCACTAAAAATTATGCAACCTATCCAATTTGCCTCGGGCGCTCCTTTCCAAGATTTTCCATAACGTCAATGGTCATGGCTAGGGATGTCGCAATATCGATCTGGCTAGCGCGTTAATACAGTTTATTTTAGAAGCAGTGCTTGATGACGATCGTAGCGAAATGTCTTCATCTACTACCCTAACTGTGAGTCTTTGACCCTAACTCCATCACACTACACCGGCAGGATGGGATACGATCGAATTCTAAACAACGTAAAGTTGTTCAATAGTTTCAATTGCCATCTTTGTCATTCGAAACGTTCGTTTCCACGGGTACAAGTAAGGCGAGGCGTTGAAAACTTCGAGAGACAGTTACAGCTTCACTTATTACACATTGTTTCACATTGTTTCTTATTTACATTGTTTCCAACATGGAAGTTCTTGTACGTAACTAAAACACGCCGAACCATACCATTTTCACCCGGGAAGACTTCTTTAATTACATTTTTGTCAGCAACAATCACTACATCTCAAGGGCGTAAGTTGCCAGTATTTACATTCCACTTTCGACGTAACATCAGAGTTGGCGCGTATAATGGCACCCATTTCACCCAGAAATCCTTCACTGCTGATTGCACAAGGTGATATCGCGTCTTAGGATACTGATCATAAACGAAACTTCCGACTTTCAAGAGAAATTTCATGTATTATTGTTTGTGTGATATACAACCCACCTCTTGCAGATAGCAACGAACTATATAAGTACATGATTGCCTCTTTGGACAAAATCTTATTGCAATACCCTAGAGCAGGTGTCATCGTTATGGGCGACTTTAATCAGTTTGACACTAAACGACTTTGTAGAAATTCATCTCTTAAGCAAATTGTTAAGAAACCAACTCGTGGAAACGCGACTTTGGATTTAATACTTACCAATATAAAGCGTTGGTAAAAGAACCAGATATTCTTCCCGCTGTCGGTCAATCAGATGATATGTCAATCATGTTACATCCACTTGATGAACCTTATAGCACCAATACAGCTACCAAAATTTAGATTAGAAAACGAAATCCATCAAACATGCAGGCTTTTGGTCGCTTCCTCTCAAATCTAGATTGGAGTGTACTTTCCCAGTTACCTTCTTGTCACAGTATGCGTGATCTGTTTTATGACATCATACTTATGGGCCTGGATACAATTATTCCTGCAAAAGCAGTCAGACTCCACTGTAAAGATAAAGCGTGGATTACGCCTGAAATAAAATCGCTTACTTCCCAAAGACAAAAAGCTCTTAGCTTGGAAAATAAGACTGAATACAACAAACTAAGGAACAAAATAATCCGTGTCATCAAGCAAGCTAAATTTAATTTTTATGAATCTCAAGTGCGCCATTTAAAAAATTCAAAGCCAAAAAAATGGTGGAGTGCAATAAAAAACTTAGCTGCCTCTTCTTCAAAAGCAGTTTTCAATTCTGCTGAGGTCAATGGAATCATCTTACAAGGAAAAGCACTAGCGTCTGCAGTTAACAATGCATTTATTGCTGCCACCCCACCACTACCTCCCCTATGAGAGTATGGAAAAATTCCTATTGAAGAATCCAGGGACCCCTACACTATCTCTGACTTTGCTATTGAATCCCATCTAAAGAAAATTAAATCCAAATCTGGTCCAGATGGTATACCGAATTGGATTCTCAATGCGTTTTCGATGGAGCTCTCTGAATCTGTGACAATTATATTTAACACCTCTATTAAACAGGCACAGGTCTCAAGGCGGTGGAAAAAAGCAAATGTTATTCCAGTCCCAAAGATAACTCCAGTAACAGATATATCCTCGGATCTTCGACCTATATCACTAACTGCTAAATTATCAAAAATTATTGAATCGTTCCAATTTCGAAGGATCATGGATGGTATTCATCCGATATTGGATCAAAGACAATTTGGTTCATTAAAGGATGTTCTTCTGTGGATGCGTTAATTAGCATGTTCCACTGTTGGTTTTCAGAGACAGATGGCAATGGCGAAACTGTGCGTGTTTTCCTATTAGATTTTAGTAAGGCATTTGATAGAATCAATCATCAAATCCTCATAAATAAGATGCGATTACTCGACATTGATAATTCTTTAATTAATGGGGTGATTGACTTTCTCATGCAAAGAAGACATAGGGTGAAGTTGGTTTCCATGTTATCGGATTGGTCGTTTGTAAATGGTGGCTTACCGCAGGGTAAAATTCTTGGCCCGCTTCTTTTTCTCATTATGGTCAACGATTTAGCCATCACTCATAACAACCGATGGAAATATGTTGACGACACCAGTCTCTCGGAAACAATCATTAAAGGTAAACAAAGTAATTTACAAACTGTTATTGACGATATGGAGAAATGGTGTACAGAGAACGATGTGGTACTTAACCACACCAGATGTAAAGAGCTGATCATTTCGTTACGTTTGCTAAAGATACACCGAACCTTCGTCCACTGTTCGTTGAAAAGCATTGTATTTCCCGGGTTTCATCGACAGTTAACATGAATATTAACAAATTAGGCTAACTGAGGTCTTCTGGTTATATGTTTAGTTATTACATATGATTTTCGCAATATCATGTTACATGATACACATGCATATATAATAATACCGATTATGACGCAAGAACGTAGCATTGCAACACACGTTTTGAATATTTTTGACATTCGATGCAATCAACCGGATGCCCTTGCTTCAAATTTCCGTCTTAACGAAGATTACGCAAGTTATCAGATAATTATGCGCTGATTCGTCTATGGTTTTGGAGTTTTTAATTGGAGTTGACTCGTTGCTTACCTCACCTGATCCCCCCCCCCCAATATCACGTCGGATTTGAACTTTTCATGAGAACGGTTTTGAAGACCATTGGGGGGGGGGCGACCGCCCCGCCTCGCCTCCCCTTGGCTACGCCACTGCCTGCGGTGATATAAAAACACGTGAAAAGAACGGACTACAGTGTTTTACAACACGCACATACGGTTGTTGTTGTAAAGTAAATATAACTAGTTGAAAAATCTTTTGTTTGTGAGTTTTTATTGTTTGAATATTCAGTAGTGCGCGTTAAAACATGGTACATACAACTGTATGATGAATATGAATATGATCTTGGATGAATATGATCAATATAATCAATAAATCTAAATATATTTTCACGTGTATTGTGCCTTGTTCTAACGTAATAACGTATGTGATTTATGACCTTCCAATTACTTTTAAAAACTCGTATTAGAATGCGGGAAATGGCGTTTCCGAGCCCTAGAAATCCAAAATTTTCCCCGGGGAGCATGCCCCCGGACCCTCCTAAGTCGTTCGTGGCTTCGTCACTCACTGCGCGCCCCCCCCCCCCAAACATTCGACCCTGGCTACGCCACTGACCGCAGGCTCAAAACTTAAGCAGTACTTGATGGCGCTCGTAGCGAAATGTCTTCATCTACCCCCCTAACTATGAGTCTATGACCCTAAATCCATCCCAATACAATTTCGTTTGATAATTGTAAAATAATTGTGAACCAAACAGTTTCGGAAAAATGAATGATAAAATATTTAATTATTTCGTTCGTCCGCGTAAAATTATTTCATTTAACAATAAATTCTATTTGTTTTGACAGATAGATTTTATAGATCTGCTCCAGACTCCTTTTTGTTTTCTCTTCGCAATAATGACAACCTACCACCTTTCAAAGCTCTGTTGAAGAATCAGAATGGTCCGGACGCAATTGTTTGTTCCAATGGATATGGACCAACATTTGGTAGAGGTCATGACTTGTACATTGCCAACAATTCTGGATCAAATACCTATTCCTACACAGAGTTTGATCACACTTACCAACCTCCATCAGGTTACACCTACCGCAACACCAACACACGATCCCTCCTTGCAGGAAGTCTTTACTTCACCCCATCGGAAGTTGAAGTGTTGTATCGTACCTAGACTTTCGCTCATTCTTCATCATATTAAGATAAATATTATCGAAAAACAAACTTTGGCATAGTAATTTTTAGAAAGGCTCTGTTTAATTTCCTTTTATTCAACTCTAAATATCATTTTAATAAGTTTTACTCGTTTCTGCTTCGTTAAAGACATGAGAAATTTATTTTAATTTCATTTTCTTTTAATTTCCGCAGAAATTTCTTTTAATAGGGGTATTAAGGAAAAAATATACCACAGCTGCACACATACGGTCCATACGGGAAACTTCCTTTCGACCAATCAGAGCATTTGTTTCTATGCTCTGGCGTACGACTTTGAATTTCGGAAAACAGCAAAACATGAAACATTTTATGCAAACTGCACAAACAAATCATCCCACGGTTCAGGATTTTTCAAGTTTTGATAAATAAGGTATACATTTTTCTAAAATTCGTCGCTGCGATAAACGTTTAATCGCTTTGTTCTAAAATTGATGAATTTTAAAACGCCATGTAACTTTTATAATATCTGTGTCGACTAGCTCTAATGGACTTGCTAAAATGGTATTAAAAGAAAATTACGATTGTTCTCGAAGTATTAAATGAAAAATCGCACTTGTATTTGGCGAAATATTTATAATTCCGCTCGTGCTTACGCACTTGTAGTATTATAAGTATTTCCGGTAATTTAGTCATAAAGACCAGAAGCTTATTTTATAGACGCTGTCTACACCGGTTTCTCACGTTCAACATATTCGCCCACGACAAATTTTTTTCAATATCATGTGTCCCAACATTAATTGTTTTATCATGGACAAGTATGCTTTCCAGTTCCTAAACGTTTATTGGAATATTTCAAATTCAACTTTTCCCGTAGTCTCCTTTAATTGCAATAATTTTCAGATGTTAGAAAAATGATGACTTGGTCAAAGTAACTTGCATATGAAATAGATTAAAACTAAATTATATGTTTGGCTAACATTGGGTTCATTACCTCAGAATATTTTTTTTTGCATATATGCAGACAGCTAATTTTAATTTTAATGACTTGAAAGATTGCAGAATCTGAGATTCACTGAAACAGGAAGTACTCGTTTTTGCACGACCTTGACTGCATCGTCATTGGACGTTTAGTTATTTTTGGTCTAGATGAAGGTGGATGTAATTCTTCTGTATTAGGCGCCCATATAATTATTTACTAATTCGGCGTAAGGCAAGTCTGTTACGCTCATGCGCAGGTCTACTACAAAACATTTACAAAATTGCGTTTTCAAATTTCATCTGATAAGTTCAGAATTTATATACAGCCTTGAATTTTCACTATTTAATACCAGAGCCTGCATATTGGCGGTCAGTTAAAACTAATTGCGAAATTATAATAGGCTAATGTACTGTGGCTTCTCTTTTCATTTTATTTCTTGATCTTTATATAAAATTTTGAGCTTCACTAGCTATAACTGAGATATATATTTCTCGCTAATTGCCCTACATTACCAATTCAGACAACGGAATGGACTTGATTGCCGCAAACAATTATGACATATACAGGGTGTCCCCCCAAAAAGGCTACCTTTTCAAATTCAAATTAGCATGTTAATTCAAGCAACCTATTGTATTCAATATCCCATGTGTATAAAACTGTGTGTTTTTATGCATTCGTAGTTCAAAAGCGATAATGAATTTCAAAGAACTACAATAGGTTGCTTGAATTAACATGCTAATTTGAATTTGAACCGCTACCCTCAGAAATTAGAGACTTCATAAATTTCGCTTTGTCTGGCATATTTGCATGCAATTAGAAGCAAATAAGCAATTTTGAATTCCCAAGTGTACAAAATCGAGGGTTTTTCGAAAGCCATTAATTTCTTAAGTAGCGGTTTTTTTGTATATTCAGCATAGCTTGATGCGCTTTTATTACAATGAAATTAAGAATATAAGATTAACCTACGTCGTTCTGTAATATCCTTCACTTAAGCTAAGCACTCGCACAGATATATGCACCAATTTAGCACTTGATGTATTGAATTTAAAATAAACGTGTTAAAATTCATTTTGTATGTTTTAATGCAAAGAGTATTTCAATTATTAAATTTCATGCAGGTTCTTGTAAATCATTGCAAAGAATGGAGAGTAGCCATAAGATATCCAGGGTCTTCGCATTCTTCCAGCTCAAGATATCAGGTCGCTTATTGGTGATATCTATATATACGGAGTTAACAAAATCATCAAACTTGCACGGAATAGTTACAGCAATTCCTGATACGCTAACAAAATATAACGGAGATATTTACGAAAAAAATATCACTTTGTTTGCCTTTGAATATCAAAACATACCGTAATTTTCCATTTTCTGTCTCGAACGATGTTTATTATTATAATTCATCATTGTCTACGCTGACTAAAATTCGGACACTTGCTTATATATTGATTTAAAGCGTATATTTGATTTTCCCTTATCATATAATTATAGTGATCAGTTTTCCCAAATAATACCTTTCCTGTATCAATGCGAAGAAAAAATAAACTGCCATGCAAATTCCACGCGATATGGTAAAATATTGCTACAAAAATCCCACTTTCATGTATAAGTGCTCTTTGAATTTCGGGCATTCGGCCAAATGGATGTCGCCTATACACGCATGCGCATGACATTCGGCAGTGCAAGTTTTGGACAAACGTCAGACTTCGTATCAGCTGCACTGACACAAAAATATCTCGTTTCACAGCTCAAGGCATAATTTTTACTGGCGAGAAAAAGATAAATCTCAATATGCGTAACGTACGACAACATGCTAAGATTGGATTACCGGCTTCTTATGCTCCGCTGTATATTTATCCAGTAGCGTTGCAAGATTGGAAAAAGTAGCGTGCGAGGACGAGCGCCGAAAGTGTGAAAACATTTAGCCTTCAAGGAGGTAAGAATATAAACTTCCTGATGGTCCATTCGCCGCAGTTAAGATTTTAGTAAAAAATTTTCAACGAGATAAAACTATAAAATACTAAAAAAGCTAAATTTAAGAATTTCTTAGTTCGAAATTTAGAAATTTTTATGATATTAGGAGATAAATAATATATAGTTGAAAATCGAGAAAAAATTTTCATAGTTTATATCGAGAAGTAAGCAATGTTTGGCGCCTATTTTACAAATTCAATGGTTGTAATTTACTTGTAGTACACCAAGACTGCATGGTTTGAACACCCCATAGTTTCTCCCAAATATGGAAAACTAAAAATACCTCCCTCACCCCACCCCGTGCAGGGTGACGCCAGGGATTTTGGACAGTACTGTATAAAAACACATAGTCAAATCCGGTAGGCGGTCTTTCGCCTCCTGCCCTGGTCTTTCACCAATGTTTACATTGGATCTGACGCGGATTGTCTCGACAAACAAAGCATCTGAGCTTTGAACACAGAGTTATAATTCAGGCTGGATAGTCTGCACGTTTTTTATGGGAAATAGCGTGCCCAGTTATATAGAGATCCCGGATCAGTCCAGAACTCGCTCATGCAGGGGATCAAACAAGTTTCTCATATATACATCAGATCAAAATTCAACATCAAACGCCAGTTTGTGGAGAACGAGCAAGCCCGAGAACATCTACTCCCTGTATGCAGTCCCAAAAGCGATTCCAAACGTGAAATAATTTAGTTTTATTATAAAATCATACCAAACAACATAATAGTTAGTTCATTTAGATAGGCCTGCTCTGGGATCTTAACGCGCATTAAATTGCCCTAACTCCCCTTAAATTGCGGCTAATTGGCTAGTTACTCTTAAATCGCCTAAACTCCCACTAAATCGCCTAAACTCGCCAATTAAATTTAAATGCTGAAAATAGTAAATACTTTATACAGTGTAAACACCCTTTCCCCAGGAAAGGGGGGGGGGGTTCTGGTTGTTTATTTCGGACGAAATTGGGAGGGGGATTATCGGAGGGGGCTTGCTGGAGACAGGGGGCTTAGCCAAAACACAATAAGTTACATGCTTATTGATAGTAGCCTGAACACAGTATGCATTAGTCATTGGAAAGCCCCGCACCCCCCTACCCGGGGGACATCTCCCGCTATACGTGGAATTCTTACTAGTACACATGACTACCCGGTACCCGGGTACCAAAAATGAAGGCTACCATAGTAAATTAATTAGTAAATTTCAACAAACTATTTCTAAAATTGCCCCAATTTTGGCCTTTGGGGGCAAACATGCAATCCAGAGTTTGTCAAAACCTTTCCAAAACTTTGCCAAAGTAGGTAAATATTTGCACTTTGTCTGTTAGTTGTATCTTGCAATGTATATAAAGTCAATACATTATCCAGTAAAAGCTTATTTTAGTAAAACAATGTCTATAGTTTATAGGTAAATGTCCATGAACAAGGCTTAATAATACATCTCGAATAGGAAAATACCCGCTGATTCTGCCCATAATCCCTGGCCATCATGATACATAGGTACCGAGGCATAACCGATAGGGTAATCTGCAAATAAATCCCGCTATTTCCCGGCATGTCCCGGATAGGGGGTGCGGGGCTTTACAATGACTGGTGCATAAGTTACATACTATCAAGCATAGGTATGTAATATGACATAGGAACCCTTATAATTGATGTCCTCATTCAGAGAATAGGGACCTTAAGATTCTACGACGCGCTCGTCTGCGACGCGACCGGAAGTACATTTTGGTCTACTGCGCGTGCGCGTGAGTCTTTGATGCTCGTCGTGAATCTAGGACGCCGCGTTTTTGCAAGATTTCAGGTCGTCGTAGAGACGTGTACGACTCGCACGGATTTAAAAGTTTAAGAGTGAGTATTGTGGACTTTTCTGCCCAATTATTTTCCAATTTCATTTACTGTTATACTGGTGTGGTATTTATTTAAATTGTTTTGAACTTATTCGATTTCTAGCGCTTTGGATTGCTATTTCATTAGTCAAACGCTCAAATATGGTTGCCGAACTGCAAGAAGATCCAGGAGAGATTGAATGCTCGTCAACTCCAAGTCGCAATTCGCCGTAAGTTATCTATACTTCAATCTTGCTGATTCTCTATATAGAGCTGTGTTTACACCAGTAATTTGTTTAAGATATATATGCTTGTTATTAGTAATATTACATTAAAATTATAACCAAAAAATCTCAACTGTCATAAATTTTTTGCAGTCAGACTTCGAGGTAGTACTGCTACTTTATAAGTCATCATATTATCAAACTGTATTAAATCTCTCTATTGAAATCTCTCTATTGGACCCCCTGGGGGGCTTATTCTTTTCAGGCCCTTTGAGGGGGGGGGTTATTAGTGGTGGGGGAGGGTTATTTGAGAGGGGGCTTATTTTTTATCCTTTACAATTATATGATAATTTTCTGCAAGCACAACACTGTCAAAACAGTGTATTTTGGTGTTATGTACTCAGGTGAATATGATGTCTGTGATGTTACTCTGAGTGTGCACCCTGCATCAATTCCGACGTGGGCCAGGCAAATTTTTCAGCCTGCCCAGCGGGGATGCACACTCAGAGTAACATCACAGACATCACAACACAGTGTATGTTTCAAAATAAATAGAAACAAATTAGTGTGAATAAATTAGTACAGCAGCATATGGGGGGGGGGCTTAATAGAGAGGGGGTGGGGATGACTAATATTCATTGTGTTGTTTTTATTTATGTTTAGAAATTGCTTTGTGATGAAATGGACAATCAAGCATGATGTCGAATTGTGCAAAGAAATTGTGGTTTCAAAACCTTTTGAAACAAAAAACAAATCTGTGGATAGAGGCAAGGTGTGGGAGGCTATTGCAAAATTACTGGAGCAACATGATCACCTCTTTTTCCGGGTTGACCAGCGGGCAGTTAGAGATCGCATGCGAAAGCTACTAGCCAAATATCGAAAAAAAGAAAGAGAAGAAATAGCAGCAAGTGGAATTTCTCCAGAAAAAAGTGAGCTAGATGATCTTCTTGAAGAAATAGATGCTCGGGAAGAAGCTAATGATGTAGTTGCTGCTCAGGCAAGTGCAGAAGAAAAAGGAAAAGTTGAGGCTGACAAGGTAGCAGCTGCAGAAATGAGGAAGAGGGCGATGGAAAACTTGTCCGAAACAAAAAAACGAAAGGAAAATGAACAAGGAAGGAAAAAACAGAAAGTTAGAAAGGGAGCTGATTCAGCATTGGAATATTTAAGGGAGAAAGCAGAGAAAGATAGAATGTTGAGAGAGGAAAGTTGCAAGTTAGAGAGAGAGAAAATGGAAATCCAGAAACAGCAAATGGAAGCTGAAAAGCACAGTCGCGAGCAGTTCATGTATACCCAACGCCAAATGGTAGAAAGCATGCTTGAAATGCAAAGGCAACAAAGCCAGCAAATGCAAGCTAGCCAGCTGCTTTTAGCACAACAGCAGCAACAACAGGGCCAAGCTTTAATGTCTTTGATGGCCAAACTTGTTGAAAAGTAACACATTGTACCCGGAATACTGTATTCTTAACAATTTATTTTCTTTACTGTTTATTTAACGTTTATATTCTTAACTTTGTACACTTTTCAAACTGTATATTATACTCTAAATGTTGAAGGATTGACTTATAGTACCAATTTTAAATAAGCCCACAGTCAACAGCTTCTAATAAGGAAATATGGCACTGTGTGAAACAAATATGTACTGTAGTGTGGGTTTTTATGAGAAATAGGTTTCAAGTGAAGGTGGCTCTAAATCAAAAAATTTAGATGTTAAGTTTGATTGAAGGCAAGTAAGGGCATTTCTTAGCAATGCGGCAACAATGTACATTTTCCCAACACAGCTCAAATTGATTTTCAGGTTCTTTTTAAAATCCATAAATTTGAAAGAGTTGATGATGTCTCCAAATATCCACTCAACAGACACTCTTACATTACTCATTAATTTATTAAAGTCTTGCATTGGAATGGTGAGCTCCAAGTCTCTATATGGAGCCTGAAGGTGCACACGTAAAGGATATGCCAGATCACCATACACACACATAGGTGTTCTATAACAAAATGCAAACTGTTCCAAATCATTGAGCAGTCCTGAACGTGCCAACATAGCAGAATCATGCATCTTTCCTTCTGAAATAAAAATGGTAAATGTGTAAGCAAGGAAAGACATTTAATATATTTAGTTTTCTAACAGTTATTGGTAGGTTACAAATACACATAAAATTAATAAAACCCCTTGCCATAATCTCTCTATTAAGCTCCTTAGACTCGAGATAAGTCCCCCTTTTAAAAAAGGTAATTTATCAAGCCAGCCTCCCCCCCTCCCTCCCATTCACAAAAAATCACATTATCATATATCATACTTAAACTGTCTGTGCCAGTGCAGGTAGTACCAATGTAGACCTGCTGCAGTGTGTGGGTATTTTACTACCTGGAAAAATCAGCAGAAACGTGACACACACACACTGCAGCAAGTCTATCATATATCATACAATATTACATGATAATTATATAATTTTAAGGATAACTCAGTAAACCCCTTCTCAAATAATCAAATAAGCCTCAGTCTCTCTAATAAGTCTCCCCCCCCCCCCCCAAAGGGACCTGAAAGAATAAGGCCCCTTGGGGCTTAATGGAGAGATTACAGTAATAATAATATATGTATGCCACTCTTCAAGGAGAATACACCATTTTAGGAAACTGGGACATTAACAATTGCAATAATTTCGAATGGTTGATATGTATTCCCAAAGGGAACTAAAATTCACTCCAGAGCAGAACCAGATTTAATACATTCAAAGTCCTAGTGTGTTTATCAACGGAATTTTTTGTACAACATACCTACAGGTCCAAACATATTCGCAATCATGCCATTCGGTAAAGAGAGAGATTGAAATTTTAACGCATGCACCCTCTTGTGACCATTGTAGAGCAATCGCTGCATTTCATTAGGGCGACAAATCCGTCTCACTGTCCCATCGATGAAACCAAAGCAGTTTTCCAGTGCTGCTCCCTTTTGATGTATCATATCCGCATATATTCGAAGATTTTCAGGACTGAGTAGTTGGTGATTCCAGGTTGTTATCCTCTCATTATGCATTTCATAAATGAAATCAACCACAGTACTGGTAATCATGCTCAGCTCAGGGACAGATCTAGGCACCAGATCACTGTACCTGCAAGGGTAGGTAAACCTACGTAGAGTGATACACAGAGCTTCTATTCCACCACAAACTGTTCCTTGCTTACATCTAAAACGTTCAGGGAAACCTAATGCCATACCTAACATCGATATTTCGTGTTTCTTGAAACGAAAATCCAAAACACATTCCGTTTCGTCGAGTTCGTCGAGATCAAAGATCGGATATTCCTTATGCACTATTTCGGGATTTTTGGAATAGCAAGTATCATATAATAAAACAAATTCGTAATCATCAATCCACGAAGCGCCGTAGGCCAAAGCGATAGCATTTCTAGCTTTATTGAAAGAGGACATTTTCAACTTTCAAGAACACTTTATAAACAACTTCGCACACGTCCGCGTCTCAGAAATTATACAAATCTTAACAACTCTTACGCAATGCTCGCGGACGCGTCTCGTCCCAGGCTTTTCGCGCCAAATTGCACGTCGCAGATGGGCGCGTCGTACAATCTTAAGGTCCCTAATGTGGAAAATGTAGGGCGAAATTACGGAGAACGAAAAACATGGTAAGCTGAATGTTTGGCAACTTTTTCCTAAAAGAAAATATACTGTATTTGCAAAGGTACACAATAATTATGTTGGTATTGTCAGCAATATCTTAAGATTGTAAATGTACGTGTTATTTGCGAAATATTTTTAGTTAACTGCCATGGCCTTGGAAAGTATACAATGCTTGAAAATCTTTTCCACTTACATCATTGTCAACTCTGCAGCAGTAACAATCACAACAGCAAATCTTTTTTTTTTCGTCCTGTTAATATATTAATGATAAAATTTGAATATATTCGCACCACTGATCTGAAACTAGAACTGGATAGAGCATCCTATTGAATTCAATGAACCAATTTTGAAGCCAGAATATTTTTAATGAGATCAGATTTTTAAATCTGTCAAATTCTTGACTAGTCAAATCGTTAGCTGTTTAAATTAGTTATGTTATGAAGCAAATATATTTTTCTATGCAACGTGAAAAATATAGCTTCCAACATCTCTTCTAATGAGTTTTAGAACGTTTTAATCACCACATAATGAGGCTTATGGCGGCCATATCGGTGTGCCCTCATTAGTTATTCACCGGCAAATTTAGGAAGAAAGAGAGGCCACTGATGACAAATTCTTATCGAGACAATATTTTCCCTTTCCCACCAATAACTAGAACATGTTAGAACCTCTTTAAACATGTCCCCAACACCACAGTAGATGTGTTGTGGTCACACCGATATGGCCGCCATTGGCTTCATTTATGCATGGAGATGCACTATCCAGTCCTTGTTTTCAGATCAGTGGTTGCTAACTATTATTATTAAATGGGAGTCATGTCTGTTCTACTTATACGCTGGTCAATATAAAGACATTTACAAAATTTCATCTTCGTCGTACATTTCATCACACATGCCAATTTTATTATTGAATTTTCGATATTCAACACCAAAACCTGCATATCGCTGGTCAGTTGAGATTTATTGCCGGTCAATTGCCAATTTATAATAGGTTAAAAATTGCAAACGCATGTTTGTTCATAACAATTACATGTAGTCCAACACCAATTTAAGCCTAAGCCCCACCCTAACCAACCGGAATCCTGACCCTATGGGCTATATATTATCACAGTCTATAATTGGTGAAGGGCTATTTATTTATTATTATTATTACTATTAATTTATATTGCGCATAAATCAATGGAAGTACATTTTCCAATGCGCATTACAAGAATTAAAAGAACAACGTTATATACATATTATAAAATTTATTAATTCCCATATTCCTAAAAACTTGGTCTATAGTCTAAATTTCAAACGAAAGCTTTCTTAAATAAAAATGTCTTCAGAGTCATCAGAGACTTATTAAATATATCAATGGAGGCGCACACTCGCAGCGACCCAGGTAAAGCGTTCCATAACTTGGGTGCTGCATATATACAAAAGCCCTATCACCCAATTTAGCATAGGACAGCGCCGATCGATGGAGGGGCCAACATCAGGCTGTTGTTAGTCCGCAAGTTATATCTGATGGACTACATCAAGAACCATCCTTTCGATACGTGGCATTGTTCATTTTTCCATTGTGTTAGCATCACTTCGTACATTGTTCTAAGCCTATCAAACCATACCTTAATGACAGCGCATTTCTCGCGGTAAGTGCCTTTCTTACGAATTCAGGCAGCGGAACGGACTTGACTGTCTCTTTATATAATGAAATTAGGAAGGTTAAGTTAAAGAACATTTTACTATTTGTTTCTCTGACATACCTGAAGTATATATGCATGAATTTGGCACTTAATGTAATGAATGTAAAATAAATATGTTAAAATTCATTTTGTATTTTTATCTACGCATCAGATATAATGCTGTCGTCTTGTTAACTGTTAACTTGTAAACAATCAGCGACAACTTAGATTTAAGTGACGCATTTATAATGTCACTCTTTGATCTCGATGTATAACTGCTTTGATATTGATTATTTCAAGATGGCAGACTACTAAAGGCTAGCCTGCGTGGCCGGCCCTCGTTGCAGAGACGTAGCCAGGTTTTTCAGTCAAGGGGGGCCGAAAACATTTTTGGGGCGGCCAACTCAAAAACGTAAAATATAACCAGCATGCCCGACGGCGACCCACATTTTGCACGTGTTGCACTTCGGTCACTCTTCGGAAATCAACGGAAGAATTCGTAATATTGTAGCCACTGATCTATCTATAACTGATCAATACATATAAGCATCAAATCGAAGCCATTGTCATTGAATCAATGCTGAAATACGCCCAAATTCTCAAAACATCATGTAGTAAAGGTAAAATATAATATTTGCATGACGTATAGCGTGATAAAAATAATAAAAATATTTTGCTAGTCAGAATTTTACCAAGGGAGGCCGAGAATTTCGCCAGAGGGGGCCCGGCCCCCGGGCCCCCCTCTAGCTACGTCTCTGCCTCGTTGGAGGGGGAAAGAAGAACAGGGAATGAGGGCCTGCAAGAAAACTCAGCTTTCATGACTAAACGCCCTAATAAAGGCTGATTAAAATTGACCAATACAAATGCAGCTGGACTATAGGGGAAACCCCAAACCGAAGGAAATGAGTTCGCTTGTGCATAAACATGTCAATCAAGACGAATAAATGTAATAATATATTCCTGTGTGCGTAAACATGTCAATTAATTCTTGGTGTTGACCAATCAAATTCTACGTTCAAAAATTGAACGGCGTTTAGTCATGAAAGTTGGGTTTTCTTGCAGGCCCTCTATCCCTGTTCTTCTTTTCCCCTCCAACGAGTGCCGGCCACGCAGGCTAACTAAAGGCGAGCATATATGTATTCCACTGTTTTGGGTGGCGTAATCCTGGGTTTCATCGAAGTGCCGTTTTTGCAGAATGCTGCATAACCCTACCAATAATATCTATGGAGTGCTCTACCATGCTCTAATATTGGCCAATTGACTATTAATTTTGTCAAAATACATGTACAATACTTACGATCAGAGAACGTTTGAACCATAAATATCTTAGGATATCACGCAGTATCTTGAAAAAAGCTTAAAAAAATAAATGTGTTTTAACACTAAACGAGGAAGGTCACGACGATAGCCCGAGTGCAGAGGAGGTTGGACAGCAGACCGCAAAGCATCATGGGTAATGAGCGTATGTTTCCACGTGCGGCCTCATTTATGCGTTAACTGCCGTGAAGTCAACATCTCTGGCCATAGCAAATTCTGCGAAAATGGACGCTATTGATACAGAGACTCAATGCCATCATTATGGATGTGTTTAGTGTTTGTGTATCGATGTATAACAAGGCTCTTTGAGTCCGTTTAATGGATTTATTTGTGCAGAAATCTCAAAGGCTGCGTGTGATCAGCTGGTCTTGTGGTCAATACAAAAATGTTCATGTGTTGAAAATTCTATATGTAATTTGTGGACCCTTTGTTCAGTGTTGCACGTGTTGCATTTTATATACTTAATTAAGGTGGCTCCCTACAATTTTTGAAATATGGTAAATTTATTATTTAGATTGATTTTTTGAAGAACTGTTACTTGTTAGCAGACAAAAATTGTACCACATATATTGAACAACATTCTAAGAGTCGGAAATTGTTCACAAATATGACGTCATTATCGTTGCTATGGTAACAATGACGTTTCAATATGGCCGACATTTTAGATTTTAACGCATTTTACTCGAAAAAACGACCGGTTACCCCTATTTTTTATTTTATAAAACATTTTCGTCTAGTACAGTGGATCATCTAAACAAGTTTAAAAAAATCCTGTGGAGCCAAATTTTTAAAAAAATAATAAACATGATTTTTCGCTATAAATATTTTTTGGCTCTACAGAATTTTTTTAAACTTGTTCAGATAATCTATTTTTCTACAGGAAAACGTTTCATGAAATAAAAAATGGGGGTAACCGGGCGTTTTTTAGAGTAAAGTGCGACAAAAGACAAAATATCGGCCATATTGAAACGTCATTGTTACTATAGCAACTGTGATGACGTCATTTTTGTAAACAATTTTCAGCTCTTAGAATGTTGCTCAACATAAGTCATACAATTTTCGTTTTCTAACAAGTAAAAATTATTTTAAAAGTTTGATCTAAATCGTAAATATTCCACATTTCAAAAAATTGTAGGGAGCCACCTTAAGTAAATGTTTCATAAGCTGACCCACTGCCTGGATCGTCTGTATTTGTAATGTACATTGTGCAACTAGTGAGGAGTGTAGTACAGACAGTTAACTAAATATTTATTGGCCAGATTGATTCTGCTGGCATCAAAGGATTCGACTTTTAACATATATTTAGTTATTTATTTATCCCAATAGCACATTGTGACAACCCGCATATTGGGGTTGTCAAAGAACTTCTATATACTTTTGCAACATAAATTACTGGTGAAATGTAGACAAAACAAACTTTACAGTAATATACAGTTCCATTTTTATTGAAAATACATAGCACATGCATATTCTCTACATATATAAAAAAATATTAAAGAAAGCAAATATTCACCAAGAAGGCAAATTAACAATACAATGATAGAATTCTACCCAAAATACAAATCTGTAAATAAACAACAAATTTTATTTCTAAAATTTTCTTCTAAAACTCAGCACTTATTTTAAACAGTAAAGTCCACTTCTTCAGAAAAAAACGAGCAATCACTGCGTCAATTGTCGAAATTCGAGGTGTTCAACTTCAAAGATTGTTGACAGAAATGGCATCGGATTAATACAATATGACGACGTACAGCCTACATAAAAGATCAAAATAACGTTTACCTTACAAAATACTGCTCACATAGGTAGATCAATAGTTATTGAAATAGCATGGATGCATTCCAGGAAAAAAATTGAATAACAATGACAAAATATTCGATATTTGCGAGTCGAGTGGGTCGTCAGACAACAAAATTGCAGACAGAGCCAGACACTAGCCCAGATATAAAATCGCTAAACAAATAACTCCTAAATCTCCTAAAATTTATTCAAAAGTACTTTAACGCTTACTCTAAAGAATAACGCTCTTTATATTAAAGAAGTTTCAAGATTCATTGGGAAAAACAAGCTTTGGTGGCTCAATATCTTCCTAAACTATTAGACGCCATTTTGGCAAACGTCGAAATGACTATGGTCACTTCAATGCCTAATATCTCGAAAACTACCAGGGGATCACCGGAATCATTCCGGCAGATTTAAAGTTTATACATTTGTCTTCATCTTTATACAAAAATTACGAAAATCGAACCATGGAAATTCTAGATACTTTAGTTTGAGAATTGTAAACAGACGCGGACTTAAGTCAACACGTCGCGACGACACGACTAACTTCAATCATTAAAACAAACAAAAACACGTTTCATAATTTCTAAAATATCCATCAAAAACTGATCAAGCAAATACGTTTAAACATATAATTCATTGATATTACAAAAAATATATATGTTCCGTATTTATGAGACCAATGCAAATTTGACAGCCACTTGCTTCTTGCGAGCGCTGAGAAAATAGCGTCTCCTCATTGGTCGAAAAATATCATGTGACAGCTGTCCAACCTCCTCTGGCCCGAGTGCATGACGAATAATAGATAGACTTTCTGGCATGAAAAATATACCGCATGCATGCACCTGGTTCTGGGTTCACGTGCAGCGAAAAGCGGCAATGACGTTTGCAGCTCGCCTCTCCAACTTAGTACGTGGAAAATATAATAAAAGTCGAGTTGTTCCAAGTCTAAATAATATACTGACAAAGGGAGGAAACTTTTAAAGAGTAAGTATCATGGAAGTAATCCATGAAGTATCATGGAAGTGTTTTGACTTCACGCCTTTCGGACTCTGCAAAAAAGTTGGCCGACTTTTTAAACTACATGGACAAGATTGATCGTTTTCGTAGTTTTGACAAGAAACTACTGCTAAGGATTCGCCAGCAAATATTGAACGGTCTAGCGTACTTGCATGGAAAGGAAACCGCGCACCGTGATTTAAAATAAAAAAAAACACCTTGGTCAGCAACCAGCACTACTGCCGTTTATCCCACGAAGAAAAGACGAAGATCTTTGACCAAAATGTTTTTGGATTTCAAAGCTGGACCGTTCGATATTTGGTGACCAATTCTCAGCAGGAATTTCTCGTCAAAACTACGAAAACAATCAATCTTGTCCATGTAATTTAAAAAGTCGGCCAAGTTGCAAACTTTTTTGGAGAGTCCGAATGGCGCGAAGTCAAAGCACATGTATTCTAGCGTTATTAAAACCGGTGAATTAGAGAACTCTTAAATGCAACAACGTTCTTCTGTGTTTCAAGACTTTATCAGTTTCGCCTCTTTCCTAATACAGTATTCGTTGTTCGCTGCCTCGCTTGACACTTTCTTCACGACAACTATCTCTTCCCGAAAGTTCCCTCTAAAACCTACCTTTTTCGCTTCTAACTTTTCAAGCTCAAATAACTCCAGGTCGTCGTTCGACTGGCATGCCAACGATTTAAACGATAGAGTAGGTAATTTAAAGAATATTTTGTACAACCACGAGGTTCCTTTGTTGGTCGCCAAAGTTTCGCTATTCTGTGGTTTTGCCAAGAAATAATAGTGTCTCCAATTTCCAAGATTGAAATTTCCCTATGCCTTTCTCCACCATGTCCAATCAAACTTTTATTTATAAATGTCAATTTCCGTTTAAATATTAAGTAGGTACATAATAAAATTTATCATCTCAGCGGAGTAAACATGAAAGAGGGTTGCTTTGATCAATCTCTTGGGTTTCAAGATGCTAATCTCCGGATTTGTTATCTATAAAATCCTGAAAGCGTGGGTTGGTGTAGGTTTTTGTTTTCATTTATGTGGTGCTACTAAATATTAAAATCTGCTGTTGCAAAAATAGGCGAACGAGACAGGTGAACGGGAAGCCAACTACCCCACCCCCTCTCCTCAAAAATTAGAAAAAATACGAATATACCGAGAAACTCGGAATATACCGAGAAAGATCGAGAAAATTCGGGCGAATTTATCTGAAAAAGAGTTAAATTCAGGTTCTGTGTAAATATTTTCTTACGAAACACACATTGCTTCGTTTATACAAGCTCGATTATCTGCGAGTATAATCGTAGAAATTCTGTGTTTCAATAGACTGGCTATCATATTGAAGTTCAACGCGCTGAAAGTTTTATGTTAACATACAAATTTAAGAAAACACAGAGAAGAATGCAATTTAACAATTTCAAATTAGTGACCAAGTTCCAAGACAATCGCTATGTCTTCAATCAAGTCTTTCACAGTCTAACTTACTAATGTTTTGTGTTTGTATTTTGTTATTCTTGCTGTTGTTGTTGTCATATTGTCGTTGTTGTGTTTTGTGGTTGTTTTGTGTATTGTTGTTGTTGTGTATATGGCAGTAAATCTATTCTACATTTTAATATATACATAATTATATATGTTAATTAGTTAAATCCTCCTAGTATAGTTTAATACTGTTTTAGGAGTAATTCATTAAAGCATTACAACCAGTGATTGTTAATGCAGGGTGCGACACTTCAACAAGAATGGGTCAATGACATCAGCCAGTTTCGTCTTGTGTTCTATAACACATGCATAAGCACAACTCTCGCCATAAAACACAGTCACGCAATGTGTACCATTATATCCTGATTATATTTTTCTGACGCACGCTGTAACGATAACACGTGCACAGTTCAGTGTTAGCTTGTTAGAATGCTACATGAAGTATTTCGTACGTTGAAGCAGCGGATATTCAGATTAGTAGTTAGCAGGCTCAGTTGAACGAACTCGTGTTCACTGCTTGTGTAATCGTGTGATTACTGTGGTATAGTCTAGGACCTGTAAAGGAGTTTGTATGCATTTCATTTAGGACAGATTATCTCAACTATTTTAGGGTAAAATGACCATGGCGGTCAACATGGCATATGTGCTAAAACCCGAATCCGGGCCGAAAGTCCTGAAAATGACCACGCCCAGAAACGGCACTGTCGACATAGCTCTAAATCCTGAACCTTTCAGCCTTTCTGAATTGCTTATAGTGTTTAGAATGGTTGCTTTTATAGGTGGTCACTGGAGGGTGAAATTTGTCTAGGTATCATATTTTACAAGAAAATGACCATGCACCATCCCAGGTCAACTGCTAATTATGCATCAAATTACTCATTCACCTGGCAAAGTCTAAGTTTTCTTATTTCCTAAATATTTTTGTCATAGAATGAAAAAATATGCTTATTTTAATATAATTATTATAAATTTCATAAGGATTGATATTGTTTTGTTGAGATATAATACATTTCATTTCACTTACCCCCCGCCAGAACACGATTTCAGCCATATTTTGCCGATTTGTTTGCTTTTTATCGCCGAGCCTCGCAAGTATCATCCAAATGTGTACTTTAACACAATGCTAGTTGACTAAAGAATAATTCAACCAAGTTACGTCGGGTTTTGGAGTAGTGCCATGTATTTTATCTTCGATTTTGTGTCCTTCGACATTTCCTCAATTATGTCGCTATTGCAATGTCTCGCCGCTTCTCTGCGCTGCCCGATAAATGCCACTTCTTCGTCCACATCTGTATTTATATTACAGTATCCAATAATAATTGATTGTAGAATAGTCCCAATCGAAAAATTGAAAGCATTAGTTACACTTGGGAGTGAAAATCCTCCCCTCGTTGATCAAGAATGAGAATCAAAAACAAAATGTTCAACTGAAATAATTTGAAAGTCTCGCGCAATCTTCACGAAAACTCCTCGTGGACAACATTACAGGGGGGATGACATTTTCACGAATACGTTTGTTCGCGACCACAGCAACCCAAGTAAAGTTCGTGTGTTTAACTGTTTATATGTTTATGACAAAATAAACAAATATTCGCGTAATTTTGTATTTTTCTGGTTTCCTTTAGCTATAAAAAAGAAACCAGAGACTTACGCAATATTTTTGCACCATACTTTTAAGCCGCTATTCTGTGTAGACGCCTGTACGTTTCAGCCCATAGACCTCAGTTTTATTTACTCTTAATTAAAGTAAAACATAATCTATCGCACTTGACAGATGTAAAAATACTATTTTACTTTTTGCATTTTTGCTTGCTAAGGTGTGACCGACGGGTTTCCCGTGCCTTAAGACCAGTCGGGCTCCTAAAGGCTGTTTTGCCGGGATCACGTAGTTGTCAAAACATGTGTAATGTGGAATTTATAGCATGTGCTTTCTATGCATGGTTTTTGTAATAAGAAAGACAAGATCCATCAGGTTTTAAATTAAGAGTAAATAAAACTGAGGTCTGAGGGCTGAAACGTACAGACGTCTACACAGAATAGCCTTAAAAGGATGTGCAAAAAGATTGCGTAAGTCTCTGGTTTCTTTTTTATAGCTAAAGGAAACCAGAAAAATACATAATTACGCGAATATTTGTTTATTTTGTCATAAACATATAAACAGTTAAGGTGGTCCTATACCAAATTTTAAAAGAAAATCCTATTTTGAAATTAGACATATTATGCATCATTAATAATCCCTTTTTTCGTTTTCTGGTGTTAATTTTTGTATTTGTTTGGCGTAAAATGGATAAATAGGGGAAAATAGCAGGTTGTTTGAAATTTTGTCCCGTAGCAACCACCATAGCAACGACGTGTTATTGGAAAATCGCGACATTGGAGCATTTACGAAAAAGTTTTTTTCGCCAAATGAGTACCCACCTGCCCCTCCCTAGCTATATAGTGATTTTAAACGATTTTATTTCAAAATTCAAATTACACCAAGTACAAGTCGGTTATATTTAGGCGGGAGAGGCGTTATAATGGCGTGAAAGCAAGTTGTGTTCATGCTATATATTTGGTATAATTACGGTTCCACTTCAAGGCTATGACTGATTGAGGACATCATGTAAAATCCGACGAAAGTCGATCTGCCATAACCTTTCAAAGAACCGAAGGATTAAACATTGGTGTCTTTTTAAAGACGGCAACGGCGGAGGTCACAGCTGTGAACCAAACTTAGGTGTTGAAATAGTACGTGTTAAAGATTTTCATGATATATATGCCTACCTCTCCCGTTTAGGATGTGTTTGGCTATGTGATTTCGACCCTGGTATATTTTGTGAGCATATGAAAATATAGGGAGCTCCATGTCGAATTTTTCATTTGTGCCATATGAAAATATAGGGGAGCTCCATGTGGAATTTTTCGCTTGTGCCATATGAAAATATAGGGGAGCTCCATGTGGAATTTTTCATTTGTGCGTATAATATAAGTCAATAAAAGATTTCCCAATATAAGGCGCATACACCTGCAAATATACAACATTTATACACCGAAACATTTATATACGGCACATTTATATACCGAATATATAAACTATAATCAACTATCTATCTCTAAAAATTGTAACACTAATCCACAAATTGTAACAGTGAGTGATTTTGTGTCAGCCACCCATATTCTATAATATTAGAGTAAAAATGAGGAAAAAGTATTAAATTAGGAAAAATACTTTTCAATGTATAAGACCACCTTAATGTGACGACCGTGTTGATAAACCGAACATTGAACTTTAAATGCATTTTTCTCAAATTAGCAAAACTAGCGAATTCCATAATTGCGCGCAGGATATCTGAAGAGGTATTGAAGCTATCTTGATGAAATTTTCAGCATAGACTCATCATATCAAGGTCTAGGAGTTGTGCTAAAATAATTGAGTTATGCTGAATAGTTTTGAAGTGGTAACAGTTTCCATGCGAGTCGTCATATGCCTTTCCAGTTTTTGACCTATAAAACTGGTGATAATGTTTCAATGTTGATTGTTTTAGTTCAACTCCTAGACAATGTTATTTGTTAGTAATTGAAAGTTGTTCCAGAATTTTATCATTAATGCTTATTTAGTTATTGTGTTTATAAAATTGCATGAATTTCACCACAGGGGGTACTTTATCTCGGTCATAGGCGTACGGGGCTAATCTCAATTGGGGGGGGGGGGGGGGGGGGGTGAGGCTTGGTGCCCGAAAATTTCCGGCTAATTGCCCGAAAATTTTTCGTTTCTTATCACGTGAATTTTCAAAATGTATCGGTCATTAATTAAAACATGTTTTCCACAGAGCTGTGACGATTGTCTTTATAAACAAACAAACAATATAAATAAATTTGCAATATGTTAACATATCTTAAGATCTTTTCGATTCAAGCATTAGAACGACCTATAACGTCTGTACAGTATATTTTCGTTATTTCAAAGTTCCTGACTGTTACGTTCTGATACTATATAAATGCTCCCTTCAATAAGACTCAGGAGCTAATTCAGCTATCAAGTTTAAAGTTTTTCACAAGCAGCCTGAGAATCTCTCATGCAGTTTCTTACAGATCTTCACTTATCCATGCAAGTTAAAAGAAATGAGCATTGCGACCTTTCCGCTTGCCAAAAATGTCAATCATTCTTTCCATGTCGTCTCTTATCACTCGATTTGCATACTCCCTTTCAATGTTTATCAATGCCATGTTGCTAAGCCTCTTCTCGCCCATGGTACTCCGTAGGTACGTCTTCAATCGTCGGAGCCCACTAAATGACCTTTCGGCCGAACAAGATGTTGCTGGAATTACTGCTAAAATGGTAGCGGCTTTCGTGAACTCGGGTACCATTTCACATAGTTCGTTTTTGTAAAGCAGATCTATAACCTTGGAAGCTGTTTGTACACGATTGCGAGAAATCTCAGCGTTACTTTGTTTGAAATGGTTAAAGAATGAGTCTCAGGGTAATGCTTTGCGCGCTTGGTTGCATTGTTCGGCCATTTTAGGGTGCACGGAAAATGGCGACGTTCGTATATAGACTTTACTTATATAGGAGCTGTGTGCGTTTATAAATCCGTGAATATCCGAACAATCATCATGAATTATTTCTGAATTTCTGGGCTGTGAATACATAGCTTACACTGTGGTTACTTCTTTCGTAATATTTATTTGTAATAAACGACAAATTCAAGTCTACTGTGACGGTGTTTATGTAAATTCCGAGTCATGCCTTCGACCGGCGCATCGCCGCCAAAGCGTGGAAGGCCGAGAGATGAGATAGGATTTGTGCGTATAAAGCTAAAGAAGGACGTACACGAGATGTGGATTGCCAGAAAAGATTCTGTTGGATTTTCTACGAAGACACATAGTGATTTTGCACAGCACTTGCCTCTGAATTTTTGTGAAGATGAACCTTTGCAACAATGGAATCTCCAGGCGATGGTAAATACTATATATTTTTTATCAATGTTTTTAATTTCTTTCTATTTTAAAATGATTCGTTATCTACTCGTCCCATGTAATCATGTGTTTTGTTTATTACACCTCAGATCGACCTTTGCTATATGTTATCTCTTCAACACCATTTGGTAAATACAAACCTGACCAAAATTTGTGTTTGTCACCCATTGTCCATGAGGCTGACAATGACATGTCAGTGTTAAAATGATAGAACGTAAGAAATACGGTAGATATTATCCTTTAACTCTGTTTAAATGTTTTAATACTAGTGCTTTGTTGCCAAATATAATGTGTTCTACGTCTTGAGTTATGTAGCAAGTGGTATATATTGTATCTATTTTATTGTTAAATTCACATGCTATTACATATATCCTCAACAACAACATTTCTCAACCATAATAATATATCATAAATGAACGCCCGTCCCTTGGCCCTTCACTTGGCTATTTCACATCGTTTCACATGTCCCCATCAGGATAGTTAGTACCAAAATGAAACCAGGTTTACTGGAAATCAGGGTTAATTTAAATTACTTTCCTCAACAGAACCATGGATGTTGCACCCACATCTGATAATCTTGACGTCAGCAGAATTGAGAGTCTTTCCATTTCTGTCAATCCTGAATTTGGATTATACCGTGAAGACCCATCATTTGAGAGTGATACCACAAGTTCCGAATCAGATAATGATGCAAGGTAATTATATTTTGCATTTCTATGCCATTGATGCTGTATTATAATATTTGTTATGGATTATTTGTCAAACAACCCAGAACCAAAGGGCCTGATTTCTCCCTATATATGGTTAAGCTTTTAACATAATTGAAAAATTGTTACTGGTATTATCTACAATTAGTGTAAAAGTAATGGTTCAACATAAATTAATAAGCATGTACTGTTTTTGATGACCATTCAAAGCACAGCATTCATAACACACTTTTTAATGCAGCACCTTTTGAGTTTTGATGGCAAATTAAATAGTATGCAATGAGTCATTTGATAAAAAATCCACAATTCCTCTTTCCCCTTTGGGGATATCATAGTACATTTTATTATCCAAAAAAAGAGATTCCTCCCATACTGGATGCTACAAATTCCCTCTTACCTTTTTCCAAATATATATTCACTTCAACACCTTTTTTATTAATAGTCCCAGTTCTTCAAGTGAATGTGAAAGTGGATCTGAAGATGACCAGTACATTTATGATGTTCAAGGGTAGGAAACAACTATCAGTTTTAATTGTAAAATCTTCATAACAGTTCACTTTCTACTATACTGATTGTAAACATGGCCAATTTCCCATATTCATAGTGACAAGGAGTACGTCTCCATTTGGTACAGTGCCCTAAACCCTAATAAACAATGGGTTTGTTAGATGTTCAAATATTGTCTGTTTTTTAGATTTGCAGAAGAGTACTATGTTCCTCAAGTATCACCATATACCGTAGAAAATGATGATCCTGAAGCAACATTAAGTGCCATAGAAGATGAAGAGTGTGATCGTGAGGCAACATTGTGCTGCAGAAGATGATATGACAACTGTTGATATTACAAAAGGATATTACTAGGGTTTCACGGATATATTTACCATGTAGAAATGAGACTATTGGGATTATTGGTGAAAATGGAAGATGTTTCAGGGTCATTTTTCAAGATATGAAAATTCTTCCTAATGACATCCCTTACTTTGAAATTGAAGGATGGTAACCGAGAACTGGGGGTATTTTGTTGTTGGGAACATTAGACGCAGGGTCTCTAAGGGATATACATGTAGTATTTCATTTTTTATGTATTACAATACAATAGACAAAGTTAGTGTGATACAAGACAAACTATTTGAACCCATTAAGTGGAAGTACTCTATCACTGACAAGTCAAATCATCAGCTAATGGGTTAACAAGAGATAATGGCAGATAGTTTTGTTAATCCTGGAATACTCTTCCACAGTTCCACTGACAAGTAAAATTGTCTGGTGTTGGACAGAGTTGAAATAATTTGATTGTTTGTAAATATGGAATTAATAATTATCAAAAATTCTCATGATGTGAAGATGCAATTATGCACTTTATATGTCTTCACGTCATTAGATGGTAACTTAAAGGGTTGGGGGGTTATCAATAAAGCATTACTGTAAATTTGGTAAATGTGAAAGATAGGGGTTGCGTTTACCAGACAGGGCTTTACAGAATATTTAATACTTGAAAACCTTTATAATACTGTAATATAATAGTAAGAATAATTTTAGTTGCAAATATATTTTAGATAGGTTTATGTAAAGTACATCATGCTCTCTTATTGCCAGCAAGACACACGATGGGCACACCTTTTGGTTCCCTCTCCCTAATTTCTTATACCGCCATAAAATGTACTGACAATATGCTGCCTTTCTAAACTGTTCGTTGAATAGTCTGGCTTCTCTGCCCTGATGTCACACCTCGCTCGAATAGCCATGACCAATAAATACATCTCTGTCTGTGCATGTGTTTTGGAATGTCACAAATGATGTGATGTTCTTGCAACACTTGTTTTCCTCCTCAGTCGGCATAGGTTGACATACTCCACATGTACACCATGACGGCCTTGTCTCTGGAAGAACTGGGGGGTTTCCACCAAATTACACTAGATTTTTGGCATAATCAAGGCTACCTTTACCATTCGACAGAAGTTCAAGCAGTACATTATCCTTTTGGCCAACTGTAAAAGTTCCAATGAATTCCTAAGAATATTAAGTTCCTGTAAATAATGCTTTCTAAGATTCTATAATTATATATTTCGGTTTGTGTCAGTACCAAATGAACAAACCAAGAGCTTCTTCAGCTATACAACAGGAAAAGTATTAATACGAGCATGGACTGACTGTCCATAAATTATGTGATTTTGGTGACAAGGAAAGGCGATATAAACGGTAATTTAACATTTGCTTTATAAAAGTGTAAAATATTTCCAAAACCGAAATAATTTGAATGACACTATGAATTCCATTTATATACCAACAGAATCACAAACATCAAGTGTGAACTTACCGTGATCTGGTGTTTTGCTTCCCCTAACGCGATCTGATGACGCTCAAAAGCATTTCTTCCGGCATTTGTAGCTGCTACTGTTCCCTGTTGAACCTTGTTTTTACAACCTGCCTTCTTCGTTCCACATGAACAGCCATCTTGAGCTCTTCGTCTCGACATGGACATCCACGTTGTTCTCTACCGCTGCGTCTGCTACATGTATTTTTGCAACTACAAAACTGAAATGAAACGAAATTTAATCTATAAATACACGTGCATATACTCTATCAAACTATATCATAAATCAAACAACGACGAAACAAAGAGTATTTATACTCACTTGCGTTCTATCCTGGTCAGCTTGTAAAGTAGGTTCACTAACTTCTTGCGTCCTGCATACCGGTGATCCGTACGCACTTAGAATTTTAGATCGTCCTCTAAATCGTACTGCGACGCGTTCAAATCTGGATCAGACACTGATTCAGACATTTTATAAAAAAAAAGCACTAAAATATTCTTTCAAAGGACACAAATTCGTGTAATATGAACGCAAAAGACGCAATATTATGCAAATTGTAAAGTGAATGTGCACGTGACACGGAAATTTCCCGTATGTAAATATAAACAAAAAGCGCGCAAAGCATTACCCTGAGACTCATTCTTTAAAGAGTTTCTGATCGACTTCTATTAGATCTTTGTCGAGACCATAGAAGTTACCAATGAGCTCAAAATCTGACTCTGATGGTTTTTCGCTCAGAATAACTGCACCCAAAGCACACAGCACCAAGCCCGTGGTCATTTCCTTGAAAACGAGTTTCCAGTTCTGCCAAAACATGGTCAAGAGAGTTGTAATAGGTATTGACTCTGTAGTGCTGCATAGGTGTCATTGCTTCCGTGTTGGACGTTGCTGACTCACCGGCGAGATATTGTACACGTCGGGAAGGCTTTTTCCGTGGTACACGTGCATCACGAAAGGTAACAAATACAGTATTTTGGGTCCAAGATTTAACGTCACCACTGATTTGATTTGCTCGTTTCCAAATTAGTTCGTAGCTTTCCTCGGTTCGGCAGCCTTTCAAGGTCTTGATAGTAAGTGTTGCGTTTCGTCGAGCGTTAATAACATCAACGTCCTTACCCTGTAAATAAGTACTCAGAGCACTGGTGTTTGACAAGATGACTTTCAGTATACAAAGTCCTAGAACAAACTCAAAATCGCGCATGGCATTTAGCAGGGCCCTGCTGTCGGAATATGTTTTTGGGTTTTTGTCGTTGGCCAGTTTAATGAGGGCCTTCACAATTCGCTCGATCTGTTCGGTGATAGCTCGTACGCCTATGATCTCGGTAACCATGGCAACAGTGTCCTGAACCAAAATATTGTTTTGGTCAGAGTATCGAGCCAAACAAGATAGTAACAGATGAGTTTCATACTATTGAAACGGAGGAAAATTTTTTTTTGGTAGAGGACCACCTTAAACACACGAACTTTACTTGGGTTGCTGTGGTCGCGAACAAATTCGTGAAAATGTTCACCCCCCTGTATTGTTGTCCACGAGGAGTTTTCATGAAGATTGCGCGAGACTTTCAAATTATTTTGAACCTTTTGTTTTTGATTCTCATTCTTGATCAACGAGGGGATGTTTTTCACTCCCAAGTGGGACTAATGCTTTCAATTTTTCGATTGGGACTATTCTACAATCAATAATTTTTGGATACTGTAATATAAATACAGATGTGGACGAAGAAGTGGCATTTATCGGGCAAAGAAGCGGCGAGACATTGCAATAGCGACATAATTGAGGAAATGTCGAAGGACACAAAGTCGATATAAAATACATGCCACTACTCCAAAACCCGACGAAAATTGGTTGAATTATTCTTTAGTCAACTAGCATTGTGTTAAAGTATAACATTTGGATGATACTTGTGAGGTCGGCGATAAAAAGCAAAAAAAATCGGAAAAATATGGCTGAAATCGTGTTCTGGCGCCGGAGGGTAAGTGAAATGAAATGTGTTATATCTCAACAAAACAATTTTATTCCTTATGAAATTTATAATAATTATAGTAAAATAAGCATATTTTTACATCCTATGACAAAAAGATTTAGGAAATAAGAAAACATAGACTTTGCCAGGTGAATGAGTAATTTGTTGCATAATTAGCAGTTGACCTGGGATGGTGCATGGTCATTTTCTTGTAAAATATGATACCTAGACAAATTTCACCCTCCAGGGACCACCCATAAAAGCAACCACTCTAAACACTATAAGCAATTCAGAAAGGCTGTAGCTTTGGCTGTTCAGGATTTAGAGCTATGTCGACAGTGCCGTTTCTGGGCGTGGTCATTTTCTGGACTTTCGCCCCGGATTCGGGTTTTGGCACATATGCCATGTTGACCGCCATTGTCATTTAACCCTAAAACAGTTGAGATAATCTGTCCTAAATGAAATGTATACAAACTCCTTTACAGGTCCTAGACTAGTACCAGAGTGTGTAATGATAATGATAATGATAATGATAATAATAATAATGATATCGTTAGGAACTAGGGACGAAAGCTACAGGTAAAAACACAATCTCGTACCCAGAGCCATAGGCGTACGAGGCTGGGGGGGGGAGGGGGGCAGCCAGTTCAGTCAGCTGAAATATTAATTAGTCGGGCAATATTTTCTCTTAACTTCGTTCCTCACCCGCTCCATGCACAAAATCTCATCCCAAAACGCAGGAAATGGCATTTTAAAGACTCTACTTTTCAAGTCGCTCAGCCAATCAACGTGAGGCTAGTTGAACATGATTGGCTGATAAGATTATCAATTACCTGTCAAATCATTAGACATGGGTACAGTATCAGACCGTTAGAGTCATAAAATTGAAAACCCAGGTGAATCTTTTGCTCACAATAGCAGACATTCCAACCTCCGAGTCCTCAAAACCGGGACACTTCCCAATTTTCCCATTTTACTTAAATAAACGCCTCCCTCGAATGAACGCCTCCCTCGAAAGCGACCGCCAAATTGTCAAAACAACGTATGTCACGAGAATTACATCGATCGGCGACAAACTCGGCAATTGTTTGGGGCAACTAGAAGCTCCCATTTCATTAATATGTATTGAACCAAACGAATTTCATTAATATTTGTCACATGAGCCTTATTTGAAGAATACAACTATTAAGATACTACAGAAACCGGGACAATAAGAAGAAAACCGGGACACCGGGACAACATAGTCCAAACCGGGACAGTCCCGGGTAAACCGGGACGGTTGGAATGTTTGCAATAGGCTGTTTCGTTCTATTTTGAGAAATACTCCAATTTGAATTTCGCCAAACTTTTTGAAGGAAATTTGAAGGAATTTTCAATACTTTTAAAGGAAATTTCGATCAAAATCACGACAAAAAAAAGACATATTCATTTCGGAAAGTGGAAGCACGGGTAGAGTCATCAGTCATGTGACTCATATTAATTGGGAACGCCAAATGCCCAAAAGAAATGTTGTTTTATGTGGTCAAAATAATCTCTTAATTTCATTATTCTGTTGAACTTTAAAGATGTTTTGCTTTCTAGAATAGACAAAGGTAATACTGTGTATTAATTTGTTTTTATATATTTCTCCTGGTGCGTTTAAGATTGTGTAATTTTCAAATATATTTCGATGTCTGGATCACAAATTATCATACAGATTTGTTTTAAAGTATCAATAAAATAGTAATATTTTAGTGAACATTTATTAAATATATATGAACTCTTTGACATTTAGTGACACACTGCAATATAGCATAGTTATTAGTCAGTACAATCTAGTGCTGACAGTGATGAGTGGTTACATACCTATACACTATACAGTGCTGAGTGCTGTACAATTCATGCACGTTAATTAAATCATTCGAGATAACATGTACCTCCAACATGTAACAAAGTACCTCCACATTTTAGACAAGGAGAACAATAATTTACTATATAAATGTACATTTCTAGTAGCAGTCCAGTATGGAATCTTGTATTTTTATGTGTGGGACAGTCATGCGGAAATTTTTCGTGTGCGCCAAGACACTCAAATTATTCTACAATGTTTGAGCCAGTTTCAACGATTAACATCATCATCTAACATTTTTGTACACCGATTGTTGCGCTAGCCAACACACTTACAAGTGCACCGAACATGTGAAGGTTCCAGCTCTTTCTTTCCATACTGGGTGGCAGTGGTGTAGAACTAAATTGATAAGTAGGGGGACTGTCTAGACAAGAATGTTACAAAACGTGAAAACATCTGTGCATTCTCAGTTCCGACTTTGGTCTAAAACTACAGCAAAAACAATCCAAACTGCAGTGAAAACATTGTAAAAATAAAGAAATTCCATAGATTATCTGTTCTATTGAACATCGTTACTTTGAAGTCGTACCGAAATATGAGTGTGTGACTTCAACCCGGAACACAGAATGGATTAGGTCATAAGTAACCCCCCATAAGTAATCCCATGGCCGCATGTTTATGCAATATTCATGCCTGAAATAGTCCTTAGAGATTCTTGGAGAATGAAAACTATGAAAAATTATATATGTGCAAGCATTCTGGTAAAAAAAAGGAGGGCTCAGCCCCCTGTACCCTGAGGAAGGCGGGTTCCATTCCCAAGTGCCCTCCCTCTTCTTCACCACTGTCTAGTGGGGCTATCTCCACCCCTTACTTCTGGAATGTTACTGTAAAATACAGATTGTGGTTTGGGAGATTTTTTTGTTTGAGCTCAAGGTGTAGTCCAGTAGCCTGCCCTTGTTGTAGTGGAGAAGACAAACAGGGAAGGAGGGCATGCCATAGCCTTTCCTGATTAAATGCTGTTCAATTTTTGAATGAATAATTTTATTGGTCAACACCAATAATTAATTGACATATTTATGGATGTATTATCATATACGAAGTTGTTATTTGTCAGGTCACGGAAATCCTTAAGCTTTGGGTATTTGTCTGTGAATTACTGTAATTTGATCAGCTCATTCAAATGGTCAGGTAGTTTTAGACCTGAACCTTGCCCCCTCTCAACCCCTTCATTACCCCAACCAAGCAGGCAACCTATTTGAAGGAACTCTGAACTCACATTTTTCTCCCCTTTTCTAAGCTGGGATTCAAACCTGCATGCGAGCACTCACAAGGTGGATGCCATAAGCACTTGACAGTCTTGACTACTGAGGATTAATTTGCTTGAAAATTATTGAAATTTATGATATAATTTTCAGATCATCACATGTTGAAAGAACGAGGAAAATAGTTGTGCTGGACAAATAGCATTTTCATATTACAGTGAGTAGTAACCTGTCACAGAAAAATATCCATTACATATAAACTACTTACTAACTGAGAGTGAGGGCTGTACAGGAAAAACGGAGGTCTTGCTGAACAAGACCGAGGTTCAATATTTTTCCTTACAGCCCGAACGGTTGAGGTTAGTAAGTTGTTTATTATATGGCAATTAATTAATTTAGCTTTTATTTGTAAAAGTTGAAAACATTTGCAGAGTTGGTCACACAAAAGCAAGTTTTTATAAAATATTAACTCCACAGATATACAGAGATATTTAATAATTTAAGTGGCAGTACCCTACCACTGACCAGTAAAATACTCTGGCGTTAGACAGAGTAAAATACTAAAGTAGGGCGTATCTGGATGCCTTTCCAGCTAATGCGTTAACAAGAGACACTGGCAGATAGTTTTGTTAGCCCATTAACTGGCAGTACCCTACCACTGACAAGAAAAATCGCTGGCGTTAGACAGAGTAAAATACTAAGCTAATTGGTTAATAACAATTTTTCGAAAATCGCTGAAAACTACTCTGAAAAAAAGCTGCTAGTTCAATTCACTTCATAAATCATTTTTCGTTATTATCTAAAAATACCTAAGACAGTGTGTCGCTGATTTAAAGTTATACTTTTTTTCAAATGTTTAATAAAAATTTAAAATTCCTTCTGGCTTATTACAAGTGAATTAATTTGTAGCCCTTCGTATATACTCAAAACACAAACACTTCTCAGCGACTACAGTTGCAGAGTCTAAAAAATGTGTGAAATTTACCTTATTTTTCGATTTAAGCAAACCAAACTTGATCATAGTCATAGGATGCTAACCATGCTTCATTTCCATTTTTGTGTTTGTAGTTGTTATTTTCTGCCGTTTTCAAGTATTTTAAAAGACTTTTGGAGATTTTTCTTGTCAGAAAATCGGCTTTTCGTTTCAAGGCAATACAAATTACGGGAAAATCCTGCCGTGTTAGTGACAAATTGTGAGATTTACCAAAACAAACGCTTGCCTTATAATAATATATTATATTCTTTGTCTTGATTGACATACAGTATTTACACACAAGGGAATACATTTTGTTCGGGCCCGGACCACGGAGGAAATTGCAAGTTAACCCCCTTCTCCCCTTTGGATGTCCTAGTACATTTTACTATAATCAAAGGTGAATTTTTCCCCTCCCATCCCCTTCGATCCCGATGCCAGAAATTTTCTCTGTGGGGGAAAACCCCCTCACAAATCCCACAATAACCCCACGTGACAAAATCCCCACGGACAAAAATCCCTGACGGCTATATCCCCTGTGACAAAAACCCCAAATTACTGAATGCCGACAAAACCCACATTTTAATCCTGAGTGAAATATCAAAAACTGAGAGAAGTTTTTCCGGATATAAATGAGCGATGGCTCACAGAAGCATTCGCCTCTCACAAAAGTAATCCATAACCAAAGCAAAATGCATGGATGACTCTCAAAAGCATTCTGCATGAACGAAAGAGCAATACATGTGTGCCACTGACAAAAGCAATCTATAGCAGAAGTAAAATACAGCACATGAATGACTCTTAAAAGCATTTTGTAAAAAAGCACATTTCTATGAAGTGAGTTATCTCCAGAAGATGTCAGAGGAGAGCCCTTAAGAAAACGAGTCAGGCAATAAACCAAGGATCTACAAGACTGCGTAGACTTCAGAGATAGACGCAAGACTCTGGAGCACGTGCAGTGTGGCGTCGGTCAGAACATTCGCATTTGTTAGTAACATGAACAATAACTTTCTTTATATTATAAGTAGTATCTAACGAGCAATTTGATTGGCCAATTGCGCGTGCTTTATGACGCAATAAAGCACGGCCACCGTTTTGATTTTTCTCCCTTCATCCTCGCTTGTTAAATTTTCCTCGGAATTGTCAATACAATATGAACAAAATTATAATAGTTTTAAATCCAAAGTCTGTCAGAAAGCAATAAAAAGTAGACCTAAACGAGATGGAAAAGGCCAGCCAACAAATAACAACGGGACATAAAGGGCGAATAAAGATTCGTAGCTGTTTCTGAGTTTGAAATATACTTTTTTGCTTGAAAGTTCGCATTCAACGGCGACAAGAAACGCGAAATCTGTGCTATTTTGACATTTAAAGGTACAAAAACTGTATTTAAACACAAACCAAACCAAATTTATCCACAGTTCTAGGTGCAAAAAATTAAAATTAACCATTTTGGCATTGATTTTAGATAACACTATGTGTACAGTTTTTAAGCTGTCAAGATGCAACGACAAAAACCTACACAAATACGACATGTTTATGCATTTCTTGACAGTTTGTCTGAGAAAATTTTTAACCACCAACCTCTGAATAATTAGCCAAAAAAAACACAAAAAATATTCAAACAGTACCTTCAAACAAAAACTGCCTGATATATTTGGTTCAAGATGAAAAATCCACTTGGCAGCCAATGTCGTCAAAGCAGCTTGACAAAAAGCCTTCGCTTTTATACCGAATCCAGGACAAAAGCGAAGCAGAACAACGAAAAACCAATCTGTCTATCTTTGTGCACTATATATGACACATTTTCAACAGTTTTTGTGCCTTTTTAATCCCTAATTTTTGTTGAGTTGCAAGTTTTTCGCTCCTTCGCCGGCCACAATTCAAGCTTGTAGTTGTTGCCAGGCAATGAAAACATTAAAAAGCTTGCGAGTGACGTCAGTGATTACATGTTAGGAGAATATCAATGTTGATCTTTGAACAAAATTGTTTACTGTGGTTATCTACCACTTATAATATAAAAGAATTAAAAAAACTCGTCTTGTTCCGTTATGGTGTAATAATGCACTCGGGGGAATGTTGGAAGAATACTCGAGAAGCGTGTAAAACACTCGCCTACGCCTCGTGTTTTACAAGCTTCTCTCGTGTTCTCCCAACATTCCCCCCTCGTGCATTATTACACCATAATTATAACGGTACGCGACTCGTTTTTAGTGCAAAGTTTCTTCGAAACTTTGCAGTATTGTGGTGAGTGGCGAAAATTCAAACGAGTCAGTCATTCATTCATTCAATCATAGTGTAAACTTTCCGGGGGGTGCATACAATTTATGTTTCTTTTTAAATTTCATAAGAATATACATAAAAATATTACTCGACTGTGATTGGTTGATTTCAGTGCAGTTAATCCCAAACAGCAGTGCAAAAATCTGTAACAACAGTGCAAAATTCTGTAACAACAGTGCAAAATTCTGTAACAACAGTGCAAAAATCTGTAACAAACTCATCTGATTGGTCGGAAAAGCAAAAACGCCTAAAATCAACCAATCAGCGTAAGCAGTTTCTGTTCGAAATGACGGCCACAGATTGCTCCAAAACAAAACAAATATGGCGGCCGAGCTACATAAGTGAAAGTTGAATTCTGGCCAAAAATATGGCTGCTATTTTTATTCGAAATTAACAAGATTTTAACTCAAACAACTTTAACTTAAACTTGCTTGGCTAAGGTGAAACTTTCAAGTCGTTGCTGATTCATAAAAATAAAATACGAAGCGTTATCGGTGGACGGCTCGACGAAACTTGTAAGTTGAAAGTATAGTTGTCTCGAACATTTTTATGTATATTATTAATAAGTAATAGCATGGTTTCTCGTGAAATTTGGATATAACATGCACTCGTGAGTTTTTCAAAGACCTCAAATAGCACTCGTCCTTCGGACTCGTGCTATTTTGAGGTCTTTGAAAAACTCACTCGTGCATGTTATATCCAAATTGCACTCGAAACCATACTATTACCTATACTTAACATTTAGTGATTTAGTACTTCAAGACAGGGCTTCACATTTTTCTTTAAATATTCTTTTGATCTTATGGCGACTTTAGACAAACTATGCTGAATTAGAGTCTTTATATTGAACTTGAAACATTTGCTGAAGACGTCGAATTGACATTAAATTGGCGACCTTTCCCCCGGAACACCCGATTTTTTGTGCAATCACAAATGCACGTGCGCTATCAAGTGCGTGGCCGCGAGGTGACTGCGAGATTCGTACACGTGCCGTGTAGTGAGTCTAGCGACAAGAACATTTTAATATCTTTATATCAAATTATCAATATATAGTATAACTATAAGTATGTCGATGAACCAGAGAGAAATCAGTCATTACATAACTGACTTACCAACTTGCCTTCAGTACTGGATAATCAACGGGAAGGATTGTAGAAATTCACTTATTTTCGCTTCCCGAGCATTATTATTTGACATTTGCTTTCGAGAATATGATTATGACAAAATATGTGGTAGCAGTTTAAAGGCTATATTATTTCAAATACAACTATTACCTTATGAACTATAGGGGCAATGCCAATGTCAATAAACTTGTGCAAGTCGATGGCTGGATATATATAGTATACTGCATGTATTCGATCTGTAATCTGTATTATGAACTATCAAAACAGTGTAGACTATAGTATCCGATTTATATTATAACCTCTATGGTATAAAACGGGTTCATATAAACGTGCTGCCAATAGTCGTGTTAATTTAAACTTTACAGTATACCTTGAATTGATGGGATATAATTGTATTGGGATGTATATTTTAAAATAAATGTAAATTCTGATTTTCTGTGATATAAATAATTACGTTTGAAGTGTGAACGTAAACAACAGTACTGTTTATATATGCATTGTCATTGACATTGTTAGGAAAACGAAAGTTAAACAGTATTTCCGCTTTGAAAAAAATCCCCTTAAAAATTGTGTCGGTGTTCTAGTTGAAGGCAGTGGCCGACTATACACCCTTAGTTTTTATACTATTTCACCAAACAATTCAGATTTCCGACTTGGACTTACTTAACTTGGGCTAATATACAGTATAATAGCCGCCCATGTGCAAAATTTGAAGTGACAGTCCGGAATTATAGAGTACAAACATATACAGTAGAGTCATGTTACTGTAAACAAAATTTTCAACACAACATTTAATGTACTATTTAAAACACGAGCAGGAGTGCTTTATCAGAATATAAAACGCGAGGCGAAGCCGAGTGTTTTATATCTGATAAAGCACGAACTGCGAGTGTTTTAAATGGCTTCAAAAACGACCCATCTTATTAGCTCATATAAAAACGAATTTTGAAAATTGTTGTCTTGAAAGCCGAGAAATTTCGACGAGAAAAACGAGCGTGTCTTTATCACATATAAAGACACTGATTAAACATTAATTTCTTTTGTGTTTTCTTCATGAATTATTGATGAGTTTTTGAAAATAATATGAACCTGTAATATTTACAAAACTAAACTATATCATACATGTAACTACTCTTTACTCTTTGTCCTTCTGTAACTTAATACTGAGTATAAGTCATAAGCATAACGATTAACGAATGTTTTTCTTTCAACACAACGACAACGTAATATTTACTGTAACTATTCATCCACAACATTCATTGCCTTGATAACTTTGTCCTCTCTCAAGATTACAAATAAAATATTTTTTACTAAAAGCAAAGTTTCAATGATCATTTTCTTGGAAAGCTTGGTAGGGTCCGTCTCTTGTTACAAGTAATTATAAATGGGGCATAATTTGCCTGCGTATGTTTACGCTTGGCGTTAAAAACACGATTTTCAAAAGCGAAGTTAATAATAGGCCTTCGAAAAACAAATGTCGTGAGAACTTGACAATCTTGACATATAAATACTGCTAGCTATAATTCCATGCATGACTCATCTATTTACGTCAGCAATAAATACGCATACATTTCCCACGGCGTATTGTGAAATATTCTTTATCTGTAGGATCAAGGAGAGATTTTCCTGAAACATTCCTTGCATTTACTTGTAAATTATGTTGTTACAGCCTACAGGATCCAAAATTCAACAAAAATATGTCTTCGCCGCAGAGTACTTCAGTGCTTCCATATTAATCTTTCGTTTTCCTTGATATTATATATATTGGGTCATTCCAGAAAAAATCCAGACAAATAAGGATGATTGCAAAAAGAAACAAAATATATAGTGTACATACTAGAAATGTATTAAATGCAATAAACTACACCCGCAAAATTTTCAGTTGCAGCTGTAAGTAAATTATTTAAGCTGTTTGATAGCAATGTGTTCTAATGTGGCCAACTTGGTTAATGTACTGTACTTTATCTGATTAACAAACTGCTAAGCAATGATGAGTTTGACCTCATGAACATGAAACCCTCACCTGAGGGCATGTTGATAAAGGTGGATGCGGATATTTAAGTATTATGAATTGATGTATTATTTTGAGGAATGCACATTCCTGTGACTGTCATAGGAGAGCACGGCTTAGTTAACTAGGCCAGTGTTAGTCTCGCTGATATATTTCTTGATGGCAGTGATAGCCCATACTGTGTAGTGCCAACAAGTTGTAGCTTTGCATAGCAATAGGGAACTGCGCTCATGCGTGCTTGCCCTGCAGTGGGGAACTGGATGCATGCATGCTTGCACCACAATTGGGGAGAGTGAGACTGCACGACAATACAAAGGGGAAAAATTCAGGCTTCTATTTCAATAGGGAAAGGAATAGGGAAAGTTTGTACTGTAATATGTAGAAGGTTAGGCTAGCACTACTGCAGGGGAGACACTTCAGGCTTCAACTGAAAATGAATAGCTGATCCAGTCCGCAAAACAAAACAATTACAGTGTACATTCAAACCTCCCTAAGAGAGAGAAGGATAATCTCTTCAATATCTTCATAAAAGTATTTCGTTTTGAGCGCTTTTTTACAGGAAAGCTGGGGCAAGAGTTGGGGGCGGGCCGGAGGAAGGGCAAAAGCATGAAGTAGAATTCCAAACAGATTTCCCAATCGGAAATGCTCAAAACTGCCCAACTTCGATATTAGATAGAGTTAGCTAATTCTTCCGTCCCCAAACCAAAATTTTGGGAATTTAACAGCGATTTGCAACAAATACTGTCTGGTAAAATACTGATAAAGTTACACGTCTAGAAAAATAGGTTGCTTTGAGCATAAAGTGCAAAGCAATATAAATATTGTCTGTGTGTAATTATTAGCTGTGGCGAAGGCGAAAAATTGGTCAAAATATGACAGGGTAAAATCCTTCATGAAATTTCGTCATCCAGTACTACATTTTTATATTATGTCTCGATTTTGGCATGCAATAAGCCTTGTAAAATATAGGCGAAATATATTTTACGGGAATTATAAACCCGTATGGCGTAGGGCCGTAGTCCGCCATAGACGTGCATTTGCTTACAATAATTTCTAATAATATACGGCAATGTTTATACGATAAAACTGTACAAAAATATCAAAACTACGCAAGTAGGCTACTGCTATAGATGTAACTTTGAAATCACGACTACGCCTTTACTCGGCTATAGATCCACTATAACGCGAATGACATGACGTACATGTAGCGCGCGAGCATACACCTATAAAATCCTGCCGAATAGACGCCCATGTCTAGTTTGAATGAAATTGTTTTTACGTAATCTTGCATATACATGCATATCTTCAATATTGGAGTTTCAAATATGAATATTTGATATCCCCTTAATACTGTATCTTATCGTATAATAGAGAAATTTTTGATAAATTTACCATGCATGTATATTTTACAGGTATTTAATTGACGTAATAACCAATCCTGAACAAAGAATAATAAGCAGAACAAGCGCTGAGTTGAAACGAAATAGTTTTTGTAAATCTGGTAAGTTGTTATCTCTAGCAATTCAGGTTCATTATCCGAGCGAGCGTCCCTACTATGGACACCACGATGGGAAAGCAAAGTGTCCATATGAGAGAGGTGTCCATGTTATCAAGGTCACCAGGATGATGTCACTTTTAATTAGACTCTATTGAAAGTTAAAGTGTTTCAAACGGGCTCACTGTTGTAATAGTTCGATATATATAGAATGTATTTGAATATAAAAGACCTTTACAGAACGTAAGCCAGGGCAAAAGAGGTCGTAGACGGCCGGCCAAAGTTATAAAAGTTAGACTCCGATGGCATTTTTTGTTACAAGTTGCCAACAGGCATTTTCTTAAAGCTCATGCATTGGCGAACAAGACTATATATGTTGCCACCTCTGATTTTGAATTTACCGCCAAAAATTTGAGAATTTTAGAGTTTTGCCTATTGAATTACTATAATAGCAAAAAATGCAGAATTTCAAGTTCACTTTTAACAAAAATAAACTATGCCAATAGAATGTTCACCAAAAAGTATACATAAGACAATTAAATGGCTAATGCGATTTTTCAAGCCCGTTTTGAGTTAAAGAAGGTTAAAGTTGGCAAATAGTAGCCGAATAGCATTAATTAGTGCATTTTCTGCATTTTTGAGTTTCAACAACTCAAAATACGGTATGAAAAACGTACAACTCGTTTAAATGTCTTATATATACTTTTTTGTGAACTTTCTAATGATATAGTTTATTTTTGTAAAACGTCAATATGAAATTTTTTGCTGTTATAGTAATTCAATAGGAAAAATTTTTAAATTCTCAAATTTTTGGCTGTAAATTCAAAATCAGAGATGGCAACATATATAGTCTTGTTCGTCAATGCCTGAACTTTAAGAAAATGCCTGTTGGCAGCTTGTAACAAACAATGCCATCAAACACTTTTTCTGGGCACATTTTTAAGAGTTGGCCGGCCGTCTATCGCGCTGTACACTTGCTTATAACTTTAGTATTTGACAATCTCAATCATGCAAGTTAATATTATTAATGATTAGCGCTGTATATTACATCCTCCCTTTTCTAATAAATTCATTATTAAGAGTTCATTAACCTAATATGAAAAATATGCAAACGTAATCAGTGAATTATTATATGTTACTGTTAGCTGGTATAGAATGTGATGTTTATGTCTTGTATCTTGGATTTTAATTTATAACTCTTCCATAGCGACTTGTTTTTAACCGTGCTACTGGTCTATTTGCTGGAGGTAGATTTGGGGGTGGTGGTTGTCTTTCTTTCTGGTGGAACTGGTTGTTCTGGCATGATGTAGTCATGATCAACATGAGAACTATCTTGTGCTTTCTCTTGAGTTTTCCGTAGGTGGATTCTATTTCTTCGGTATTGATTTTCATTAATAGCCGTTACGATTATGTAGCTTCGTGGTGTATCATGCAGAGTTTGACTGCTGCTGCTGGAATACATGATGACTGGGGATCTTTCTTGAACCTCACAGTATCTCCTTCCTTCAAAGGAGGCAAAGATTTGCTTGATTTGTCAAAATATTGCTTTTGCTTCTGTTGGTGTTGACTACGAGTGCTTTCGTCTACTCATGAGTGCTTGTGCTGGTGTAACACCTTCTAAGGATCTTGATTTGTCTCACAATATTTCTTTAATATGTTGTTTACTGTTTGAACAGTCTTCTCATGAAGACCTCCAGATTTGGGATACTTAGGGCTGCTTGTGGTGTGTATATAAAACTATAAAATTATACTCACTGACGAAACGTTTGTACTCTGCCGAGGAATGTTGTGGCCCATTGTCGGAAAAAACAGTCGGATGAGAGTGTCCGCTTTGGTGTCGAGAAGTTCTGCTACTTCGGGGTACCGACTGTAGTCGACAAATCGGTGCCAACCGTAGTAGTAGTAGTAGAAGTAGTAGTAGTCAAATAAGTCGGTGCCAACCTTTTCCCAGGGTCTCTGTCGAATCTCATGAGGTTGAAGGCGTTATAATAATAATAATATATTGAATTTATATTGCGCATGTTAGCATGGAAATATGTTCACATGCGCATTACAACAATGAACCTAACACTACTCATGTCTAAAAAGCATACATGATAAAATAATGTTAAAAAGATCATTCAAGACCTAAAAGCTAGTCTAAATAAATATGTCTTCAATGCTGTTTTGAATGACGGAAACGAATCAATACAACGAATATTTGCAGGTAATCCGTTCCAGAGTTTTGGAGCAGCCGACTGAAATGCTCTATCGCCAAGTGTAGCCAAACATTTCCCACTAGGTGGTGTAAGAGATAGGCTGTCACATGATCTCAAACTATATCTAGAGTTTGTCCTTATAGATATAAGTTTTACAAGGTATTGGGGAGCTAAACCGTATATACATTTAAAAGGCGTTCTCTTTGGTTTACTTTGTTGTGATAGAAACATGTTGAACAGGTGGCAACTACACGCGTAAAAACGCACAAATTGTAACAAGTCTGCAAACAAGTTGTTACAAATCTGTTCACAAGCTGTCAACAAGTTGTCTTCGCACTGCTTGTTCCCAGTTGTTGTAACAAGTTTGGAACAAGCTGTTAACAACTTGTAACAAGCTTGATGGCATTGTCAGACTTATTACAAGGTTGTTCTAACAGGTCTGTCACAGCCACGATACAACAAGAATGTTACAAGGTTGACAACTCAAGGTTATAACAATATTGTTATATCAAGCATGTGACGGACTTGTTGGAACAACCTTGTAACAAGTCTGATAATGCCATCAAGCTTGTTACAATTTGTTAACAAGTTGTTCCATACTTGTTGACAACTTGGGACAGGCAGTGCGGTGACAACTTGTTGACGGCTTGTTGGCAGACTTGTTACAAGATGTGAGATTTTTGCGTGTGTAGTTCTTCGATTTGAGAGTTCATGCCGGGCCAAAAGATACATTGTCTGGCCAACCGCTTGGTTTTTTCAATACCCTGATGGGATTGGTGCGTCTTTTGTAAAGTGTTTGTGCGGAGGTTATGTGGAATCAGAATGTTCTGTGCCCTGAATATAAGGTTGTCGTGGGTAGTCAGCTCATCTCGGTAGGTGTAGTAGGGACGAAGAGGTGCTGGAAGCAGGAATTTGTTTTCTGGCCACCCGGTTTGAATTTATCGAACAAGTAACTGTATGGTTTCGTTGGTGTTGATCTCATCCTTAATCGCTTGTGTTTTACGGTCAGTTACATACGATTCAGAAGACATTAAATAGATGAAATGCTCTCATTCGATAACTGTTTGTCTATAATATCGAGTTGGAATGCACGTCACAGTGCATCCGCAATGTACATTTCAGTATCTTTCTTGTATACAAGTGTTGTGTCATACGCTTGTAATTGCATGACCATTTTCTGCAGTCCACTATAATGGTTTCTTGAAGATTGCTTCGAGGGGTTGTGATCATTTTCGACAACAATTGGTTTGCCGTACACATACTGGTGGAAACGTTTACATGCGAACACGACAGCAAGGAGTTCCTTCTCGATTTGTGCATACCGACACTGTGTCTCATTCATTGTTTCGATGCATAAGTTATAGGTCCGTGATCTTGAATTAAAGCTGCTCCGAGACCGCTCTTTGAAGCTGTATGGCCACAGCTTTTGAAAAATCATAATAACGCAATGTTTCTGATTGAGCAATCAGATTCTTAAGTGATATAAATGCCTGTTCGCGTCTCTCTAACCAATCAAATTCATTGTTTTTCTTGATGAGTTCTCGTAGAGCTGCTAGGACCTCAGAAAGTTTTGGCAAGAACTTTGTGATAAAATTTGTCATGCCTAAAAGTCTCTGTAAATCTTGTTTACATGTGGGTCTAGTGTACTCTAGGATTGCTTTGATTTTATTAATATCTGATTTAACACCTGTTTGTGTCAATGTCTCTCCTAAATATGTGACTTCTGTTTGGCGAAATTGTCTCGGCTAAGTGTCATCTAGATTTCTATCACTCGATTAAGTACTCGCTGAAGATTACGATCATGTTCTTCTCTTGTCCGCTCCCAAATCAGAATGGCATCAATATCTGTTTCACACCCGGGAAGATCACGAAATTTCTCATATAATGTTCTGTGAAAAACATCCTGAGCAAAGGTCACCCCGAAATGAACAACCGTGAAACGATACCGTCTAAATTGTGTGTTGAATATAGTTAGATATGAGCTGTCCTCATCGAGAGGCATTTGCCAGAAACCTGAAGTTGCATTTAGCTTACAGAAATATTTGGCACCTGTGAGTCTACTTTTTATTTCTTGTTGTGTTGGTAATTGATAATGTTCACGTAATAAGGATTTGTTCAAATCGCGAGGATCAATGCAAATACGCAATTTGCCAGAACGTTTCTCATTTACGACCATAGAATTTACCCATGCCGTGGGCCCTGTGACTGGTTTTATGATTCCTTTCGCGTCCATATCATTCAATTCATCGCATACTCTACTTCGTAGCACTGCTGGAAGCTTACGTGGTGGGTGAACCACTGGGTTTGCATCTGGTCTGAGTTTGATAGGGTAGGGCTCTGAAATACGTCCTATACCCTCAAAACATTTGGAGTATTTTTCAAAACTCGATGTTGCTTGTTTCTCCACTTCGCAGTTGGTCCACATTATGAAATGTTAATAAGTTCATGCTTTTGCAGCTGGTGCCCTCGAGTAGTGATTTACCGCTCTCAACTACATGAAACTCCAGAACTTGCTTTGTTGACTTGTGTTCACATTGTACATAGCATTTGCCCAAGATATGGATAGAATGTTCTCCAATATGCAGTCAGTTTTGCTCAGAAGGTTTAGTCGCTGTTTTTGTTGTGTCAATGCCGTGTTCACTGGAGTCGTCTTCGACTTCGTATTGTACGTCGCGAACTGGTTTATCAGAACGTGTATTTCAGGTTGAACGGCAAAATTTGGCAAAATGTCCGAGCTTACGACAAGACTTCGCTGCGTGTTGTTGATCACAATTGCCACAGCTGTACTTTTTACATTGTTTTGTTTGTTCTGTTGACGTCGTAAATATCTGTGATGCGTTTGTTTCCCCGATCTACTAAGCACGTCTATGCATGTTTGCTTGTTGATTTTCCGTTACGCGACTTCAGCTACGCGACATATATCGACTGCTTTCTTTAGAATTAAATCGGCTTCGCGAAGTAGGCGTTCTTTCAATGTCCCGCATATAATTCGATCGCGTATTAACCCATCTTTCAGGTTTTCAAACTGGCATGTTGAGGCAAGGCTGCGTAACTCCGTTACATATTGGTCGATGCATTTGTTCTCTGGTTGATTTCGGGTGTTAAATTTGTGTCGCTCATATGTTATGTTTTTCTTTGGGCTTCAGTACTCTCTAAAAGCTGCTATCAATTGTTCCGTCGTTCGCTTCCATGTGTGGGTTCCATTCTCGGCTGTCTCGAATTCTCAGTGGTGTTGCAAATGTTAATGTTTTGTGTACTTCACGGCCTTTCTCGCCAATGAATAAAGGAAAGCACGAGCATTGTTCTTCTTGCGTTCGTTCTTTGAGTTCTGTTTTCCCGAATTGTAGTATCCAGTGTTCTTCGAATTTTCTGAAATTTTCGCTAACATTGCCGTCAAATTACAATTCCTTTGGTGCAGCCCAGTAGATATTGCTCGATGCCATTTCGCTAACCTATAGACAATAATGGCATCCCATTGCTTACACCATGTAATAGCTCGTTATATATAGAATGTATTTGCATATAAAAGACCTTTACAGAACGCAAGCTAGAGGACAATAGGTCGCCCTAAGTTACACACGTGCTTATAACTTTAGTATGTGACAATATCAATCATGCAAGTTAATTAGTTAATATTATTAATGGTTAGCGCTATATATCACAACTGTCACTGGGAAATGTCTTTGTTAAGAGATGCCGTACACTATTAGAGAGGTGTTCGTAAGGGGATGTTCAACTGTAATCTTTATACTGTAGATACTAGTGGGTTTCAGTGAGCGCTATATTTGGTAATAAATAACTTCAAATGATTATGGAAGCAAGAAAAAGATCACGTTCCACAAGAGCAGAGTCAATCATGCTTGGAAATTTAATTGTTATACATCAGAATTTAGTTCCACCCTTTCTATATGCAATAAAGCGTATTTCAACGGAAAACTGTTGTACAGTACTTTCTACGTTACATTAAATACACCTCTGTTTAGGAAGATCTGTTATAACTGCACAATTATCTGTGTCATAAAATGCGCTCTGCAAAATCTAGTCAATATATATATATGTAATATATACAAACCGCGCGAGAGGTCTTTATCTGATTTAAAACATCGAGGCGTTTTAGATCTGATAAAGGCCGAACTGCAAGGTTTGTATATGACTTCTAAAATGGCACGTTTTGTACGCTCACTGGCGTTGGAATTTTTAAGGTTGATGTTACCCACGCTGTAAAAAATTGAAGGAGAAAATTTGAGCAAGTCTATATCAAATTATATAGATCCGCTTCGGGTCATGAGTTTCCTTTGTATTTTGCTTATGAATAATTAATGAATTTTAGAAGTAATATATATATTTAAGGAGTACTTTACAGAGAAAGAGCCAGTAAGACAAAATTTAAGTGAGTTTTGGTTAGTGTCACGATATAGCACGTGCTATAATCATGATGGTCATTACCGACTATAGTAAAGGCCATCGACGAAGAAAAACTTTAAAATCTACAAAAATGCTTCGAAGAATGTTTCAAGATTAATGTTAATCACTCGTACTCGCGCAAGCCATTTTGAAAATCATGTTAATTATTTCGCAATCCCCCCTTAATTATTAACTCTAAATGACCTACGTCATCGATAAATGTCAATGGTTATCCCATAGAGTACTCTAGTAACCTAGCATAAAGCTCCAAAGTATCCCAAATAGTACAGGAGAAAGCATAAGTTTGGGTTTCGAACGTGCGGTGCCAGTGTGGGTAGAGTAGAGCAAATACGGCGGTTGACTGTTGTGTAAAACTACCTGAAAAATACAATGAGAACTTCGACGTTTCGAGCGAAGGCCCTTCGTCGGGAAGTTAGTAGAATTTCAATTTCAAAGTAAGGGATGTCATTAGGAAGAATTTTCATATCTTGAAAAACGACCTGAAACATCTTCCATTTTCACCAATAACCCCCTTCCCTCGTTTCGACATAGTAAAAAATATCCGTGAAACCCTAGTCCACAGCTCTCTATAAAACCTGTAAGTATATAGATTCTTCCACTACAATTTCGGCATCAAAATCTAAGCACATGTTTTCCCCCGACCCATTCTAATAACTTCCAGACGAAGGGCCTTCGCTCGAAACGTCGAAGTTCTCATTGTATTTTTCAGGTAGTTTTACACAACAGTCAACAGGCGTAAGTTTGGGTTTGTAGAACTACAAGTTTGTGACGCACAAGATTTAAAAAAGAGGAAGAAAATGAGCATTTTAAACTTTCAGACGCCCGATGCAGTAATTAGTCGAATAAGCAGGTTTAAAAATTCCCGTACTTAGCATAAAACTGTCGATCAAAATGTTTATTTTGTTTATATTCATATTCAATAGTTTTATTATGCATAGTCAAAAGAAAAAAATATGCAGCATGATTATACAGAATTCAATAATTAATCGTGTGCAAATGAAAAGTGAAAATAAGAAAAGTGATGCAACGCATACACGTGTCTATGGTCTAAAATACGTATACAAAAATGGTTCAATTTTACATATCATGAAAGGCATGTTTACACTACGCTCAATTTTTAGCACGGCACAGCTAAAACTGGTACCCGTATCAAATTTACCCGTCCTTGGACTGTCTCAATAGGTAATTCGAACACGGATTAATTTGGTACAGGTACAAATTTTATTCCATTTTATTAACCAATTTTAAGTTTTATCATCAGCTGAAATTGTTTTACGAAAGTCAGTTATCATTAACTAATTTTTTTAACTAAATTACTCATATGCTCTTATACAAAAATATAAATTATTTCCATTGTACTTTCATGGTGTTCATGTATGAATAGTCCCATGTAGTGGTAACGTTTCCAAAATAATGGTAAATATTACTGTTTAGCTCATAATTTGTGAAGAAAATACAATGACTGTCATTATTAATCTCGTATCGTCTCATACCGAATTCGTTTACGATAGGTCGATCAACCGGTTTTCATATATGTCTTTGATTGTTCAAATCAAAAGAAAACACATGGAGCGAATTACTGTATTTATATGATAATACCGATTCAATGGCATGTTTATCATTTTGAAGACTTGTTCTATTAAAATTATTTAAAAAATAGCTGATCAGTAAAGACATGAAAGCACATTCCTTGTGTCTAGATTGAACGCTAAATATCTCATCGCCTTGATGTATATCAGAGTAAAGAAATATAGCCACGCTTACGTGAATTTTTCTGAAAATGTTCAATCTTTTCCATTCGTTTATGAAGTTTATAATATTTTAGCACATGCTTGGAAGGAAACCATGCGTGCGCATACAATTACCATGTCTTGTTCACTCCCCGTTTAAGAGTGACTTCAAGCTCGATGTTTTCCCCCGGAATTGGACAGACATCTTTCCAACCGATCGACCGACGCGAAGTTGACGTCCGACTTCTCGAGAATACATAGATCCGCACAAAGACTGGGTCGAGTGAACTGTGGAGAAACTTCAGCACGTCAAGAATAGTATACATACATATACATACATTATTCAGCTCACTCCCCATTTGGGGCTTTTCAGTGACCGATTACATCAAGTTCTAGCTTACCTATATCATGTACCTACAGTATTTATTTTTACAATTGTGGTATTTCCTAATCTGTCTATCCTAACCCACCCAGTCAACTTTCCCTGTGGGAGGAAACCGAAGTGCCCCGAGAAAACCCACGACTTTCGACAGAGCGTTGACTCACTCTTTTCACATGAGTGTGATAGACGGCCGGCCAACTCTTAAAAATGTGCCCAGAAAAAGTGTTTGATGGCATTGTTTGTTACAAGCTGCGAACAGGCATTTTCTTAAAGCTCAGGCATTGACGAACAAGACTATATATGTTGCCATCTCTGATTTTGAATTTACAGCCAAAAATTTGAGAATTTAAAAAATTTTCCTATTGAATTACTATAACAGCAAAAAATTCAAAATTTCATATTGATGTTTTACAAAAATAAACTATATCATTAGAAATTTCACAAAAAAGTATATATAAGACATTTAAACGAGTTGTACGTTTTTCATACCGTATTTTGAGCTGTTGATGCTCAAAAATGCAGAAAATGCACTAATTAATGCTATTCAGTTACTATTTGCCAACTTTAAACCTTCTTTAACCTTCTTTAACTCAAAACGGGCTTGAAAAATCGCATTAGCCATTTAATTGTCTTATGTATACTTTTTGGTGAACGTTCTATTGGCATAGTTTATTTTTGTTAAAAGTGAACTTGAAATTCCGCATTTTTTGCTATTATAGTAATTCAATAGGCAAAACTCTAAAATTCTCAAATTTGTGGCGGTAAATTCAAAATCAGAGGTGGCAACATATATAGTCTTGTTCGCCAATGCATAAGCTTTAAGAAAATGCCTGTTGGCAACTTGTAACAAAAAATGCCATCAGAGTCTAACTTTTATAACTTTGGCCGGCCGTCTATGATGAGTGTCCTCAACGAGAATCGAACTCAAGACTCAGAGGTGAAAGGCGCTTGCTCTGACGACTGCGCCACCGAAGCCCGGTGAAAAGGTCCAAAGGAGAAAAGGTCCAAACAAAAATATGCATGCCGCTTAGCATTTTTACCTAAGAAGTAGAAAATGTCCGCATGAAGAAAACAATGATACGACAAAAACGTCCCATGGCTGACTCGAATAAACAAACACATGAAGAAAACAAAAGAACATTTGATGCGAGAAAAAAGTCCACGAGGACACGACATCATAGGGAAACAAAGGAAACATCTCATGCGAACAACACCAGGGGTCAGGCTGTTCGCACATTGTCCATATTCATGGCGAACATTAATTCATACCATAAAAGCATGCGTCTGGTTTTAGTGCAAAGTTTCCATGGAAACGTTGCAATATTGTTGTGGTGGCAAATTGAGACGAGTCATCTAGTCATACATAGAAGCAGAGTGTAAACTTCCGGGGGGTGCTCGCCATTAACGTGCAAATTTGTGATATAGTAAATTTCTGGAATTTATTGAATTTATTAAAATGATATTAATACGTATTAACTATTATGTACTTTTTTCTTCCAATTTAACGAAACATTTTGATCTACTCCGATCCGTATCAACTAAGTATCGTGATATTATTTACCTTCAAAAATTATGATTGGGTCGTTCAAGACAAAATTACTCCCACTGTAGCATGAATTTGTTCGAGAAATGCGTTAAACTGAGTTATAACTATTAAACATGGCCGAACGCAAGAGCGAATGCCGACAGAGCTACAGGACAGAGCTACAGAGCTACAGGACACATTTTGTACATTTTTAGACGAAGAGCATTGCCCGCATTGCCAAAAGACTTGATTCATTTATTTAAAACTTTGAGCCATTGTCATTGACTAATTGAGGTTTTATTGGCAATGTAAACCAATGACCAAATGGCAAATTGCATTGCGCGACTGTAGTCTGTAGCGTGTATTATAAAACTTTATCGGCTATCGCTCTCCAATATGTTGTTCCAGCAGTATATTTACATAATTCATGAAGTGTTGTAGTCATAGTTAATTTGTAGTCGAGGAAAACTGAGAAGCTGTTTGCGAAGTAGAAGATATTATACACATGTTTTTTTTATAGTCTGTAGACTAAATCGATTGAAAAGAAGCATTAATATTGATATTGCCAAATAAAGTTTATATAACTGTTCATAAAATTGTATTGTAATGGCATAAACTAACATAAAGCTATAAATAATACATTAATGCCACATGTGTACGAAACGTTGCTGGAATAATATAATATCAATTAATAATGTCGGACTGTAATGCGTGGCCGAATCGGTTATAAATTGATACATACCTATACTTCTATATATTTTTTCATATATTTGCACTTTTATACTGTTTTGATAAATACAAAATTGCTTTTGCACGTGCAATAGTATTGAAAAAAGCATAAATATTAAAGAAAATCTGAACGTAATTCTGTGGCGTTATAGTAACCGGTAAGACCTATTTTTTTAGAAAGCGAAACTATTACAAAAGAACAAAGTTTCGCTCTAAAAGAATTTGGATGGAATTTACACTATAAGTTTGGCCTACCCAAATAGATCTCGAGATCAACTGAATTTTAATATACGGCCTATTTTTCCATTCATTAAACCATACTCCTATAATAGCCATAATTCTCAAATGATGTAAATACAGACTACAGTATGCAGAAAAGTAACATTTTGAGGCTTCATACGTCATTTACAAAGTAATCGCATGCAATGAATTCGCGTTCTACCTATGTCTATTTTGCCTTTGGCTTTCGGCAATACATCTTTGCACTTTAGCATCTTCTAGTCAGTAATTAAATTGTCACCCTAACATTTACTTCTATTCTTTAGGGATTCTTAAGTTGAAGACAACGATGGATCCACTAAAAGCCAAAGCTAATTATTCCCGGGTATGTCAGCTATTGGTAGATAAAGGAGGCGACGTTTTAAGAGCTGCTTTACATGCGGTACATCCGCCTTCCACTTTAGCTGCCTTATTGAATGCCAACAAAAAGACCTTGCAGAGAATACGATACAGTGTAATTAAAGCCCCGCAATGGAACTTACTCTTTCCATTATCGGGTACACCAGATTCAAACAACTTTGATATAACTTTATTGACTATCCTACTCCGAAATATTTGTGGATTGTTTTCACCAGCTACAGGGTGGAATATTTTCCCTCCAGCCAGCGATACCTCTATATCTGCTAATATTTTGAGGATCAAAATGTTCAGAAATGAGGTATATGGTCATATACCAAATGCTCAATTGGACGACACCACGTTTGAAACATTGTGGCAAGAAATTTCGGGACCTTTAATCAAGCTAGGAATTCGTCAAAAAGATATCGATGAATTAAAGGTGGCTCCTCTTAGCCCTGAAGAAGAAAGTTATATTGAAAAATTGAAAGAATGGAAACAACAAGAGGATGATTTTATGTCAAAATTGAATGACGTGGAAAGAGAAGTTGTTAAACTAAAAAAGACAGTTGAAAATGTTCATCTCACACACGTCGACCAACTGGCCAAGTTTGACTTTACTGGAAAGATTGATGGCCTTTGTAAGAAATTTCAAGACGGCACTAGAAACTGGTTCTTTGATAAGGTGTCAAGTTGGTTTAGGAATGAAGAATCGAGAGTTATGATCCTAACTGCAGGTCCTGGCGTTGGTAAGAGTGTTATATCTGCAAAGGTTTGTGAACTGTATAAACAACGTCGTCAACTCGCAGCTTACCATTTCTGCGACTTTAGAAATTCTGATTACAGCAATCCTCACAAAATTCTCCAGTCCCTTGCCAGTCAAATGTGCCACAATGTTGATGGATTTAGTGATAAACTTACTGAAGTTCTTCGTCGTGAACATTCTCGAGACTCGCTTTCAGACGCATTTCGTGTTCTTTTAAACGATCCATTGCATGCCCTTGACAGATGCAAGCCAATGTTGATCGTTGTTGATGCTTTGGACGAGAGCAAAACTGATGTAAAAAGTGAATTTTTGGAGTTGATATCAGAAAAGTTTCCTGAATTACCAAAATGGATTAAGATATTCATTTCCAGTAGACCGGAGCTACAAGTACAAAAAACACTTCAACATCTATATCCTTTGGAAATCCGTCCTGACGACCACCATCACAATCGCGACTTAGAGCATTTTATTCGGCATTGTTTGCCTAACCTTGATGAAGATAATGTAAGTTCGGTTATTTCGAAGTGCGAGGGCTCGTTTCTGTATGCTTATTACTTAGTGAATGAATTGAAAGAAAAGGATTTGGGAATTGAGCCCAACCTAAGTGATTACATCCCCAAAGGTATTGCCGGATTTTACGAAAAACAGTTCAAACGTTTGAAAACAGGCCTCCAACGTTTTAAGCAAGATACGTGGTCATCTATCTTGAACAGATTTATAAACGTCGTTGCCGCTTCTAAGGAGCCCCTTCCAATTAAGATTCTTTTTACATGCATGGGTTTGTCCAGGGACGAGTATGAAATACGTAAGGCGATTATTGACATAATGTCAGAAATTCTCCCAGTTTACGACGATTGTCTAACTGTTTATCATAAGTCATTATGGGATTGGCTGACATTAGACGGGTATGAGGAGCATGCGTTTGTAGCAGATGTTGTAGACGGCAATGAACGTCTCTGGCGTGCTTGTAAGACGATATTCAGCGATATCGATTCGTTAGGATCAGTTTTAGATTTTCAAATTTCACCTGAGAAAATGTACGCTTTGGAAAATGGTGGAAAATATTTGGTAAATTGGGGTGACACGGAGGAATTTTACTGGTTAGTGCACGTTGGGGTAAATTTTTTGAAACTTAAATTTTGTTCGCGTCTGAATGTTGATTTCTCCCGAATTCTTAGCACATATAAGTCCAAACTTCCCGATAATATTTATTGGGGCATTATTCAACTCCATGGTTTCTTGAGAACGATGAAAGAAGGTCACCTTGCGACCATGGGAGCCCAGGCTTATGGAAAAGAAATATGTTACGTATATTTGCAATCACTTGCAAACGGACACTTTGATATTTTACAAAATTGCGTTAGTTGTAAAAATACAGCTAAAGATATCTTAGATAAAACAAATGCGATTTGGATAGAAGAAGTGACGAATGAAAACAATTCTAATTTCAAAGTTATTTCCAATGCCGCATTTACAGGGAGTACTTGTTATATTTCATTGTCACCAGACAATAAGCTGCTTGCTTGCTTATATTGGAATTGGAATGATCAGAAAGTAGGAGTGCTTAAATTACCAAGTCTGACAACTTTTTTCGAGCTGAGGGTAGGTAAAATAACATGTCCTCTTTACAACAGTTTTATCTTTTCGCCAGATTCTTCATATTTTTTGTGCAATTCAATCAGGTCTTGCGTCTGTATTAAAGAACAAAAGGAAGTGCCCTTTATCCCACATGGCCCTGAATATACTCTATGCTGTTCATTTTCTTCATGTGGAATGAAACTTGTTACATTAGAACAAACGTTAATTAAACTGTGGGATGTAAAAAAGAAATATCTATTAGTAGAAGTTGAGAATGTGTATAACTTACCTTATTGTTCGTTTAGTAACTGTAACTCGTATGTTCTTGTTTGGCGTATAGTTAGCAAAGCATCTATCTTGGATGATATAATAGCTATATTGCAATCTACAACGTTGGAAAGGTTGGATATTAAGAATCTTCGTGTTGACACTTGCTTGACAGATAAAGATTGCTTCCAAATATTTTCACCGTCCCCTTCGTATGATGACTTTTCTGTTAGGATTAGAATTAATCATTATCGCTTGCCAACCGGTCAGGTAGTTCTAATTTCAAATAGATGTTGTTCAAAGCCTTTAACGTGGAAAGACAGAAAGTGTGTAATATCCTCGGATTCTTTTAAAGGTGCCTTGTCTTTGGTAGTGTACGACTTTATGAACCAAGAAACCGTTGCCATATTTCGGATTCGCTCTTTCCTTAGTTACACTACTATTTATTGCATATCAATATTGGATGAGAAAAGTTTTCTTATTTGGTCAGGTTGTGATCAAGTATTTGTCCTATCGTTCGAATCTTTTACAGACACTCCTGATGCTTGTTCTGTTGACAATGCATCTATAAATTGCCGTGCATTATCGCGTGATAATTTGCATGTAGCGTGCTGTTATGAAAATTGTATTCTGACAATTAGGAGTGTCGATAATGGGGAAACGTTGCAAACTGTTGTACTGAAACAACCAGTAAAAGCTTGCTGGTGGTCAGAGTCCTACCTTTGGGCGGTTTGTGAAGGTTCTGTCGTAAAATATCCTTACGACTCAACACACACAAACGTCTTGGGAAATGAACTTGAAGAATGTGCTATCAATTTTGAATATGTTCTTAAATTTGCAGAAGGTGTTCTTGTCATTTATTTCAATGGAGAAATCTCGATTTTGAAAATTTGTAACAAAAAGCTTTGTCATCAACAAATACCTTATTCGAAATTTGGTGTCTTTTCTGTTGCAATAAGTTCTGATGGGTGTGCTGTTCTGTTATATTGTACGTCCAAGTCAAATTATCAATTGTGGGAAATAGAATGTGAGAACAGGTGGGAATTACGTTCAACTGGAAGGTTGAATGGTGTTGTGAAATGGTTCTCTTTCACGGCTACAAACGAGTGTCGAAGTTCCATATGGCTCACATATGACAGTATTCAGTCATTTGCAAACTATCCAATATTTCGTTTACTTTCTATTGAGTTCCCAAGTGGTGCGGAAGAGATGCATGAACTTCCTAGTATTTACACGTTGGAACGGGCTATTTATGTAGACTCTGGCTTTCTAATTCTTTTCGAGCATGAGTGGATACATGTTGTTAACGTGTCAGAAGCCAAAATAATTACTTCCAGATATTTAGGTCGGGTTGGTCCTTCTTGGAACGTATTATCTTATTTCCACCTCACCTCAAGAGGTTTGCTTCTCTTGGTTGACAGGAATGGTAACAAGTATTTTAAAATTAATAATATTGAAAAATATTTCCCTTCTTTAATGGATAAATAGTTGAGAATAACATTTGCTGTTTTCTTCCGTCTGGAAATGTTGAATGTAAATCAATCACTCGTAAAACAACATGAATCATCATTATAAAGTCATATTTCTGGATGGTAAGTATTCAGGGGCTCTATTATCCAATCCTCGAGCAATTCTTAACATCTTAGTAAAAGTTAGCTTGGAGGCCTGTCACGAAATACGCGGATCGAGACGTTTGAATAATGTAAATTTCGTGGAAAATATTATTTTTTGAAAATTATATTTCGGACTAGTTTGCACGCCCTGCTTTGTCCAAACATCATGAGAGGTTGGATTATTTTGATTTACTGAATATTAGATTTAAAGAAGTGCTTTAGTTATTTGTAATAAGCGTGCATGTAAACAAGCCCTTATTAAATGATCTTATAGACAAATGGTTACCCTTTTTATTAGGTTTATCTATAAAAGCTTTTGCTTCCCTGGAACTGAGTAAAGCTTAAAATACCTAATTAATGAGGATAAATTCAATTATTATTTTCAATACAAAAAGTTATGGCTCAAAGAGAAAAAGTGTCTGAAAGTTTGAAGACGTAGTAGAAACGAATAAAAGCTTTTGTTTAGGACTATAGAATTAATGAACATCGTGTTGCGCTTAACATATAGCGTCGCTTTTGTGGAGAAGGTCTATCGAATGCTTTCAAGAAGGGAACACATAAAAATAATTTATAGACAGCTGGTGATTGAAAAGAATATAATTGATAATTGAAATAAGTCTCCTCTTTGTAAATCATTTACGAGTACAAGATTCGCCATATTTTTCAGTCGTCATCACTAGCAAGGTGGCAGTGACAACAGAAAAATATGACTGGAGTGCCGAATGTTAGCCAAATCTAAAATAGGAAACATAAGGCATCATGAGCTATGTATGAAGTGGGTCAAAGCATATGCTGTATGGTGCAAGACTGCATGTAAACTGTTGAAGTAATAAAACAAAATTTTGGCGAGATAATTCTTAATGCCATGCATTCGGAACACACCGTTTAGATAATTACGCCACGGTTACTTCCTTGGCCTGGCAGCCTCGCTCCCGTGAATCAAGACGAAAGGCTATTCGCTCACGATTAATGAGATCGAGTCTCTCGGGCCAACGAGTAGTCTGTGACGTTTTGAAAGAATTTCATTTAGCGGCTTTTTCTGTATGCTATGTTTATAAACTAAAAATTTCAAACTATCCAAATCTTTTTCAAAACTTATTGCTAATAGAACGTGGCAAGCAAAATATTCTTCAGGAAAATGCTGACTCATACTTATATATAGTCTCATAGTAATATACAGTACACATATAACTGGACAATATATAGCGTCTAAAATTACGTTGTAATCAAATTAGATACTATTAACACTTTAGTTAGAGTATATTTATAGATGTATGTGTAGCAGTATTTTTGTAACAGTAGCACAAAAATTTTAAATAGCTGTAATTATTAAAGGTCGGTACCTACCTATATGAACAGGCTTTGTGATTTGTTGGTTATGAAAGCAGAAGACGATATTCAATAAACAATATAAATCGTATTTCTGAATAACGAGTGATCAACACTGATCACCTTTGTTTTAGAAGACCAATCACAAAACATGTTCATATTAGGTAGCTACTTGCCGATTATTAATAGCTGAATGTGTAATCCAAGTTGAAAATACAATGTTCAGTTATTTTAAATTTAATTGATCATCAAAGACATTCAGATTGAAATTCATAACTTGAGAACATTTACATTATATATTACTGTACTGTAAAAGCAAAACGGACTATTAATTAGTCATAGAATATACTTAGTAATTAGCAATGAAAGACAATATATCATTGTCGAAATAATCCAATTGTAGTACTAGAGCTGTCCAGCATCAAGAATATGCACTTGAAATGTAACCTTTTTGTATCAATATATTTGTACCAAAACGTTGTGGCATCATTCTTCTACAGGGGATGGGTTTTTAAGGTGGCTCCTTACAATTTTTTGAAATGTGGAAAATTTACGATTTAGATCAAACTTTTAAAATATTTTTTACTTGTTACAAAACACAAATTGTATGACTTATGTTGAGCAACATTCTAAGAGCTGAAAATTGTTTACAAAAATGACGTCATCATTGTTGCTATAGTAACAATGACGTTTCAATATGGCCGATATTTTGGCTTTTGTCGCACTTTACTCTAAAAAACGCCTGGTTACCCCGATGTTTTATTTCATGAAACGTTTTCCGGTAGAAAAATAGATTATCTGAACAAAGTTTAAAAAATTCTGTAGAGCCAAAAAATAGTGTTTATTAATATTTTTAAAATTTGGCTCTACAGAATTTTTTTAAACTTGTTTAGATGATCTATTGTACTAGACGAAAATGTTTTATAAAATAAAAAATAGGGGTAACCAGGCGTTTTTTCGAGTAAAATGCGTTAAAAGCTAAAATGTCGGCCATATTGAAACGTCATTGTTACCATAGCAACGACAATGACGTAATATTTGTGAACAATTTCCGACTCTTAGAATGTTGCTCAATATATGTGATACAATTTTTGTTTGCTAACAAGTAACAGTTCTTCAAAAAAATCCATCTAAATCATAAATTTACCATAATTCAATAATTGTAAGGGAGCCACCTTAAATGATTTTATTAAACGACAATTGAAACCAAAGCTTAGAATATCTCAATAAATCCTGTATTTTTCCCCGGGCCTTACCTCAATATAAGAAAAACATACGAGTTTTTGAGACATTTTGTTGTTGATATTGTGTTTTTGTGTCTTGTTTTCAACAGCTCATATATTGAGTTTACAAGATGACACTATTAGGAGTTCTTTTCTTATGTTTTCTTACGTGACCACACGACGGCCCCGCCATGGGTTGTTGATTGATTGATAATAGTATTTATTCAGGAAAACCAACATCACAAGTTGTGTTTTTCAGAAGGTCCCTGAGAAACTATAGAAATACAAAAGATTATACAATAATAATATGCATGCAGGTTATACGATATGTACTATTTACAAGAAAAGTTTAAAATATAGAACTAAGATAATTATATATTACAAAGAAAAGCTAGTTGCGAAATGCTTTCGATTATATTAATACTGTGGAGATTTAAGAAGTGCATTATGAAAACTAGCTAGCTGGTTAATTGATTTGATGTTATTGTCCAAATTATTGTACTCCTTACAAGCTTGATATAGAAGTTTCTGCTTTCCCCAATTGGTATTCGGTTTGCTGAGATGAATGTGATCTCTTTGTCTCGTGTTATACAGGTGGATGGTTTTAGGTAGGTCGAAGTCATAATCTATCAGGTTATTTTTCAATTTGAAAATGGTCAGCATTCGATGTAAGTAGCGCCGGTGGGTAAGTGGGTGCCAGTGTAGGTTTGAGAGAGCTTCAGTGGAGGAGGATAGGTAAGGAGCGTCAAGAATCGTCTTTGCAGCCTTGTTCTGAAGGATTTGTAGTTGATCCATGAGGGTGGTGTTGTTCTTATCACCCCATATAATGTCAGCGTAGTCGAATAATGGAAGGATGAGAGAATTGTAGATTGTAAGTCGAGCTTTTAATGGGATGAAGACTTTGACTCTTCTAAGCAATCCAATACGTTGGTTGATTTTTATCGTTACGTTACTTAAGTGATCGGACCAAGTGAAATTCTCTGAAAAGGTGATTCCTAGATATTTAAAAGTTTGTTCTCGGGCAAGTTGTTGGTCGTTAACATATATGGAGATATTGGTGAATGTTTTTAGGCGACGATTACCGCCAAAAAGGAGGAACTTGGATTTTGCACAGTTTAGTGTTAGCAGATTTTCATCAAGCCATTTACAGATTGAATGAAGATCTTCATTAACGCATTGCTCAATGTTTTTGACCGAATTAGAGGAATAATATAGGAGAGTATCATCAGCGTAGAGTATTATTTTGCAGTGTTTTACAATGTTGGGCATGTCATTTACGTAGATAATGAAAAGTAAGGGACCCAATATGCTACCTTGCGGAACACCAACTGACACAGGTAATGAGCTGGATAACGTATTGTTAATTGACGTTTTCTGTTGACGATTGGTAAGGTATGACTCAAACCAATTTAACGACTTATTATCCAGGCCAAATGATTTCAATTTGCGCAACAAAATAACGTGGTCAACCGTGTCGAATGCCTTGCTAAAATCCAGAAAAACAGAAGCTGTGACAAGACCGTTATCAGCATTTTCAAGAATAGTATCGGTGAAGAATGCCAATGCGGTACTGGTAGATAACTTAGGTCTAAAGCCAAATTGAGATTGTGAGAGGATTTTGTTTTCAGATAAATAGCTGTAAATCTGCGTGTGAACGAAACGTTCCAAAATTTTGCTCAGGTTTGGCAGAACAGTTATGGGTCTGTAGTTTGACATATTAGAGCGATCGCCAGACTTGAATATTGGTGTTACTTTTCCGTCTTTCAAGATCTTGGAGACGATAGAAGATTTTAGTGATTGATTAAATATATCAGTTAGGGTTGGGGCGATAATTGCTGCAGCATCTTTCAGTAGTCTGGCGCTGATACCATCGAGGCCAGTAGATTTATTAGTTTTAAGAGTTGATAGTTGTTTGAAAACAGACGCAACCTCAATCTGTTTAAATTCAAATGTGGAATTAAATTGTGGTAGTTGATTAGAGGAGAATATGTTTGATGAAGATCTTTGCTTGATTGTGTTTGCCAAAGTCTTTCCGATACTAGTGAAGAAATTATTGAAAAGAGATGATATAGATTGTGGGTTCTTGGTTTCAACGCCGTCCGATATGACAGATGTCGGTGCTGAAGAATGTGTGTTGCGCGATGTTAATTCATTGAGAGTTTTCCACAGGCCAGAGGGATTATTTTTGTTTTCTTTTATCAAGGACTCGTAATATTTGGATTTGCATTCACGTACTGCTTTGTTAACAAAACAGCGAAGCTTACGGTATGACGACCAGTGATGTTGTGACTGTGTTTTTTGTGCCTTCTTTAGATGATAGTCTCGATCTTGCATCGCTCGACTTAATTCAGCCGTCATCCATGGAATGCTAATTCCCTTAACTTTCATTTTCTTCATTGGCGCATGCATGTCTGCTAAGTCAGTAAAACGTTGGCACCAGCTATTGACGGTAGCGTCAACATCGTTTTCGTCTACAACGGTAGACCAGTTGACGTTTTTAATAATTGTTAGTTGATCAACACCATGCACAGCCCATCGGATCATCCATACTATGAAATTCAGAGATCCCAAGGTTAGTGCAAAGTTCACGAGGCTAAACTACTCCGTATATATATATATATATATATATATAGTCAAATCTGCAGACATGCATGTTTCGCCGTTCAACGGCTCGTCAGTGCAGCTTGTAACGCAGTCTAGATGCGAGTGACTTCGTATTTATACACCATACTCTTGCCCTCACCAAGCGCATGTGGTACAATACTCAGACACATGCGCATCCAGACATGCGTGAAGTGTCTTGGGGCCAGAGTGCTCAAACGACCACAAGGGAAGTGAGCTTTTGCATTATAGCTTATTAGCCACCAATTAACCTCACAGAGTGCTCAACAACATATATATATACATAAAATTTTACTGGTTAGTGCACGTTGGGGTAAATTTTTTGAAACTTAAATTTTGTTCGCGTCTGAATGTTGATTTCTCCCGAATTCTTAGCACATATAAGTCCAAACTTCCCGATAATATTTATTGGGGCATTATTCAACTCCATGGTTTCTTGAGAACGATGAAAGAAGGTCACCTTGCGACCATGGGAGCCCAGGCTTATGGAAAAGAAATATGTTACGTATAACTTATATACTTGCAAACGGACACTTTGATATTTTACAAAATTGCGTTAGTTGTAAAAATACAGCTAAAGATATCTTAGATAAAACAAATGCGATTTGGATAGAAGAAGTGAGGAATGAAAGCAATTCTAATTTCAAAGTTATTTCCAATGCCGCATTTACAGGGAGTACTTGTTATATTTCATTGTCACCAGACAATAAGCTGCTTGCTTGCTTATATTGGAATTGGAATGATCAGAAAGTAGGAGTGCTTAAATTACCAAGTCTGACAACTTTTTTCGAGCTGAGGGTAGGTAAAATAACATGTCCTCTTTACAACAGTTTTATCTTTTCGCCAGATTCTTCATATTTTTTGTGCAATTCAATCAGGTCTTGCGTCTGTATTAAAGAACAAAAGGAAGTGCCCTTTATCCCACATGGCCCTGAATATACTCTATGCTGTTCATTTTCTTCATGTGGAATGAAACTTGTTACATTAGAAGAAAAGTTAATTAAACTGTGGGATGTAAAAAAGAAATATCTATTAGTAGAAGTTGAGAATGTGTATAACTTACCTTATTGTTCGTTTAGTAACTGTAACTCGTATGTTCTTGTTTGGCGTATAGTTAGCAAAGCATCTATCTTGGATGATATAATAGCTATATTGCAATCTACAACGTTGGAAAGGTTGGATATTAAGAATCTTCGTGTTGACACTTGCTTGACAGATAAAGATTGCTTCCAAATATTTTCACCGTCCCCTTCGTATGATGACTTTTCTGTTAGGATTAGAATTAATCATATTCGCTTGCCAACCGGTCAGGTAGTTCTAATTTCAAATAGATGTTGTTCAAAGCCTTTAACATGGAAAGACAGAAAGTGTGTAATATCCTCGAATTCTTTTAAAGGTGCCTTGTCTTTGGTAGCGTACGACTTTATGAACCAAGAAACCGTTGCCGTATTTCGAATTGGCTCTTTCCTTAGTTACACCTCTATTTATTGCATATCAATATTGGATGAGAAAAATTTGCTTATTTGGTCAGGTTGTGATCAAGTATTTGTCCTATCGTTCGAATCTTTTGCAGACACTCCTGATGCTTGTTCTGTTGACAATGCATCTATAAATTGCCGTGCATTATCGCGTGATAATTTGCATGTAGCGTGCTGTTATGAAAATTATATTCTGACAATTAGGAGTGTCGATAATGGGGAAACATTGCAAACTGTTGTACTGAAACAACCAGTAAAAGCTTGGTGGTGGTCAGAGTCCTACCTTTGGACGGTTTGTGAAGGTTCTGTCGTAAAATATCCTTACGACTCAACACACACAAACGTCTTGGGAAATGAAGTTGAAGAATGTGCTATCAATTTTGAATATGTCCTTAAATTTGCAGAAGGTGTTCTTGTCATTTATGTCAATGGAGTAATCTCGATTTTGAAAATTTGTAACAAAAAACTTTGTCATCAACAAATTCCTTTTTCGAAATTTGGTGTCTTTTCTGTTGCAATAAGTTCTGATGGGTGTGCTGTTCTGTTATATTGTACGTCCAAGTCAAATTATCAATTGTGGGAAATAGAATGTGAGAACAGGTGGGAATTACGTTCAACTGGAAGGTTGAATGATATGGTGAAATGGTTCTCTTTCACGGCTACAAACGAGTCTCGAAGTTCCATATGGCTCACATATGACAGTATTCAGTCATTTGCAAACTATCGAAATCTTCGTTTACTTTCTATTGAGTTCCCAAGTGGTGCGGAAGAGATGCATGAACTTCCTATTGAAGAGTTGCAACGGGCTATTTATGTAGATTCTGGCTTTCTAATTATTTTCCAGTATGAGTGGATACATGTTGTTAACGTGTCAGAAGCCAAAATAATTACTTCCAGATATTTAGGTCGGGTTGGTACTTTGAGGAGCGTATTATCTTCTTTCTACCTCACCTCAAGAGGTTTGCTTCTCTTGGTTGACAGGAATGGTAACAAGTATTTTAAAATTAATAATATTGAAAAATATTTCCCTTCTTTAATAGATAAATAGTTGAGAATAACATTTGCTGTTTTCTTCCGTCTGGAAATGTTGAATGTAAGTCAATCACTCGTAAAACAACATGAATCATCATTATAAAGTCATATTTAATCTCTCGATGGTAAGTATTCAGGGGCTCTATTATCCAATCCTCGAGCAATTCTTAACATCTTAGTAAAAGTTAGCTTGGAGGCCTGTTACGAAGGACGTGGATCGAGACGTTTGAATAATGTAAATTTCATGGAAAAGACTATTTTTTGAAAATTATATTTCGGACCAGTTTGCACGCCCTCCTCTGACCAAACAACATGAGAGATTGAATTATTTTGATTTACTGAATATTTTATTTAAAGAAGTGCTTTAGTTACTTGTAATAAGCGTGCATGTAAACAAGCCCTTGCTAAATGATCTTATAGACAAATGGTTACCCTTTTTATTAGGATTATCTATAAAAGCTTTTGCTTCCTGGAACTGAGTAAAGCTTAAAATACTTAATTAATGAGGATAAATTCAATTATTATTTTCAATACAAAAAGTTATGGCTCAAAGAGAAAAAGTGTCTGAAAGTTTGAAGACATAACAGAAACGAATAAAAGCTTTTGTTTAGGACTATAGAATTAATGAACATCGTGTTGCGCTTAACATATAGCGTCGCTTTTGTGGAGATGGTCTATCGAATGCTTTCAAGAAGGGAACACATAAAAATAGTTTATAGAGAGCAGGTGATTTGAAAAGAATATAATTAATATTGATAGCGCTACTGTATAGAGTAAATCATTTACGAGTATAAGATTCGCCATATTTTTCAGTCGTCATCACTAGCAAGGTGGCAGTGACAACAGAAAAATATGACTGGAGTGCCGAATGTTAGCCAAATCTAAAATAGTAAACATAAGGCATCATGAGCTATGTATGCAACGGGTCAAAGCATATGCTGTATGGTGCAAGACTGCATGTAAACTGTTGAAATAATAAAGCAAAATTTCGGCGAGATAATTATTTAATGCCATGCATTCAGAATACACCCTTTAGATAATTACGTCACGGTCACTTCCTTGGCCTGGCAGCCTCGCTCCCGTGAGTCAAGACGAAAGGCTATTCGCTCACGATTAATGAGAACGAGTCTCCCGTGCCAACGAGTAGTAGTCGGTGACGTTTTGAAAGAATTTCTAATAAGTACGTGGCAAGCCAAATATTCTTCAGGAAAATGCTGACTCATACTTCTATATATTCTCGTAGTAATATAGAGTACACATATAACTGCACAATATGTAGCGTCTAAAATGACGTGATAATCAAATTAGATACCATTAACACTTTAGTTAGAGTATATCCATAGATGTATGTGTAGCAGTATTTTTGTACCAGCAGCACAGAAAAATTAAATAGCTGTAATTATTAAACGTCTGTACCTACCTATATGAACAGGTTTTGTGATTGGTTGGTTATGACAATAAAATACGATATTCAATAAACAATATAAATTGTGTTTCTAAGTAACGAGTCATCAACACTGGTCACTTTTGTTTTAGAAGACAAATCACAAAACATGTTCATATTAAGGAGGGTACTTACCGATTATTAATAGCTGAATGTGTAATCCTAGTTGAAAATACAATGTTTGTTCAGTTATTTTAATTTTAACTGATCATCGATCAAAGACATTTAGATTGAAATTCGTAACATGTGAACATTTACATTATATATTACTGTACTGTAAAAGTATGAATTAAAAATTATATTAATAAGAAAAACAAACAAAAAGCAAAAAGGACTATTAATTAGCAATGAAAGAGTGATTAGCAATGAAAGACAATACCTGTATATCATTGTAGAAATAATCCAATTGTTGTACTAGAGCTGTCCAGCATCAAGAATATGCACTTGAAATGTAACCTTTTTGTATCAATATATTTGTACCAAAACGTTGTGGCATCATTCTTCTACAGGGGATGGGTGCTTAAATGATTTTATTAAGAAATCTATGACAATTGAAACCAAAGCTTAGAATATCTCAATAAATCCTAGATTTTGCCCCGGGCCTTACCTCAATATTTTTAATTTATTTTTTTTTATTTTAATTGGTTTGTCACAAATTAACTCATTTACAATACCATAACTAAAACAACGATTAGGTTAACGAACGTACATAATTGTGACAGGAGAAAGGAACAGGACTTTCGTCCCAATTGATACCTGACCCCTAATGATACGGAACAACGCACATGCATTAAATTATTAAAACCTATTTACAACCTATGTCGAGCCCGGAGGCATGTACGTAGACAGTTTGGATCTGTATAACGTTTGAAGGTTATTCTTGAATGCAGGAAGGGAATTTGAAGCTTTGATTGTAGAAGGTAGAGCGTTCCATAGTTTAACTGATCTAATAAAGAATGAATTTCTAAAGTAATCTTGTTTATGTTTGACTAAGAGATTATAGTTGTTGTCATCATAATTGCGTGATCTATAGCCAGGTTCGAAAGTACTTAAAAAATTGTTCACATCAATATAAGAAAAACATACGAGTTTTTGAGACATTTTGCTATTGACATTGTATTTTGTGTCTTGTTTTCAATAACTCACTTATTGAGTTTACAAGATGACACTATTAGGAGTTGTTTTCTTATGTTTCTGAAAATTGGCTGCTGCATGGTAAAGGATTTCTGACCACAATACGTCACGACGGCGTGGCCGCGAATTTTTTTTCCGTAAGCAATCGAAAACATCCCAAGCAAACGAAAGCATCTGGCCTGCATAATTAACACGTCATTGTTACGACCCGCGAACGGGCTGGTAGGAATTAATAGGAAATTAAGCTACATAATTATCACTTTAATTTCTTTGAGTATGAAATATGGATTACATTTTAAAGTTTTTATGTGTTTTCAAAGGTGATGGATTCAATATTAAGAGGTGAGTCAGTCTATACATAAAACAGGTACTTTATAGATAGACAACAACACTTTGTAGAATTAATGAACACTTTAAGACTTTACTAGTGGCTTACTTCGCCCTTCTATTGTTTACTGATAAGTCCAGATAAAAGTCATTTATAATTATTATACACGAAAACGGATAACTCCAGTCTTGGTTTCGGAAGAACTACTTTTCCAAGATTTTTAAACGTCCAAGGCGCATTGCAATATTTGATAAAATTCAAAACATTGAAATTCAGAAGACAAAACCTTGATTGACTGATTGACATGTTGACAAAAGTGTTAATGCACTTAAAAAGCTTCATATCAAAAAAATGAAAAAGATGAAGTCATGTGATCATTTTGATCAAACGAAAATATTTTTCAATCAATCAAACAGCTCTAAGTGTTTTGATTCTCATCTCCTGCCGTCGGCAGTTTAGTGATTTCTGTAATATCCCCTCTTGTTCCAGGGAGGTGAGCCGGTGAGGGTAATCAAAGTCGAGATATTCCCTCTTTACAACTTCTGGCAGATTAAAAGCACAAACAGCTTTTATTAAGCATTAAAATATATGTTGTCATAACATATGCACTAAAAGTTTAGAACAAATCATATCTCTCTTAATATTTTCCCAATGAGGGTACTATTGAAAACAATCGTTTAAATTCCCCCTGGACCCACAGAAAACTTCTGAATCAATCTCCTTATACAAGGTGTATCAAAAAAAACGCAACCTCGGAATTTCCCAAGAAATCCACTTCGTTCTTAAGAACAAAAGATTTTAGGCCCCTCGGAATTTAAAATAGCTTCTAATCGTATTCCAGGAGCATAACTGTCGAATTACTAATAGGTCGTTTATACTATTTTAAATTCCCCAGGGGCCTAAAATCTTTTGTGCTTAAGAACAAAGTGGATTTCTTGGGAAATTCCGAGGTTGCGTTTTTTTTTATACACCCTGTATATCCCCACATTCTATACAAGTAGCCCAGGTCCTGGGCTCAAGGGATGGCTGATGAAATGTGCATTACTCAAAGAAAATTTTTTATTTTGTTGAATTGTCTCGAGCTAAAATATTTTAAATATTTTATACTGTATCCGATCTTTGTTGAATTTTGTTCAGTCAATGTTTGAAACCATACTCTCACATTGTATATCAGTCTACCAATGGAAGTGTATTTAACGATTTACCTGATTGTCTAACGAACTACAGTAGACTCGCGTCTGTTTTGATTGTTGTATATTTGATTTGCATATATGTTTGCACTGACCTATATCAAGGCTAGCCTGTATTATTCAATGTCTATCACTGTAGCCTGTAATTATATACACAACGCATTTGACTAAAATGACTTTATTAATTAAGAAACTATTGTATATATATTTTTATATTTTAGTGTTAACTGTTAGAAACATATTCGGCTTTTGAATGGAACTAACAATAAAAATGTACTTTGCAATTTGTCAAGTTCTAAAATAATAATGTTCGTGAACAAACTCAAGCACGGAAATTTTTAAAGTTCTGACTTCTAGAATGGCTTACGAGACCTGTTATCATTGGGAATGTATGTTATTTTTAATAAATATCGAACACAGGAATTTGATATCAGTCCGAGACAAACAGCTGCAACTTGCTGCTACGCTAAATCAAAGGCTAAAGAATTGAACGTTACTGAACAGTGCGGTAAAATCTTGTTGAAATTATAAGAATACTCTCTGATAGTATTCAATAAGTCGAGAAATGAGATAGTATCGATTGAATAAAATAGTCATACTTTTTCCGGTCAGACAGTACAATATTTTGTGCACTATATTATTGTACTGGCTGTATTAAAACTATATTTGACTTCACGCGACATAGGCAGCGGCGATAAGGGACCAGTCATTATTAATGCCGGGTAGGGGGCCGGAGGATATTTTTCTGAATACCAAAAATTTTTTGTGACCCCTCATATTGCAATAAAAATTTTTTATAACCCCCCTTTATTAAAGAAATATTTTTTATGACCCCCCTCAAAATCGAATTGAAATTTGGAAACATTCTTCTCTAAAATAATCATCCAGCCATATATTAATGGAGGCACACTGCCATTTCAAATATAAATAGCATGGTGTCTAAATTTAATGACTCACAGTTGTAATACAATTTCTTCCTTTCTTTATGTTTTTTTACTTGCAGCTGTAAAGGATTAAAACATATTTAATATTAATAGATGGTATTTTACTTAAGGAGAAGGTGAATTCATCCTATGGATTTTCTAAAGATCATCCTGTATTTGTAATTCTTAAAGAAAACACTGACAATTTTTATTTACAAATAACCTCATCAGCAACATGAAAATAGAAATGTTTAATAGCTTTTTTACCAATATAAGAAGAAAGTCTCCAATTTCCTGCAATTCTGCCACTTCTTGTTGCAACAAATAAATTTTCCACCTGGCCTTCACCATCAGATGATTCATTGCTTTCTTCGACCTCTTGTTCACTTTCAGAACTTGTGCCCTCCACTGTGCAGTTAATTATCTACATAAAAGTATGAAGAGAATATTAGGCACTAGATGTAGGGAGGGTGGCCTGGGTTTGTATGGATATGCACAAGACACATCCAATATAATAATAGTAATAACTATATCTATTATAAACCTCATCCATATCATCATCTGATAACTCTGAAGCATTTCCCTCATTCATCTCTTCACCTTCATTGTCCACAATGTTCTGTCCTAAATCAAGCAAATTTTGTGATCTTGCATGTCTTGAAATCACTTCAATTTTTGCTGTCTTTTTTAGTTTCAAGCATCCCATCATGTTGTACTTGAGAAAGTATTTATTCAGTGTTTCTACAAGGAGATTCTTAATGCTTCCATCTTCGATTTTTCCCAACCAGTTAACATCGTCAAACTCCTGCTTCTTCTCCGTTTCTCTTCTTAGTTTAATGTCCTTCTTCCGCACCTCTTTTGTTGTGTGTTTGAAAATCAGGTCATCAATGGCAATTTTAAAAGTACTTTCATCAATAATGTACTTTTCTGCAAATCTAGTTATTGTTGAAGGGTCATCATTTTTTAATGCTCCTTGCTGAAACAACTGCTTCAACTGCACCCTTGGATTGAATTGATCCACAGGTCGAGGCAATCCATCTATGTCATGGGGGGTATTTTTGACATGTAAGTATTTACTCTTATTAGAAGTACGATCAGGCATCGGTTCTGGTATACGGTGGCAAATAGATTCAACCCAAGAAGTTACAGAGCAGCTTGAACACAATGATTCATCATTGTCTTTACATGCAAACTTCACAATCTCAAAGAACTTCGCCCCTGTCCGAACATGCCTATTTAAATAGCTCTCAACCTTTGAGAAGTAATTATGACCTGGAACAGTTGTGTTTTTATTTCTCTCAATGAAGTCTGTAAGATAAGACTTGTCCCAGTAGAATAATTTGTCTGCAGAACTGCTCACAAAACTCTTCATAAAACCATCAGGAGCCACAGCACAGTCAATCCTGTCTGACACTTCTTTGGCTACCTGAAAAGCAAAGTTATCATTATTTTGACATACTGGTACGATACTGCAGGGGCAGATAGGAGAGGACATTGACGCTTCGAGCAAAGGCCCTTCATCAAAATCAAGGGCTTTGGCTTTGCTTGAAATGCCAATGTTCTCTCTAATATAATTTGTGATTTATACAGGTTTGCAAGACTTAATACAACTACTATTGTATTTATTAACCTGCTGCCTATGCTGAACACAAGTTTGTTCCATATTTACAATTTGTGAAAGTCTTTTGATTGTAAAGATACTTTACCTGAAAGGCATTGAACTTCATCCTCTCCAGTTCTAACTCCTCAATTTGTTGGGTGGTAACTGTGGATGTATCCAAGCTGGCTAGCAAATCAGACTTTTTCTTATATTCCCAATTTAAAGCACCTCCGTCACATACAGCATCCCCTAATAAAATATTAAATAATTTAAATAAACATTAAATATTACAGCCAAAACACAAATATTGGAGTGTTAAATATTCACACTATAACCTAGCTAGTAGCTAGTGTATACTATATTAAAATGTCACTGTTTTTTTATTGACAACATATTTGTTGCAAATGTTCGTATATGGGTTGAGAAGAACTTACCTACATAACTCTGAATTCGCTCCACTTCATTGTGACTACTATCACCTGGTGCCAGGTGGTGGCGCATGTAATAGTCATAGTCCATGAATCTTGTCTCCTCTACAGCCCGGAATTTGACTTCATGGTTAGTGATTCCAACACCAGGTCCAGCATCTGTAAGATCAACAATCCTGGACTTTAACCTTGGCAGCTTGATTTCTTTCAACAGTTCCAGACAGTCACTCATTGAGTTTTTCAGCTCAGCACTATAATTGTTATCATCAAGTGTAATCATCCAGGCTTTCTCTATATCTTACGATGTGTTCATGCAGAACATTTAGCTTTGATGCAGTCCTCTTCAAAGCAGCAATTTCCATTTCACAGGAGTCTTCGCTGATTTCATCTATTTTGGTTTGATGATCAGCTATTCTTTCTTCAAATATTTGAGACTTTTTTAACTCATAGGATCTAAATGGACAGCTTGGATCATTTGTAATAAGCTGAAGGTCATCTTCATCAAATTGGTAAGTAAAATACTTCAAGTCATCATTCAATGCACTCATGACAGATCTAAATGGCTTACTTTGCCAATCTACAGGAATTTCGGCTTCATACAAACTTGGTTCTCTGTGCTTAATATCCACTAGGTGGCTTGCCCATACTGTGCCCGAGCTTCCAACAAAATATTTAGGTTTTGTTATTACAACAGTTTGTTGATCATGTGTCTTTATGGACTCTTCATTATCAACTATTTGAGCGCATTTATTCATAAATAGAAATGTTCCTGGGGTGCAGTTTACCATGGATTCTGGGAAATCATACTTGGGAAGCTTTCTTGATAAAGTAGGGTCATCTGGTTGGTAGATTTTTTGTGATCTTGCCCCACTCATCCCAGTGCCTGTTCCAGGACAAAGATATGCTTTATCATCAAAGCTCCTGTACATAGTGGAATTTTGATTTGGAAATTTCTCTGTGTCACACAATGATCGAATTATGTTTTTCTTTTGAGCCCTGCAAAAATGTGTCAAAATTCCAGAATTGTCCTCAGCTTTTGGTGGCTTCTTACAGCAAAATAGTCCTAATCCACAATGTTTCATGGCTTGCAATGATCTTTTGGACTTTGGTCTTGATCTGTTATATGCTGTTGTTGCCGACTTAATAGGTGGTAATTCTCGACTTCTACGACTAAAATTGACAATCCGTAAGAAATCTTTTTTCTTGACTCTATGATTTAAGTACATCACAGAGTCATGCCTTCTTCCATGAGCTGTTGCTTTTTCTGTTATGCTATCAACTATAAATTGCTCGTCAATCTCATCCATGCTATGCTTGCGACCACTCCCAAGCTTTCGTAGCTTCAGCCTTCTATCTTTAATAATGTTCTTTTTGCAACGATTTAACATACGGTTCTTATTAATGGAAACTGCTTCACCTTCATCTTTTATCTTTTTGAGAGAAAGAACTGCACCTTTTAGGTCCTCAATGTTTTCTTTTCCTCTTCAATTTGTGTTTTGGACCATAGCTCCTCTTTCGAGCCCAACATCTTCTCTTTTACATTAAGAAGATTTTCTTTCTTTTGTATTCGCATATCAATCTCTTGTGTAACAGCAGCTATTGCCTCTTTCTCAATTTCTTCTAACTGCTCAATGTAACCATAAACACACTGCTTATCCTTACAAAGGGAATCACTGTCTAAACCTAATGCATCTAGTTCAGCCCTTGACCTTGTAGAACCAAGAATGACTCGAAATATTTTCTTATCCCATTCTGTATCAAGTATCTGGTACAATGCCTGGACATTTTCCTGTCCAAAACCAATCGGCTACTTTGTGTATCAGCATCAGACAAGTGCAGATAAAAGTCATCAAGATCAACATCATCTGACCTTAATATTAAAAATTGTTTCTCTTTTAAAGTGACAATTTGAACACACAAACCAAATTTCGGATGCAAAAGCATTTCTTTGAATTGTTTTCTGATGAGCGTCTTTAATGTCAGTACTTCCGTAGGCGGAATAGCTCAAGAACAGATGGTAGGCTTCATCAAATTCAATGTAACTTTTCATACGTGTTGCTCCATCACTACATGTAAAATTTGCCACCAGGCAGTCAAGAATGGCACGAAGCCCTCGTAGATGGTTCCAGTGTTGAGATCCTTCTGAAACTTTACCAATCTTATTTTCAAGTATATCTAAGTTTTCGTTAAGCTTACATGTTTGTAAAGAATTAAGAACGACGTTATTCCTCGCAGAATTATCTCGTATAAAGCTTCTAACTTCATTTCCAGACGCCATCTTTAATTTCCAATGCGGTATAATACATGCGAACATGAAGTACATGCCTACTTTTAATACGGACCGCGTTGATTACGTTGCGCTGACTCACACGTTCGCATCGACGTGAAACAGATTTTAAATATATATGATTTGCAATTTAAATTTATTATAAATATGGATGAGCAAGATATTGATATTCATTCTGGCGAAAGTGGAATGAAAAATGATGTTTATTCATTTTGAATGAAAATAACTTTCTACATTACTGGCCTGACTTCGATAGAGAAGGTTATGATGACATGAAACAGTTGCTGGAAATGACACCAGATCAGTTAGAAGAAACGCTAGCACAGGATATTGGAATCAAGAAGAAAGGACACCTCCAGCGACTAAAGGCCCTGCTAGCTATCCGTTCTGTCCAAGACAAACTGGAAGAACACGATGATATAGATGCCCAGAGGAAATCAAACAATACTCAAACATGTAGGTACCGTAGTACTTTTAATAGTATTAAATTGTTGAATTTTTTAATATCATCAACGGGTGAAATTATGAATTGGAAAATTAGATTTCGTGCACCGAAACTTTAAAATATAATACAGCAACAATGTAAAAGTGGGGATGGGATTGAAATTAGAACAAGTGTAAAATATGATTATGGAATTTTAACTTGAATGTGATTGATCCCCATAAAATCAATATTAGGAAATAAACATTTTCACTGACCATAATATTATGCTTGATACTGATGGTATGGCTTCTGGAACATCTGGATTTAGAATTGAATTTGAAAATTATTAATACTTTCAAACAGTGTAAAAAATTCCAGGGATGAAAAAAAGAAGAGGTCCTCAACTGATCAGTGATGAAGGGATATTGATTTTTAATATTTTTTATACAATATTTAATGGATGATTTATATTTGTCTTTGTTTTGCAGTACCAAACTCTGTTTCATCAAGGTTATTGATACCATATCCCATCTTGGAGAAACACAAGTATTTCAATGAATTGCTCCATGAACTGTACAATGCATCTTATGAATTGTTTACGCATGACAGTTTCGTGAGATATGTTATCGGTCAGAGAGAGTCACGTTGGAAACTCAAACAAAGGATGGATAACATGCGGTCATACGAGTTGAAGTTTGCTCAGTCAAATGATGGACATTGGCAAAATATTAGAAAGTATGTTGATAATCAAGCAAAGCTCACTTCAAAAGACATGAAACCAGCTGAAAGATCGGTAGATTTTATGTCCGGTATTTTGAAGGAGATTGCATCATTCATGGTTGAGTGTAAAACACTAAAATCAAACTTATTTGATATTGAAAGTAATGTAAAGCCTTGGAAAGCCAATGAGTTGCTCTTTTTGGAGAACATAATCACAGATTTAACAGCAATTGAAGTGAGGATGGTAAAAGCAAAGGGAGATGTTTTTCAAAATGTCTGCTATTTGAAAAGAAGAGCATTGGAAAATGAAGCCATTTTGCATGATGACGCTCGCTCAAAAAGAAGAATGAAAGAAAATAAGCGAAAGTCATCAAAGCGAAAAGAAAGTCGAAAACTGAGAAGTTGTTGCAAAGTTCTCAAAGATATAATTGGTTTGGAAGCTGATGCTCAAGAAATGATAGCAAAAGTGGAGAAGGGTGACTTTAGTTTTTCAATAAACAATTCAGACTTTATACCTGAAAAGTTATTGGCCCTGAAACCAAAATTACACAAATCAGGCTTACTTTTGTTAATTGAGAAAAATATTTTTGAGTCCAGTGAAAGTATAGAGATAGCAGAAGAGGCAATCAACAACATGGAGAAACTGAACATACCAAAAACATATATTAAGAAACAAAGAATTGTACAGCAAATGTCTATTCAAGATGCATTCAAAAATACTGTAAACAACCCTTCAAATAATTCACCAGATTCCACCAGTGATGAAGAGGAAAGTGATTAAAACTCTTTTTTGTTCACCTGTTTACCATACTTTACTTTTTTATACTTTATGTATAGACCTCTTTATATATTTTGTGACCCCCCTTGCATGCTCAAAATATTTTCCTGGCCCCCCCTTCAATGTCCAGAAATTTTTCGTGGCCTCTCCAAATATCCTCCGGCCCCCCACCCGGCATTAATAATGACTGGTCCCTAATCAAGCAAATGCGGGCAAAGGGGTCTAAATCAGTATAACTAAGCAAAGAACAATTGGGTATAGATAATATTGATCGCATTACCACGAAAAATCTTTAAAATAGCATAAATAGCATATTTCTTTCTTGTACTTTGAATAACTTTGATGTTGTTTACCTCGTATGTTGCCAAAACCGGAAGCGTCAGGACTTTTCGACATTCGCCCATTGGCTGACCAATTTAGGAACCAATGCCGATAGCCAATCAGAGCAAAGAAGTCTGTCTCATAGCAGCAGAATTGTCGGTAATCGTTTGAAGTTAAACTACCGCGATTTCGCGGGAAGGTGGCTTAGAAATATCATATTTTTTCACTCAAAATTTAAGATTTCGACTTGGAACACCTCAAACCTTGTTCCTTACATCTATCTGAGTATGAATATGATTGTTGCCAGCTTCTAACATAAAATTGCCATCAAAATATTTTAGGAGCATATTTTGAACTCTTGGCCGGCCGACTGTATGTCAGCTTTCCACGAGCACAAGTAATATTAGATTGATGTTTCATGTAACACAAGTGGAAGTACAAGACACAAATAAGTATAGCTACATGAAGTATAGCCGTAGAAACAAAATGGCGGATTCTGAAGAAGTCTAACGACGAAACTAGTAAACTGCCAATTAATATAACGATTGTCGAAAGGGATTTTTAGAAATTAGTATTTAAACGTTTTAGTATTAAATTTTAGTATTTTAACATTTCAACATTTTAACATTTTGTTATGTTTTAAATTATGCTTAGTAAACCTTTCTTGGCTAAAATTCGCGAAATTTCAATACAGTACCGAGAAAACCAAGGCGAAAAGTATTTCAAACAACACTAATAAGAAGGAAAATTTTGTTGTATTCAAAGCTCATAATGAGTGCAGAAAAATCCAAGCACGCACTCGCTCACCACAGAATATATGCAGCTTTTCGTTTCTTTCATTCTTTTTCTTGGTTAAAGATGAAGATTAGACATGAGGGATGTCTGCCGAAGTTGGTTCCTGCCGTCCACTGCCTATCGCGAGACCTGCTGCAGATTTTCCTGGCTTAGTAATGAACTTGATATTTATATTATGAACTATATATTTATGTATTCTTAGCTGTATTGTACATGCGAGGATGAAATCACACTGAGTTTCGGCTAGTCTGTAGAGCTTCAAAGTTTTTGAACTTTAAACCAAAAACAAATAAAATGTATTTTTAGTGAGGATACAATGTTAAACAAAACAATGCTTCAACTGTGCTCACTCGACAACCCGTACTTTTTCTTACTCTGACATGGCGCTGTATAGCGTGATACGGACACTTGTTAAAATTGTAAATATAGAGCTCTGTAGGGGAGCTGCTGCATCGTGGTCATGGCCCTATCCAGGTTTCCTGTAAAGAAGGTTTTTCCTGGCCTCCCTGATTGCCCAGCTTTAGCGTAAGTGTTGGTATCTCATAAACAGCATACATATGGTATTCCCCGCGTTTTGACTTCTGTGTAATTTCTATATCATGTGTATAGAGTATCGGTTTTTTGGATCCTACCGTTACTATGTTCCGTCTTCAGGACAGTATGAACTTCATGAAATTCATTCCTGCAATCTGACTTGTAAACATTTGAGATCATGTGTTGACATTCATTGGTAATATGATCAATGTGCTATTTACGATAATGTATTACATGAAGTAACAAATATATGAAAGTGTTGATGTTATGACGTGTGTAGTGTATCACATGATGTGCTTTGATCTAACGTCTTTGAGCGGGAGAGACTGTGATGGCGTGAATATGGCAATTTGTGTTGTCTTCATGTCATTGTTTTTACGTGGTTCCATCCTCCGTAGGTGGCTGTGACTGACTTAGGACATCATGTAAAGTCCCATGATAGTCGATCTGCCGTAATTCCTCAAAGAACCGAGGGGTTAATCATGAAAATAGCAGAGGTCACAGCTGGGAACCAGTTTAGGTTTATCAACGTGAGTAGGAGCTTGTGAACATTTTTCAAAAAATCTAGACAGGCATTTTCATGAATTACATGCCTAAGTCTCCCGCCTAGGATACGTTTGGCTGTGTGATTTCGACCTCGAATTAGTCTTAGTATAATTTCTAAACATTTGAAGGGCGTGGGAGATCCATGTCGGATTTTACTGTGGTGTTTCCACTTTAAGGAAATTCCAAATTTCCCAGACAGAAATAGGAAATGATTTTGATAGGAAAGTTGGTGTTTTGTGCAATTGTTTCATGTTCAAATGCAGTGTAATCATCTGTTAGGAACTACCCTCGTTCTCTCTTGCCGTCGTTTGTGTAAAAATGACCAGTGGGGAATGTTGGAAAGTTGTATCTTTGTGTCAGTGCCACATGCTAGGTCCATGCATGATAACAACCGCACTCACCCTGAACCAACATATATTTCGCATGCACGATGTGATCCGGCGACAAGAAAGTCACGGAATCGAAATAATGATCCCATTGACCACATGCATGTTGAAAGCCAATAACAAAGGCACAAACCCTTTCCCATCAAAAAGTCTTTTGCATATATTTTGGGTGCAGTGAACATGTGTTTGTGTGAAGAACATAGGGTTGGACAATTGCTCATTTTAATAAGCTTTGTCCTTAGGGTGGTGTTGCACAGTGTACTGTATCGTGAGTGCTTTGTGTGGTGTGCAAAGGGGCATGCCCATGGATGGGCGATTGCACGATGAAACCTTCTTAGCAGAATAAGATACAACTTGAGATATTTAATGAACACCCACCCGTCGTTTCTTCGGTCTATGGGGATCACACACACTATCGCTGCGTGATTGTGGAGGCAATTGCTCTAGTATGGGGTCGCAATTTTACCATAGACCTCACATTTTCTTTACGGAATTTTTCAACCTGGCCTAGAGCCAATTTTACTTACAAAATCGGCGTGATTTCTGCATGTGAGTATATGTCCTGAGCCAGGTCATAATAATTATGTCATAAATATCTTTCTGATCATTAATTTCCAGGACCAGCAGGGGAGACTAGGACCCAGCTATAGAATATATATCCTAGCCGCTTTACTCAGGATCCAGCTCAAATCCGCGCGGTAAAAGCACATGTCTTGGGCAGATTAGGACACAGCTGTAAATCAGTATAAGTCCTGATCGACTTTCCTCAAGATCCAGCTTTTCAATTACGAGTATATGCCCTGGGAACCGCTCAGCACCCAGCTCATCGCAGACAACCCAAAATATAGAGCAGTTGTCTCACACTTCCATAACCCCACAAAACATTGCTTGGTTTACTCTGTGTCATTCATCTTAGAATATAAGAATAGTGGTTGAGGACATTAATGCATTTATACGTATATTCCTGCAGATTTCTGGGGCCATTTCAAAATTTCTCTGACAATCTGACAAGAAATAGTATGACCGGAAGTTCACTGTTCAAATAACGTCACAAAATAGAAAACCGGTTTTACAAGTTCTGTAACTATAACTATAACTGAACATGGAAGTGAGATTCATATCGCGTGCCACCAGAGGTTCTCTTCCGCCCCGCGTGAAACAAAATACGAGCGAGCATAATAGGGCGGAATAAAAGAACCTCTGGCAACCAGGGTAAGACGAAGACGATTTTTCTATTGATATTTTCTTCAAGGAAATGAATAACGTTGGAAATATTTATGAACTATTATATAGTTGTTCGGTTTAAAAATGCGAGGGGTTGCTGCATGCATGTATTTCTAGTGATATCCTATAAAATAGACTATGACCATAGCTCCTTCTTGTTTTGGCAATTCCCATGCAGAGGTATAGCTACATGCAATTTCCAGAGGTGACTTTTCTTGGTTTAAATTTAATTTGTCGGCGACAATGCGTACAGAAATTTACAAATTAGCGCGGACAAACGGTTGAAGTTTGTAAGTAGCGACAACTCACAATGAAATCGTTACAGAACCAATCAAGTCTCGTATAACCTCATTCGCATTGCGAGTTGTCTTTAAAATTTGCCCCGTGTAACATCGTTTTAAAAAGTTGCTTCACTTCCAGTCCTATATTATCGAAATAGCTACTTAAGTTTTGAAAACATAATATAGTGTGTTTTTTAATATTTACCCTTTCGTTTCCTAACAGGTGTTTGACGCATTTGTAAATAGTAACACAAGCATAGCATATAGCCGAATATTGCACTTTGAAAATCTTCCTAGCCATGGAATCAGTACTACATGTTCGAGACCAAAGCTCAAATATTATATTTCAAATATGGACGAAAGCAAGAGCGATGGTTTATTGCCAAAATATGTAAACATTATTTTACTGATTAAACCAGGCAAAACTTTATCTTTTCGTTATCTCTCACAAATGATAGACAACATTGAGACAGTATCAAAAACTAAACGTGTGAAAAAACTAAAAGAAATAATGCAATTTAGGCTTTTCGTTTTACGCAAATTCAGAATATTTTTAGCATGTAATAATGTTACAAAATATGTTAATCATTCGTTAATATGTTATTCTCCAGCTGTGTCGATAATGCATTTTAAAAGCTTTTATGTTCCAGCATGTATGTGTTTTGGCGCGTAACATTGAATTGTTTTTGTAGGGAGCGTATATTAACACAAAGTAATGACACTAATAGGTCATTAGGTCACCTGTCGTCAAAAGCCGACACGAACGATTTTTATTCACCTGCAAGATTGAAATAGATTTCTTCACGACTGTGTAAATACAGTAAAGAACATTTTATTTGGCGCACGGAATAGTAAAATCATTTGCTAAACATTTTTTTTACAAACCTGCATTTTCACAACACCTTACGACAAACACTATTTATTCAAAATATTTTACGAATAACAATCACAAAATATTACTAGCATGTTCGGTGTTCAAAACTGAAAAAGCATTTAACTTGTTTTCTATTTTTGGCGTATTATTGAGACCAAAAAGATGTGCCAAACACACACATGGACAGTGTGGGACAGTTTTGTCAGATATTTAACAATTAGACAACGAGGCCGAGTTGGCTATGAGCGAATAGTCAACGAGGCGAAGCCGAGTTGACTATTCGCTCATAGCCAACGAGGCCGAGTTGTCTAATTGTTTTAGTATAAACTATAGCATTTATTGAGAACTAGGGAACACAATACAAAAGTAAACAAAAGTATTAATATTAATTTTAAACGTGAATTTTCACGCCATTGTTTTGAATTTTGCTACTAGTAGACTATCACTAATAGTCTACGAGTAGCGTAGCCAATCAGAACGCAGGAAAAGTGATAGTCTATTACTAAGTTTATACTAATATAGTATAGTATATTTTTTTTGGTAAATTAGGGCTCGTTTGCATAGAAGTGAAGCAGCCCAGCATGCAAAATTAATTTGAACTTGGGTCTATATGCGAATGATTTCAACGAGGTTGAGTTGTTTTGACGAAATATAAAATTTCACCTCGTTTCATTGAAATGAAATATTATATCTAGTTTGGTAATAGAGCTTCGTTATCGTATTCGCCCAATATGGAAATATCATGCTTCGACTTGCAATATTAAGCTTGAGCTGTTCCTAATATTTTGTCGTATTTCTTGGCTAAGAAACCACTCAAAAGTGCATGTATTACTAGTATTGGCCTATCTGCTTTGCCAGTGCTGCTATTTACAAATACTTAAAAACACCTGTTAGGGACGAAAAAGTAATATATTTCGGAAATACTTTATTGTGTTTTCAGAAGATATCATGCATGAATAATTGCCTAGCAATGATCAAACACAACATTTATTGACCCGTAGTTAATAAAAACGTGATTGTTCTGACATCTGCTGAGAGCTCACAGAGAACGGGTTGTTACTTCGTGCTGCGAAATTTAACTTATTTTAACTAGGGAATAAAGAAGACACGACTTTTGGTGAGTATTTTCAAGTCTTTATCAATTTTTTGTTAAATAAAGTTTTAAATTGATCATCTGAGGTAAAAACGAGTAAAACTCTACCCGAAAATCCTTTTACCGTTTCAGCTGTTGCTCGTCTTTGAAATATAGAGATTGTCACATTTGCGAAGATATCATTATAGCTAACACAACCTTGGAAAGCAGTAGCGGGTTTAGGTATGTTTTTCTTAGGTTATAAATTCCTGTACAAGTGTATATAGCTTTGTGCTCAACTTTTTGTTCAATTAGTATATCATTCTATAAAATTGTCGTGAACAGTAGCGTTAAGTTTAATACGCCCTGTTCTGATTAACATTTGCACTAACTATTGTTAATTTATCAAATTATCTACTTTTTATACAATCGGCCGAAGGTGTAAAAACCTAAATGAGAAGTGTTCTAACGTTTCAATTTCTCTTCGCCTTCTTCAAGTATAGTATAGCACATTAATTGGAGTACCCCGCCGTCTTTAAACGACGTTTTAATAGTTCTTTAAGTCTCAACTACAAGAGTGCCTTTAAAATGGTTTCTTTAGTTAGTGGATCGTTAGTAATTCCCTAATCAAGGTCTGATCTTTGCTGGAATCGTTGAGATGTTGCTGACTTGCAGAATACTACTTATACATTTCAATCCCAGTCACGCAGTTGATTCTATTTGGGGGACTGTTCAACTGTATGGCGGCGATTTTACTTTTAAATATTTTGATAAATTTCCGTATATTATTTAGTTAGACTCATTTCTGTGGCGAAACTAGACATTGCAATTATTTAAACCTTTAGAAACGTATTGTATTTAGACTATCTCAGACTTAATGATGAGCAGCTGCCTGCATGGCTAGCTTCACCGACTGGAATGTATATAGCTTGAACGTTTGAAGATGTTCAAAAATTTACAGTAAAGTTTTCTACCTAAATCACTTGCATAAAATTGGATAGACTGAAAATAAAGCGTATAGGGATCGGTTAAGGTGGTTCCCTACACTTATAGTACAGTTTGAAACACGATCTATATAGATCAAACGTCATCCTCGCGTCCCACGCGTGGAATCTTCGTGACCCGGCAGAACTTTTGAAACAAGCCGCGGGAAGTTATTTTCGGAGACTTTATAGCGACGAAATCACAAGTTTTTCATTATAATCGTAAATCTTTGAAATTTGAAGACTACGTATGTTTTTAGCCAGTTTCTAAGGGTTTTGTTGATGTTTTTTTTACCTAGTATATATATATGTTCAGTATTGACCTTTATAATATTCAAAATCTTTAACTTAAAAATCTTGCATTGATTTAAAAATTCTAAAACTATATTTTAATTATATTCTCTTCAAGGCAGTCTAGGACTGTCAAAGTAATATAATAGTCTTCAAAGCAATTGAAAGTTTGAAACTTATGTCATTCCTGTAGTGTTTGACATATTAAAAACTACAATACAGACAATTTAATAATACATGTTGTTTGAATGTTTTGAAAAGTTGTCACACCGATATCGATTTTAACAACCAAAACAAATTGAAGAGGGATTAATAGTATTTCTATTTCCATGGTAATTAATAATGCATTTTCATCTCAAACATGTAAAGCATATTTGGCACAAGCCAAGAAACAGGAATAAAAACACACAACAAAGAACCAAGCACAAAACTAACACACGTTTGATTTTGTTTCAATTCGTGTTGTTCACGCATTATAATTCAGACGCATGCGCAAACCTTAGGTGAAAATTTTTAAAACTTTGCACAGTTGTTAAGCAAGGCAAGAAGAAAAACATATCCAAATTTCGAAACATTCTACTGATAGGTTTCTTTGTAATCGAAATTCCAAAATATCTCGAAACTTCTTTGTAAACTTCCCTTCAAATTTTTATATTTTATTCCTTTGTGGACCATAAATCTTCCAAAAAAATGTCAGAAAAATTGACTTAAGAAAAAAAAAGATATTTTCGACTCAATCTGAAAATGGACAATATAAGCGCAAAAGATAAGATACTCTGGTTGCCATAGCAACACTAACACTATTCCTGTTTGTCCATAAATGGACAGCCCAAGAACTCTTCAGATTCGTGTAAATCTTCATTTTGCCCTGTCATAAGTGTATCTAATATAAATTTGGTTGAAAGCGAAAGTTACTGAAAAGTACACATAATTTTACAGAACTGTAGGGAGCCACCTTAAGGCTCGCCCCCCCCCCCCCCCCCACACACATCCCAAATGCAAATTTACAATAGATGTGATTACAGTATGTCAGTAAGGACATGTTGTAATGAAAATATAGAAGATGTGTGAACATACAACGAAGATAAAAATTTGATCCAATTTCGCCATTCCCACACCATTCATGGGCGGACTCGTGTCTGTTTCAGCGGTTTTAGTTTTCACTAATTAAATGTCTTCAAAGTAAATATTTATCAAGGTTCACAATTAACAATTAGACAACGATGCCGAGTTAGCTATGCCGAGTTGTCCAATTACTTGCATCAGTATAAAACTACTGCTGTATTTTCAAACTGAAATTTAAGAGCATTCATGAGCATTTAGATGGCTTCCTTTGACTTTTGGGGTGGCTTCTTGTTTACAATTAACGAGAAACTCCCGAGTGAAAATTCACTAAAAATATATAACTTGGATGAGTTTAAATATTAAATAAGCGGACCGTATAACAACCTTTATTTCGAAGAAAGGTTTCAAGTCATATTTGGCTAACAAAAATAGAGAAAGAAGGCCAAAATATTAGATATGTTCAAACTGTAACAATATATGGCGGGAAATCTCGAAGCACATGAAATATATCATTAAAACGGAAAAAGAAGCGCTGAAATTTTATAGCTAAATGATAGATAGATAGATAGATAGATAGATAGATAGATGGTTTATTGTATGAAACGTCGCAGCCCAAAAGCTGAATTAAGTTAAATATTACAATTCTAGCTCTGGCATGTACTAAAATACTTTACAAACGATAACTAATGTCTACTAATAATCAATAGATTAATATGATACACTCTACGATTTATTATAAAATATTACAAAATATTCTAACAATACTACATTTTCAATGCGTTAAAGTTGATAAAGCTGTTCTTGTAACGCTGTGTGTTAAAAGACACATTAAACTTGCGATTGTTCCTCAAGTTAATATCATTATAATTGTATGGAGGAAGTAGGCTGTGTAATTTATGATCATTGTTAGTAACAATATCTTTGAAAAGTTTTTCTGTCAGTTCTTGTCTTCTGTCATTCAGTGTTTGAAGACCTGCAGTGGATAAGGCGTCGTTGTATGATACCCAAGGGAAGATGATTCTCATGGCTCTTTTTTGTATCATCTCTAAGTCATGTGATAAATACTTTGTCCGGCTGTCGTGAAACACCGGACACGCGTAATCGGTAATAGGTCTGATACAGGTGGTGTAAAACTGGACAACTTCTCTTGTCTCCAAATGGGATCTTTTCAGCTGTGATAGGAAATACAGTCTCTTCCTTGCTTTCTTAATAATTTCAGACACATGTTCGTCCCACTTGAGATCGTGTGAGATAATTAAATCCAGTATCTTCGCGCAGTTTACTACCTCCAAGGGCATATCATTAATTTTGATTGGCTCAAAATATGTACTTGATTTACTAAAACCTATTCGCAATTCTTTGCATTTACTTTGATTCAGTTGGAATTTATTGGCAAATGCTTGTTCGGTCAAGTCATCAACGGATTCTTGAATTGAGCTTGCGCTTCCTTTCTCGACAGTTTCAGCCATACTCGTATCGTCAACGTATTTCCACATTTCAGAAGCAGCAATTTCCCAGTCATTGATCATGATTACGAATAGCGAAGGACCTAGTTTTGTTCCCTGGGGAACTCCTGCCGGTACTGATTCCCACTCTGAATAACAATCCTGACTGAGTTTAACTCTTTGCTTTCTACACGACAAGAAGTCTGCGATCTACATAATGATATGTTGGGGTATGTCATAGGTTGCCAACTTGCTAAGGAGTAGATAATGATCAATCAGGTCAAAGCTAGGCTTTCTTGAAGTCGAACAACACAATTCTAGATCTAGTCGTTGCACCGTTTCCATCTGTTGAACCATTCCACGAATGAAGCATGCTTACGAGGGCTTGAGTAGTACTTGATTTAGGATCGATTCTCTGAAGCACGGCAGTTTTAACAAAAATACTAACGACATAGTCTTCGGCGATTTTAGATATAATTGGTGTTTGAGATATTGGGCGCAAATGTTTATTCACGTCTCTTATTGGTTTCTCTTTTGGGATTGGAATAATATTCGCCTGCTTCCATGACTGGGGAACATGAGCTTCATTAAAGGAACTGTTCAAAATATCTGATATAGGAGAAGCCAGAATATCTGCGTTTTCCTTAGGCACCCAACTAGGGATGCCATCGGGTCCACCAGCCTTACTTGGATTTAACGTTGCCAGTTTCTTAAAAACAGAAAATTCGCTTCCCCGTTAATTGCGATTTGCGGATTGGTTGAAGGTAAAGGATTGAAATTGTTCATAGGTGTAAGAAACGCCTGGTTAATTAGGGTAGCGAGATTTTAAGGGCTGGAAGATGCTGAATCACGAATGTTCTCGATGTTACTCAACTTTGCAATCGTGTCCTCACGTCCTGACACCTGCTCTGACAAGCCACACAAGCGTTTTACTTCTCTCCACCATTTTGCTGGCGCACAGGATCTTAAATGCTTAACCTTTTCCTCGTAGAATTTGGCACGCAATGATTTTCTTTCGCGGTTCACCTGGTTTCTTAGACTTCTAAACGTCATTAGGTCGCCATTTGCTAAGGCTTTCTGACGACGGCGAATTAGAACGGAACGCCTGGGTCATCCAGGGCGGTTCATTAGATACCTTAACTTTTGATTTAATAGGCAACAGAGCACTATGCCAGTATTAACGATCAATTCCAGCATTTCAACCCTTATTTTCACACGAGTTTTGTTCATTAATTAATGTATTTACATCCACTTCCTCCTGATATTTCCTTAGAGCCAACCGTTTGGTAGGTCTTAGGTCCCGTGATTTTATACGAATTGCTGGTTTGGGGAACAGTGAACGTGCAAGAGGCTGAACCTCTATGCTGGCATGGTCGGAGAGGCCAAAAGATGGCAGTTTGTTTGGATCCCCGTAAAAACTGTCCATATTCGTCAGGATTAGATCGAGGGTGTTTCGACCACGTGTAGTGAATTTGATTATTTGCTTTAATTTAAAACCATTTCGAAGTCTAGAAGTATTCAGCTTATTAAAGTCTCCGAGTAAGATTATACCACAGTTAGGAAATTCCGCTTCAATTATAGTTAGGCATTCGTACAAATAATTTATCATGGAAAAGTTATCTGCTCCTGGCGGATGGTATACAGTACATAGAATAATGTTCGAAATTCCTCTTGGGAGACGAGGCGGGCTAAGTACCAACCAGATTGCTTCAAAATTTATATCAGATAGATTTTCCAAAACCATATATCTAATTGTTCGCCGTACGTAAACACATATACCTCCGTGCTGGCCTTCGACTCGGTCTCGCCTTACTATGTTAAAATCAGGAATACAAATAATATTGTCATGGATATGTCCTTGAAGCCAAGTTTCTACAATACAAGCTAGGTCCATCGTTGCACTACTTCTAACATTACGGACCTCGTCAATTTTTGGCGCGAGCGACATCACATTGGACAACATAATTGAGGGTACAAACAAATTTGGTGAGCCCGCTCTCTGAGTCTGTCTATTTAATAGCACAGGGATACAGCACGTCAGACGATTGTTGTTACTTGTTTGACTAGTTCCAGATACTCTTGCCAACCTGGCGGGCGATGTTGATTTACGTGACTTATACTCGCTTACTGAACTATAGGTAATAGGGAACTTTAGCAATGACTACGAGTACGACTACGAGTACGAGATTCGTCATTTTCGCGCCAAACGCCGTGTTGTTTGCATACGCCATCTCGCAAAAGTCGTAGTCGTTCGGCTTTTGACTACGAGATTTTTGACAAATCTCGTACTCAAAGGCCCGACGACTACGACTTTTGCGAGATGGCGTATGCAAACAACAGGCAAAAATGACGAATCTCGTACTCGTAGTCGTACTCGTAGTCACTGCTAAAGCTCCCTAATTCGCACAGGGATGCTACGTGTGCTACGGTTAAAATTTTCGCTTGGATTGACGGAATTTTTTCGTTTTTGTTCTCTGGTCAGCTCACTAGCTTGTTCACCCAATTGAAATTTCGTTGGATACGTTTCAATATCAACAATCTTGACAGGTTGATCAACAAGGTGTGAAGTCCCAGTAGAGTTATCAATATCGTGTCCTTTTAAGGTTGAGTCTACCTGCAGGTCTTGGGCAGAATTATTAGATTGAGTATGTAGTTGGTTACTTTAGCTACGCCTACACTGTTAACGTTTTTGTTTGAATTTATTAAACTATTTGATGATGATTGTTTGGTAGCCTCGTTAATTTGATCACCCAACTGAGACTTTGTTAAATAGATTTCACTATCAACCGCTTTGACGTATTGATCAGCAGAGCTTGCAGCCTCAGTGGAGTTATTAACATAATGTACTTTTGAAATTAGATTAAAATTGTCCTGATATTGGACAAAATTGTCAATCTGGGCATGTAGTTGATTAAACTTATTAGATAGGCTGTTGGTTTTCCCATTATATTTATCGTCAACGATCGACAACCTTGCGTATAATTCTGAAATTTTGCTTTCCATGCTTTGGATTCCAGCATCAAGACGCCTAGTTTTATCTTTTTATTATCAAGTTCGCTTCTTAAAAGCTCAATCACCTGTATAAGATCAGTTTCCATTGGCTTCGACTGGGTATTTACAAATGACTGCAATGCGTCTGTTCGTGATTTTAAAATTTCAATATTTAATTTAATTGATTCAAGTTCGTCAGTTGTAGGGTTTTCGGCGCTGCAGTCATTAATAATAATCGTTTGAATATCAGTTTGTGTGCATTTCGCTTCAGTTTTATTAATGGCAATGTTTTGACTTTTACCCATACTCAGGTGAGTTAATGCATGGGTCACATTTTCCCTCGACCCAGGGTAGCCTGCGCGGTCAGATCGCAATTTTAGCGACATATTTGGCGCCTTGAAATGTGTAGCTAACATGCCACGCAGGAGTGATGATTATTTGTAAACATAGCAAATTGAGCAAAAATACATCATTTTTCTATATTTTGTCTCAAACTATTATCTCATTAAAGATTTTGCTGATATATCCAACTCTAACTGGATAAAATTGTCTATTTTGTATGCGGCAGATAGTTGATTAAATACTCCTTCGATAAAAGGATAAATTATTAGAATGCGTTTGGAGTCTGTTTTCAGTTTTTGTGCCTTATTTATTTCCTAATGGACTTTGGAACACTTATTCAGTGTTATTGCTATTACTACTGAGGCTGAATTCATATGTGATCAGATGTCAGGAGTCTCTTCTTGGATGAAAATTGAAATAATGAGCCTTGCGATTTTGTATTGTCTCATGTCACGCTGCGTTTGACTTTATATATCGGTGCACAATTAATCTAATGCATGTATTATTTATTTAAAGTTGCATGTATGTATACGCTGACCTTCATGCTTGACCACATTGCTAATATTTTCTTCCAAATACAAAAAATATATGGCCATGGAGTTGTAGTGTAGTTTTGAATACATAATAATACATATGGCAATATGCATAATTATGTCTGCGTCGCGTATTATCAGTATTAGGTTTCATTAAGTTCAATGACTTGCGGCTTCGCATTCTGGCTTCTTTAGATTACTCATGCTGCTTTCCAATAACCCCCGATATCAGAGAGACCTTCCTCTTCAATATCTGAAATGAATAAGTCATGAAACTACCAACTATATAAACATAAAATACAACAAGAAATCATCGCACTTGTATCATTGCGCAAACTGAATATATATATTAACCAACAATGCGGACCCCCGCTGGTCGTAAATAATATACGGCGTGGCGAAAGAAATGGCGTTTAGCTTTCTTGTTCACATGTATGAATTTCAGCCGTTTCCCCGGAAAGGTTGCAATACTTAAACAAGTATAATTTTAGGCTAGATAGATTAAGCACATCAAAAACCTTATAGTTCCAACTTGCGCGGCGGCGTACATTAACATGTATAATGTAGTATTATTCATGTAAATACGCGCAGTTGCCAAATAATTTCAAATAGAACACAAAATATTTACCGCAATAAACTACATAGACAACCACGCAAGTTGAATTCGTATAGTTCAACACCATATCTTTCACATTAAACCAATTCAGTAGTCGAGGAAATCGATTCTATGTTCCGGAGAAACGGATTTCATTTTGACCAGTGTTTATTGACATTTCAGGCTATATATTTCCGAAGGCAAACGAGGAAAAATAAAATAAAAATCATAAATAAATTCTCCAGGTCGAAATCTATAGCATTAAATCATAACGGCATTATATTAACTAAATTTTCACATCTAAAATCAGCCACAACATGGTATACTCATATTTTGGCCTTGGCTGAAATGTGACCCATCCATTAAGCTACCTGAGTATGGTCAACGTCAACAATATTACGATCGTTTTCGTATAAACAATTTACACTCTCACCTGAACATTCCGTTACAGTATCTTTACCTTTGCCCAAAGCAGCTGTCTCAGGTTGAGTTTTCAAAACGCGGCCATGCGTGCTACATAACTGTTTGCATTTATTTCGAACTAAATACCCATATTTTCCTTGGAATAGTAACGAATTCTGTTTACCAGGATGCCATGTAAAACTAATCTCGGCATTTATACTAGTGAACTTCTTTGAGGAACCACCAGGCGAACTCCTTTTGACGTCGAGGCCAAATACATCAGTCGTAACTTCCTTTAGAGAACCCAAGTTTCCCAGCCATTTAAGTCGGCTGCCGTCATAAATCATATTTGATATATCAATAAGTTCGTTTTCGTTAAGAAATAGTAAAAGCTTTGAAGATTCGACAACATTTCTCTCCTTTTGGAGGTCTTTAATCGGAGATTGATTTTCCATGTCCGCTGTATACGCGTGTTACGTAATGAAAATATTCTTAAATCAAATATTTTATAGGCCAAGAAAATACAGTTAAATATCTTCAAGGGATTGTGTTTTCACAATGATACTGCTCGAAACATGAGCAAAATTGTCCATATTCAGAAATTCGCCAGTGACTTTCATGTTAAAAACTGGAAAACTACGAGTAAAACGTTCAAATTTTACCTTTTTTTCGAAGCAGTTTCCAAAATTGCTTGTTAATTTTTCTTCAAGAATTAAATTTAGATCAGAAGAAACTTATAAACATATAATACTGATCTCAGAGAATCTCATATTCAGTATAATTTTGAGGTAAGAAGAATCTCAAAAGTATGTTATTGATTTCAGAGAATATCATGCATAACTATAACATTGAGTTCAGAAGAATCTTATAAGTGTAACATTGAGCTCACTAGAAGAATCATAGCTGTAATATTGAAAAACTATAATATTGAGGTCGAAGGAATCTTATAAAATAATATTTAGTTCAGAAGTTTATCATAAGCCTAATATTGCGCTCAGATGACCCATAAATATAATGTTGAGCTGAGATTGGGACGTAAATATTGACCTCAGAAGGAACGCATAATTATAATATTGAGCTCAAAACAATCACATAAGTACAATATTTATCTCCGAGGAACTATATATCGTATAATACTAGAAATACATTCATGCAGAATCCCCTCGCCAATCGCCATTAGAACCAAACAATTATTGTCCCGAACATCCCAAAAGTTATTGTAACATGAAGTACTAAATCGGTTACTGTAACCATGGTAACACGCAAGCGAACACTGTAACACTGTATATTTCTTTTCCTTTCTGCACAAACTGGTTAAATAGTGATAAGCTAAGATTTTTACTTTTAACTAAAAAATTACCAATTGCCCAACTATATATAAAGTAGGTATGTTATTTTGTACTCTTTTAGCTTTGATTTACTCTAAAATTCAATCTTACACATCTCACAAAACGTTTCGAAATTGTCATAAAACTTCAACTATTTTCAACAGCATTTTTATACTATGAACTTTTTGAGATAAAATATGTTATTTCTTATTCTATATAACGCATTTGAATTAATACTAAAACAATTTTTAAGATTAGTCAATGTTGTTATTGACACAGGATGAACTACGCAATTTCAAAACCACAAACTGTAGTGCATGCCAATTGACGGCAAAACTGCAAAACGGCAAGTATGCAAAATAAACACTTACCCGTTTAAAACGCTTTAAAACTCGAAAATCCTCTCCTTTCTCGGCCTTTCGACTGATTGAGACTTAATATTTGCCTGAATTAATATGTCCCGACTTGAAAAAAGTTTTCATATCAATTCCAAAAAATAAAATGCCAAGATGGCAGTTACTTTTCTGACGTATGCATATAAAAACAAAATCGTTGTCTTAGCCAATCATGATGTTGCTAGTTACCAGTTTTCTGTCGGATTGAACTTGCGCATGCGCATAACTTACGAAAAGCTCCAGTCCTGTCCATCACAAAAAAAATGGCGGACGACTTTGCATTCCACAATGTTTTCACATACCCGGACGTAAATATCCGGGCGGAATTAATACCCTCGCACGGCGCTTCGCGCGCTGGCTCGGAAATTAAACTCAGAAATATCCTATAAGTATAATATATAGAGCTTATAAGCTAAGAAATATAATATTGACCACGAAAGAAACGCATAAGTATAATCATATTGCGCCCAGAAGAATGAAGTGTAACATTGAGCTCAAATGAAAAGTATGACATGCAGTTCAGAAGAATGTCATAATTAAGTAACATTGCGCTCAGATGAATCTTATCAATATAATTTGAGTTTGTAAGTATAACACGTTCCAGACCTAACTGAAATATTCTATTTACTGAATTTCCGGTCAAATATCAAACAAAACTGCACTTTCAGCACGAAATTTGACTGAAATGTTGTTAATAATTAGGTTAAAGTGCGATTTTAGCAAACAATTTGTCCATAAACTAAATTAAAGAAAATATCTCCAAAATTTTGTTAATATCAGCAACAAATGATGATAACATGTAGAATGAAACCCTTGCCAGATAATAAGAAATTTCGAAATATTGAATGAACTTTATCTCAGCGACAATGCCGATTCTGGTTTTTGTAAATTCACGCATATTTATCAAAAATGCATAAGACAAATTCAACAAAAAACCTAGTATCTAGCAATACAAGAAAAAACGTTTCTAAAATCCAGATATATTTCTCTTTCAGTTTCAAATTATGACTTATTTGAGGTTGGCGCTGCAATTGCAGAGCTAAGATTGGAATTTGGCACTGCAATTGCAGAGCCAAGATTGGAGTTTGGCACTACAATTCCAGAGCACTGCAATTTAAAGCTTTGCTATACTAATGAGCATTATTTGTGTTACTTTTTTAAGCAGCTGCTATAAAACAGTAACAATCAAACATTATAGTGAATTTCCTAAATTGCCCACCACTCTGGCTGCAACTTGTTGTCAAACGCCTATTGCCTGGGGAAAAATTGTCGTAAAACCTCCCTTGGTTCTGTCCGCCCTCCAGAGGGGGTGGAAACAAATTGCAAGTACACAATTGTTAAATAACTTACTAGACTCTCTCACTATAATCAGGTCAGTCCTACTGTCATATGTGATATGGCATAGACAATCCATTACTATAGGCAGGGTTATTAAACCCAGTTAATATTTATATCAAATATATAAATACACGATGTTTTGAAAACTTTTCATTTACCACATTAGTTAAAAGAGAAAACTTGGTATACCTTAATATTTGTTTAAGTTCACACTAAGACAGGTTCCGATGGAGAGTTAATATTATCATAGACGAGTCGTTGCGCATATAAGCAATTATCGAAGCACATGATATGTGGTTGGTTGACAAATGACAGGACTGTTTGCCGATACTGCATATAGTAAAACTAGGAGTTACTATTGCAAGGAAAGTGCTGCCTTGACGCCAAAACGCATGCAAAATTCCTCGACCCAATTAGTAATATTGAACGTATTTGTAATGCTAATGACACGCTGTATGTATAGATTTATTTTGTTGTCCGAACGATGAGATTACAACAGTGCGATTACAACACTGTGATTATTGTAAATAATAATATATAAGAAGTACACATGTGGTTTTCAAAGCCACATATCAGAGTGTTCAGACTATTGTCAATGGAATTCTTGGCACCAACATTATTGTTATTGTTATTAGAAATCATTCTTTACTTCAAAGCTGTCAATTGCATCTTGCAATTGCAAATAAATTTGGAAGTGTGGAGACAATGTCTTTTAATATCTTTGTGGTACAATAATAGTTTGCATGTTTTCTGTGTTCATAAGATATTGATACTGGACTTGCCATGTGCTAAACAAACATGTCACAACAGTCTTGGTTCCGATTCTGTAGATATTTCATTTCATATTTATTTAGCATTTAGCTTCCATCAGTGTTCACCTGTACTGTCCAGTGAATTGTCAAAATACATGAATATACAGGAAACCAACATAATAGTATCTCTCTCCAAAGGCTGGCTTATCCAGTCTTACTATAATATATATACTCAAAATATAGTATGCTTGCGGCAGCTGGGCATATACATGTCATATACGACGGTTAGGTTCTACTAACCGTGCATAGACATTAGACATGATTAGGGTTTGAGTTCTGACTTTGTGTGTGATTGATACAATATCTTTCATGACGAGGTTTTCGTGCCAAAAACTTTACGGGGAAATGCGAATTGTTTCTATATAAAGTATAAAGTCTAGGTTCAGTCATAACGGTGTAATGCACTGTTATCGTAAAAATGTTCTGCCAATGACGAAAGATTTCTTCAAAACAGTCATATAGGTCAACGAGGATATGATGAGGTCAGAGGTTGGGTAACAACCAGGAAATAGGAAGCAATTACCACAAGAAGGTATCTAAACCTACTCTTTACTGTACCATACACGAACAAATATATACAGGGTTTTTATGGCAGCGAGGCACTTCTATATATAGTGCAAAATTGCCGCAACTTGCAACAAAAACTGATTTCAATGTATGTAAGTAATGTAACATGTTCATTGAAATGTCTACGAATGTTGTCTCATCTTTTGAAACCTATATATCATGACATTTATGTGTTTAATTATAAACATCGAAACACGCGCAGACGCGCTGATATCAGTTTGTCTTTGTTGCAAGTTGCAGCAACTCTGGTGCTCGTATTAAGCCCCGGTTCAACGAGGACGAGGGTTTATGAGAGTTGGCAAGCGAGAAAGTTGCATCCCTTGTCAAACGAGAACAAGACTCAAGAGTTACTCTAAAATTTCAGTAAACAAAGTGTTTAAATTTTCATTTTAGCTTTTCTTGTATGTGACGTATTTGTATGGAGTAGGAAACATTGGTCTGAATACAGTTCTTATACAACTCTCATAACTTGTCAAACGATAATCAAGCGAACAAAACACTCATCAACTCTAATCAAAATTTAAAACAGCTCAAAATTAGGTTCAATGAGAGTTGGTGGTCACCTGGGGTGGTTAAACCATATTAGGTCAAACGCGACCGAGAGTTGGCTAACCTCCCATGTTAGGCGCACGAATATTGGTTAGGGTTAGGGATTGGGTTAGGGTCAGGATTAGGTATATTTGTGCGCGAAACACGGGAGGGTAACCAAGAGTTGCAACTCTTATCAGTTTGACCGGGGCTTGAAAGCAACTTTAATGCTTTATAGGGGATAATGCAGCTCAATTCATCTATCTTTGAACTTGAGCGATATTTTTTATAGCAACAGCGAGGCGGTCTGTTTATTTAATAAATCGAAGTGCAGTTAGTGGCTTTACTAACCGTGATCGACGTGAATTTTCGCAGTGAAGCTGTACGGGGATCGTTTGCGTTGATATGCTCATAGTTAATATAATGATATGCCATAATTATATTCATGCTGCATTACTGCCTTACTGCCTACTGGAGTCAATAATTCCTTCCAGTTTCCTTGCAAATTATTGCCTGATTAGTAAAATATTTTTGTGAGACTATATACCTTGTGGCTTTATATGGAGGGTAATCACCGCCAAAATTCATATTTTAATTTGCACTCCAATTTGCAGATTTTGTCATGCACTTGATATTCCACTTTTACATTTTGCTGTTGAAGAACTAAATTTTGATGTCAGCAATTCATATTTGCTGGTCTGTTTGTGACATTAGATCCTTAAGCATTCCATTGTGATGACGTAACATTATTCGTGGCACTCAGAAACCAATTTTTGACATATACTTAATGATAATTTAATTCCCGCCAAATATCCTAATTATTTCCAAATTTATTCCAATGTTGTTGCTTCTGTACCATATTGGATGAGAATGGCGGATGATCGCTCAAAAGCTCACGAAGCTTTATTATGTCGTACAGCCAGCATTTTGACCCAAAATTAATCAAATAGTGCATCCGATAGTGTAGGACGCGCTTCAAGTACGAGTAATAACAATCATAGCAACAATGCAGCTGATCCTATGCGTCAAAGTCAAACTCAGTCATCATTTCACGTAAGTCGGCGTGAACAGTCAAGCGTTAACAATCCAGTTTCGAACGAAGAATTTCGACGGCTCTTCGCCCCATATAATACGGCTAACAACAGCAGACTGGTACAACAACCACCGGCGGTCGAAGCAATTCTTGGGGGCAACGGTATTTCAAGCCACATGATACGTGGACACACGACTTTTTTTGTTTGGCTAGTCCACAGGAGAAATGTGTTCCCACCAGGATGGAAAAGGTGAAATTACAAAAAGCTAGCCTCGGTCGTAAACGTATTTCTTTTCATAAGAATGACGCCTCGCAATAAAATTAAAATTAGAAATGACATACCCTAAACTCGCATCCGGAGGGGTTTTTGAATTGATGAGAAGTGGTGTCACACCCCGAGACTTGGTTGTGATAGAACCCCCAAACAGTGGATGTTCTGTTCCATTTTTACGGGATTGTTCTGGTTTGGGTCAAGCAATAGCGTACGTACGTAAGCCGATTCAAAACGATTTGGACACAACCCCTCTGCAACCAGACAATGAAGCGGGAGAGACCGAGAAAATAGAGGTAATTAAAATTATATATGAGCTATTTCATTTAATACCCCCCCCCCCCTGCTACTGAGGACACCAAAACCCTTCTCTTCACTTGGGCATATATGGATATTAAATGGAATAGTCCATAGTAAACTTTAAAGTATATACTGTAATATAGGAGTAACTATCCCCTTCCCTCCAAGCCAGCATAGGGCATTTGGTCTTTATCTTATTGTCTTCCTTGGGATGGGGTTTGAAATCTAATGTTGCTTGGGGTCAAACGTTAGTTACTGGTGTAAATTTGGCTATTACATTTAATGCCCCTCCCCGCTGTTGACACTTTCATTTTTCAAGGGAGTTAGTCAATTTTTCCACACAGGCAATCTGTTTCCAGAGAGGTTAACCCATTAGCTGGCAGTACTCTATCACTGACAAGTAAAATCGTCTGGCGTTAGACAGAGTAAAATACTAAAGTAGGCCACATCTGGACACATTGCCAGCTAATGGGTTAATTAATATTTTTTTTCAATGATGATTAATATGCATTAATAACTAGTGTTGCTAATAGTGGGAAAAGAGTTAACCTGAGTAACATGTAACTAATAGGAAAATGGCAAAGAATATACTGGTCCAACAGTGAAATGTATGAGCTGCACAAAAGATATACCAAAACAACATGGAAGAGGATTGTACATGCAAAACTGATCTACTCTGTGTACCATTTTCTGGGCAGCTAACATATTTTACTAGAAATACATTCATGCAGAATCCCCTCGCCAGTAATAGTCGCCGAAGGCGAGGTAATTTATACAAGCCGATAGGGAATAGTCACTGCAAGCCGAAGGCGAATTAGTAGAAATTTCAAAGAGTTTTAAAAAACACAGACAGAAAGTTATGAGGCCAGTTTAAAAGGTTAATATATAGTACAAAATTCATGCAGCGCTTTACTTAATGGCCGGTTATAAACATGCCGGCAAAAATAATACTCACAACGAGTGTCAAAAATATATCGACGAAAAACAAAACCAAACAAATTCGTGAGAAAAATACTTTGGAATGGCTCATATACAAAATAGAATGGCTTTAAAAATATATCTAAGCTATATTTTTACTGCACATAACAATATAAATGAAGATAAAACGAATAATTTACAAACTATAAGTATATAATCACTTGAGCCGTGCGGAAAATGTTTACATGTTACACGGAAAATGTTTACATTTAGATTAATTATTTATTTTTTTCATTAGATATTTTGAAATCTGGCTCAAAAAAACGATTTTTGTTTCAAACTCAGCAGCTATCGAATAGCCATTTTGAATTTTTTTCAGTCGGTACTCGCGCATGCGCATAACTTAAAAAACCGTCCAACGTCCATGACAAAAAAAAAATGGCGGACGACTTTGAATTCCACAATGTTTTTACATACCCGGGTGTAAATATCCGAGCAGAATTAGTACCCTCGGAGATGAAGATGTGAATGAAGTTTCAATTCAAACAAATGGATGCACTGGCTGCATCAATATAAGCGCTCATTGGATTTTTAGGCCCTGTAGAGTTAAAACTTTTGCATTGGAATGAGTTTGCATACTACTAGTTTGAAGTTCAGGGACAATTAGAAATCTTCCCAGTTTTCAGGAAGTGTGGGGCAATCATGATATTATTGGAATGTTCCTTCATATTAACCCATTAGTTGGCAATGCGCCCAGATGCGTTCTACTTTAATATTTTACTGTGTCTAATGCCAAACAATTTTACTTGTCAGTGGTAGGGTACTTCCAGTTTATTGGTTAATCAAATATTGCATGCACTGCACAATACATCATATGTGACGTGGTATGATTTACAATACAATAATCTCCCTAATACTGTCACTTTTCCCAAGTAAGCCCTCTCTCTAATAACCTCCTCTCCCTTCTACTAAGACACCATTATGCAGAAGAACACATAATATTATGTGTTATTCATATTGATATTATTTACATCATAAGCATATATTTAATCGTTATTGAACAAAATTATTTTTATTTTATGGATAAATAAAAGCTCCTTTCCCTTTCTTTTATGCCCCTCCCACAAATATTCCTGAAAAACTATGCCCCTCCCTGACCCACTGCAGGAGGCTTATTAATAGAGATTATGGCATGCATCTTCTAACCCATAGGCTTTTGTTAAAAAATAAGGTAAATTTTCATCTAGGCATGCTGTTTCTCTCAGCTGATCTGAACAACTAATTTGTCTGAGTTGTTTCCTGATGTACCCAGTAAAGAAGTCGAAAAGGCTACTGAAAACTGTGGTGGCAATGTTGATTAAGCTGTGTCCTCTTTGTTAGATTGTAAGTGTTATGCCAATGACTGCTGTAGTATGTACAGCATTCTAAAATAGAGTTGAAATATTGCTCAGTGTGTACTATAAATACATTTGGATCCGCCCCTGCTCAGAGGAACACCACATTCAATAGTAGAAAACTCAATTTCTGTGGGGTGTTCAACTACTGTGGGGTGTTGGGTCATCAAATTTCCTTGCTTATTTGTGTCTATGACAATATGATTCCTGTACATTGGTTAGTCATAAACCTTCAACTGGGAAAAAAGGAGTTGGGGAATCGGCAAAACAGGAAATCGGGGGGATTGGGAATGGGAGATTTTATGTGTTATTTCGAATATGGGAAATATCATTGATATTGCGTGCATGCAATTGTTCAATTTGCTCCATTTCTTTTGCTCAATTTACCTGGAAAGTCTTGAGAAGGACGAACGCCTTCAGATGATTTGGAAGACTTCTAACACAGTACAGAGACGAAACATCGATTTTAGACACCTCGCTTTCTGCCACGAAGAGGCACATAGTGGCACAACAAATCATGCTACACAATGTCATTACCCGACGATCACCAGACTTAAAAGATCTAGCTGATTGGATTAACAAATTTGGTCTTCTTGCCTTGTTAAAGAAAAACAAATAAATTGTCCAACCATTACTCTTCCCTAGAACAGCGGCGTCTGTAATAGACAAGGATGAAGTCAAGGCTCTTCTTGAAGATGAAGACTCCACTGCCACTGGTGTCCAACTTGTTCAGTACTTTTACAAGTATATTGATCTTTTTGATAGCATCGCAAATGGTAAGCTAAATAATAGAACTTTTAAACAGTTAGATGTACAGTAATTGAAATATGTTCAGTAATTTTCGTCTTATGGGTCTTTTTCTCCTCTTGCCATGCTCTGAAAAGTAAAATTATCTGGCTATAATTTTTAGATAATTGAAAAGGTAAGATGTATCGGACATGTCGATTGTTAACATGTTAGAACCATTGGCAATGCTTCTAATTAAATGTATTTCATATAGGTCCAAGTTTGAAAGATCTGCTATTTTTGTGGACTGGTTGGGATTTACTGCCAACTGCTGGGGAAACACTTAATATTATAGTTGATTTTAACAAGTTCTGCGAGTTGCTGCAGGAGCGTAGAACATGTTTCTACTAGTTAATTACACCATGTTATGAAAACTTTTAGTATTTAAAAATAAAGATGGATAAGGCATTTTACCCATGTTTGAACCTATTGGTGTGTCGTACATGGCGTGAAAGACAAATTACATGTATGTACTGGGGAAAAACAGACTGCAAGCACTAAACTATTCGCTCAGCAACGAGGTCAATTTGTGTTATTCTAATGCTATAAGTATTTACCATACACCAGGGGAAAATATTTTTCACGTGAGAAATTAAGGACGTCTTTCTTCGGCAATATTATCATTTATAGATATGCATTGTTGTTTTTATCATATATCAAAAACTATCACTATCATTTAGACGTTTATATTTTATATGCAAGTAATAAACTTATTCATTCTTGTGTATATTGTAGTTTAAAAAAAGGTTAAAGCTGTTCATAGTTTTGTCTTGTTTTATTTTAACTACTTTGTACCAAGGTTCTTTGGTCTGCTCTTTCACACACACTTGTGCAAAGACCCTAATGATCCTTGTAAGAGCTGGTCACATGTTCTGTTACAATCTAGCAGGATTTTAGTTAGCTTTGGTATGTTATGGGATTAGTGGGAAATGACTAGATTAACTTCACCAGGTGTATAGCTCTGTAAACCTGTCAAAACATTACTCTAAATTATTGAAATGTTAAATGCTAATTAAAACCTGTTTAATTAATCAATTTTCAATCGAGCATTAACAAATTGGAGTACTTCCAAATAAATGTCCACACCATTGTGATTTGATGGCCTCAGTGGGTCAATAGTTGCCTTCAGTTCAGCTAAATCCCTGTCATTTAGTAAAACACTGGTCTCTGGAATGGTCACTTGCTGTAGTTCGGTGGTTTCAACTTGTCCCTGCAAATTGAATCGGAATGGCTCTGGGGCAGCCTAAATGTGAAATAGAATTTACAATTAACATTGCTGCATCTTGGTCACATAATCCTAGTATTTTACGACTTCTGGATGGTTTAATACCAGATATAGTGATGTAACAGCTAACATACTACTGGTGGATTTTTTTTAGTTACATGTATACCTCGAAGTACACAATTTAGCATTAACCTACACATTTTTGAATTTCAATTTGAAATTGGACAAAATTTTCAATTGGAATGGTTATTGGAACTCTTGCAAGTGGAATACTGTATTTACATTCCAATTGGAATTTGGCCCGATAAAAAATATAGCAGTTCATTTTTAAGAAATAGAGTACAGTACCAATGTACAAAATTCTTGTGACCGTCTAGGATCTGATGCCCCATGTGCACAGGATCATTGAATCCATAACTGCTCTGGTGATAAATTTCTCTCAGTCCTTATAGGGGATCTGTTGTTGACTTGTTGAAAAATTAATAAATTCCGGTTGATAATAGGACAAAAAACATAGTGCAGAGAAAACAAGTGCTCCTCATTTGATGCATCCAATATTCCAGAGTTTTCCATATGATAAAATAAATGGTAAAATAAGCTTGTACATCCAGTGAAAAGATCTCGCCAAAATCGCTCAATTCGTTGATTGTGCACACTTCTGCCTGTAATGTGACTAGCTCGTGCAGTACCTCGCAAAGGATGGTTTAGCATAAATTGGGCAATGCCAACATTCTCTCCACCCTTATCAGTCCTTACCCTTGACGACAACCCATGTGACTGCCGTGCGCATTGAAACAGATTCAAAACGGTCTCAGCTCTGTTATTTGTGCTACATCTGATGAAAACAAGCATTCGTGAATACCCATCTATGCCGGCATAGATAACAAAATGTAACATATTCTTTATTTCAAATGCATAGCTAGGTTTTACCTTTTTCAGAAGAGAAAAGAATACCGTAATTTCTCTAATAAGCCTCCTCTCTCAAATGAGCTCTTCCTCTCTAATAAGCCCTCCCTCTCTAATAAGTCCTCCTCTCTAAAAAGCCCCCTTCAAAGGTTTCTGAAAAAATAATCCCCCCCGGGTGCTTACTGGAGAGATTACAGAAAATGAGGCCTCACAATCCCAGGGTGAGATTGTCACAAAAGGAACATAATTTTATGCGATGTGCATGCAGCTATGTTTTTGGCAGGTCTGTGTTTTCCACCAACACAGGCTGACCAGCGTACAAACTGTTATTAAGCTGGCTCAGTTATCCAGCAGACTAAAATTATGGAAAGCAATCATGGCATTGCAACCTAAAGCGCTCTCCTTCATTATACCATTTTGCCATGTTTGGGTAAGTGTTGAGTGCCTAAAACTGTTTGTTATAAAAAAATTGGAGATTTATCTGAGACAATTTTAACTAATAATTAGGAAAATTGTCTGATATTTTGTTTTGTAAAAAGAGTATATAAAGTGCTGAAATGACCTACCTTATTAACTTATGGTTTCCATCAACATGCCAAAGTGATAAAAGACTAGAGACACGAGATCTTCGTTTGCGCACGGGTCGTAGAGACAGGGATCGGAACAACGTCTCGTGAGGATCCACTCCGCGCATCGTTCCGCGAACTCTATGTTGTTGGATTCGTAACCCTCTAGACAGCAGTAATCCTGACATTCGTTTATAGCAATATTCGTTTATTCGTATTACAGTAGACTCCAGATCACGATCATCAATGCTGGAATAACAGTCTCCAATACATAAACCGAAATCATTCATTCTTCTCTCGACTGTTCGCTGACTCACTCCAAGAAGAGTCGACGTATCTTTGGCTGTAAATCGCTTGCCAATTTCAAACTTCGGGCGACCTGGCTGACCAGTGAATAACTGTGAGCATATAACCTTATTAAATATCTCTGTACCACCACTAGGATCCTCAAAAAGTAAATCCTTTGCGTCTGAAATTAATTGAATAACAGATTCATCTAACTCAAAAGCTTCGGCAAATCTTAACGTAGTATGGTAAAGCGAGTCGACACGAAATATGCTGTAGTCTCGGTCAGGACTTCCTTCAAGTTCTGCAATACAACTTAGGATAGAGGCGCGAAGAAGATTTAAAAACTGTTGCTGACCTCAGTTATCAGCCATATTTTTGTAAAAATAGCAAAATTTCAACAGCATAATTATTATGATCGAGGCAACAACATTGGAATAATTTTGGAAATAATTAGGATATTTGGCGGGATATAAATTATCATTAAGTATATGTCAAAAATTGGTTTCTGAGTGCCACGAATAATGTTACGTCATCACAATGGGATGCTTAAGGATCTAATGTCACAAACAGACTAGCAAATACGAATTGCTAACATCAAAATTTAGTGCTTCAACAACAAAATGTAAAAGTGGAATAGCAAGACAGTGTAATTTGGTAACATCAAAATTCAATTCTTTAATGAAAAAAATCTACAATTTGGAGTTCAAATTAAAATATTAAATTTGGCGGTGATTACCTTCCATTGCTTGAAGCCATATAAGTGTTATTATTGCTTAATAAATTACACTGTCATGCTTGGCTGTGGACACACGTCGCCGGCCGAACTATAGGTATACCAAGATTGGAGTTTGGCACTGCAATTTCAGAGCCAAAATTGGAGTTTGAAGCTGCAGTTGCAGAGCCAAGATAAGCACATACAAAACAACCGGTTATTTGTAAAAGATAGCAACACCTAATTTTTCGTTGCGAGAAACTGATTAACGTTGGTCTCAATAGCATTATAAAAATCAATTTTCTGGATTTGTTGTCAATATTTGAGATAATGGCAAAATGTTGCAGGATTTTGTCTAAATAGAATACTTTACTTAGCTTTAGAACGTGTTGTTCACTATCTGATAAACATAATATTGAGACGAAAAGAATCTTATATAACTATAATAATTATTGAGATAAGAGAAAGTCCCATAAGTATAATATTGAGATCAGAAGAATCTATAAGTATAACATTGAGCTCCGATGAACATTATATAAAGTATAATATTGAGCTCAGACGAATCTAACTAGTATAATACTAAGCTCAGAAGGATCCTATAAGTATAATATTGCGCGCAGAAAATCACATAAGCATAAGAGTGAGGCAGATGAATCTCAAAAGTACAATATTGAGCTCAGGAAAATCGCATAAGTATAATATTGAACAAAGTAGAATCTTATAAATATAATGTTGAGCTTAGAAAACCTCACAAGTATAATTATATTGAGCTCAGAAGAATCTCCTAAGGTAAGTATATGAAGGAGCACAGAAGAATCTCACCAGTATAATATTGAGGTCAGGGGCCGGTTGTTCAAAAGCCGGTTAACTTAACCCTGGGTTAGTGGTAACTTTCATACAAGTTTCCCGACATCGGTTATATTAATATGAAACTTTTTTCTACTAACCTTGTACTGGGCGTTATAAATTTTTGTTTATAAAGTTTTGAAATAAACAAACATGCAGAAGTATACAAACCAGAATAGCAGATTAAAATTTAACCAGGGATTAGCGTTAACCTGCTTTTGGACAACTGGCCCCAGAAGAATAATATACGTATAACATTGAGCTTAGAAGAATCTCATCAGTGTAATATTGAGCCCAGTAGAATGCAATAAGTATAATATTGAGCTCATAAGTATTCTCATTCGCCAAAATGTCTGTGGACAACATCTCTTTAGGGAAGTGTCTTCCCTATTCGTTATAGTCCAATATCATCGTTAGGCTCAGAATAATGTGATGAGTATTGTATTGAGAATCTGATGCGGTTAAATTCATTTTAATAAAATACGCATTTTGGCCAAAGCATATACATCATGATAAAAAGTTGAAATTGCAAAGTAGTACAGCAAGTAAGCAGCCATTTGTTGATGCAAAAGTGAAACACATAAGGTTGGCATCAAATAGATTGTGAAGATGATATCGAAAATTGTGTAAAATTCAAATACACTGTATTTGTCTAGGCAGGAATTTATAGACATACCTAATGCAGACATATATTTTCCAACCAAACACCTATAATTCCAAAACAGCATTCAACACGAAGTATATCATTACCAACTGATGACCAAACACTGGTTCGCTCCATGTGGTAACATCGAAAAACATACAAAATATATAGTTTTATCTTACAAAATAGCAACAGCAATAAAAATATTAACACATTTATCTATTTAACTATCAATTGCCGACATATGTTATTATAGAACCAATGCCGCGTCCAATGGCGTATATACCTTGTTATGCATTTTCACACGGAACGGCTTGAAAAGAGGTTTAAATGATCTTGAAACCAAACTAGTAATTTGTGAACATTTTCTGCAGATTTTTGTTTAGTCGACACGACATGATGCGACAAAATACACTTGTTCAAAACAACAATACACTGTTAATTTTGGGGTGTCAATTTAACACCAAAAAGTGGTGCTAAAAAATTAGGTAAAAAATGACACCTTTTTTGGGTGCTATTTTAACACCGCCGTTGATGGTGTTGATTTAACACTAGTTACGGTGCTAAAACAACACCTTTTGTAGTGTTAAAATAGCACTGATTTAGGAGTTGGTTTAACACCCGAATATTCTCATCAAAATAGCACCTGATTTAGGTGCTATTTTAGCACTAGTGTGAACAAAAACTTGCTCATTGCTACAAGCAAATCCAAAATATATACTCCACTTTTTAACAAAGAGACAACACAATCTGAAAATATATGAACATCCTTTAATTGAATTTATAATAATATATTTGCTGATTCCAAAATTACTTTGCAGCTGAACATTAAAATGGTAATAAATTTAGGCAAATCTTGCCATGCTCATGCAATGTTCTCACCAATTACCTATTAAAACCAGGTACATCTATTATTTTACCCTCGGCAATGCCAAGCAATTCTAGTACTATGCTAGGAGCATGTCAGAAGAGTTATTCTATGTCACTCCAATGCTTAACCCAAATATAACAACTAACAATTTTCCTTAGCAGGTGAAGTTGTCTGGCATTAGACAGAGTAAACTTGCAATATAAGATGCACAATCAGGAATTTATACAAGCACTTTATTCTACTGCCGTTTTTCAGATGAAGAAAATGAATTATTTACAACCGTTTATGGGTAGCAGAAAAGTGCTTCTATAAATCCCTGGTAATCATTGTGGTTTAATGGGTTACAAATTTGTTATTAGGTAAAGTCAACAGTTATAGAGTCTGATGATTACTACACTAATTTTCCCATAGTCTATAGACATGCCAAAAGACTGCAACTCCACATTTTCTGAGATAGAATACCTCTATTCTTTTGCTCCTGTCAGTATGGCCAATATCAAACACACACAACTTGACACAGACCATTAACTCCTTGCGTTATCTTCCTCAGCGATACAAAGTTGCTCTATTACTTTAGTCGTGACGCCAAGGTGAACCATACATCAATATCAATATTTTTCCAGCTTCACAATCACATATAATTAGGTTATCTATAAAACACATTGAAAGTAAGGTACATAAGTAAATACAAAATTCAGATTAACTTAAAATATTTGCATCATTCTAATGAATGCAATTAAACAGGTGTCTGCTAATAATACATAATTATGATATTCTCTTTCATTAGGCAGGACATAGCTGACTTAACTACTATTTGACGAGATCACAGTAGTATAAAAAATAATCAATTCTCACACAATAATAAATATTCTTGCAGTGAGTTCCATATCAAAATACACCCCTAGTGGCCCCACTAGAAGTGGGTAAGGTCCAGTGTTACTATAGAGCACACAGGTTATAATTAGAATACAATTAGCTACTGCTTATGTACAGTTAGCCTCCTGAGATTCCAAAACTCCCTTAGGCATGATGCACAGGTCTATGTAAATGCTTTCTTCACCCTGCTCTCCTGGGCAGCACACTTTGGAGGAACAAGCAGGGTATAGCTGAGTTAGGAAGAGTCCACAAAAATCATCGAGAGCAGTGGTCAGTAAAAGTCAGCTTTAGTACCATCCCCCCCCCCAAATATGGGCATCATATATTGTTGGTTTGTGCCGAAAAGCATGGAGGGAAAGTTATTATATATTATAATATTATACCTCACAATAAGTTTGTCCAAACAGAGAACTAGGCTTGTACCACATGACCGTGGTATTTTTCAGTGAATACCTGTACCCTGAGTCGTTTCCCCGGGGCATGGTATTCGAGTCGAATACCACGCTTGAGCTGGGAATTCGACTTTTTAATACCCCGCTCGTACCCAGGCCGTCATCTAATTTCATCACCTGTTTTCTAGTATCTAGTACAAGTAAAGTCATACAAGGTTCGGTATAATATATCATTAATTTATAGACCTTTCACTCAAGGTATTCCCAAAAAATTACCCTTCGGGATGAAGGTAATAGTTCTCATCCCTCAGGGTAATTCCAAAAATTCAAAAATTTGATGTATCCACTCAGCTACATGCATTTACATTGACCTCAATGACCTGTAGGTTTTATTGAAGCATTTTAAATATACCTCATTAAATAACAATTATAATATTAAGGAAGTTGCACATTATTTAAAATTGTCAAGACATTTTCTCAGGGTGCTAATAGACTATACATTGATTCATTGAAACAATGCTCAACTTATGAAACAATCACATAATTCATATATAAAAACATTCATAAGTCTACTCTAATGTCAGAGTTTCTATGGTATAGATTAATATAATTGTTAAGTAGGCCGTAGTTTATATTATCGTTTTGATTCTGAACTAAATTGATAAGTACAAGGGAATTTTTGCCGCGTTAAAATTCAAATATTTTCTTCGGCGACACAACGCACGCAACATAAATATTTTATATGAATAGGCATCTGTAAATTTTTGCCTTTATAATTGCTTTATATTACATGAAAACATTGAAATATCCTTACCTGAATATTATACCAGCGTTCCTGAGCTATAACTCTTGAAATTCTTGTGGATTTCGAGAAGAAAAAGCAAATATATTGCTTGTATTTTCCAACATAATTTTTCAAATTAAAGTGCATCTCACCCCAAATTGTTTTTTTGGCTTGATCAAATCTTGGCATCATTTCTACTATATCCGTGAAAATGTTTTTTAATTTGGTCAAATCGTTCGATTTTTATGGCGTTTTAAACTTAGCTTTCGATGGACCTTGGCCGTCGTATTTTCTAACCAAAAGAGCCTGGATCTAGCCCATTTTCTGACGTCACGCAAGGTAGTCGGCATACAGCTGTGATCGTCTTGTATTCAGTTCGCCATTTCGGCTTTGCTTGCCTTGAATCAATCGAAGTTTACACTGTTTTTTCTGGCTATCATGTCTAACCATGAAACAGACTAGTACACAGGATATATATAATTGCTATTTAACAATATGCCGCATTAAGCTATAATATCTGTAAGACTGTATTATTTAGTTCGAGCACGTTGAAAATCAACTTCGCACGCCGCGGCACGCGTGTAGGCATCTCAGTAAAACTACAACTTGTTTGCACGATATAGGTCACTGCTATATGTACCAAAATATCGCCTTTTTCTGGGCTATCTTTTCTATGAAGCACGAGAATATATATCTTGATTATTGACTTCAGGCGCGTCAAAAAAGTTTACCCCTACTACAGCACAATTAGTACACACGATATATTTTCGTCGTTTGACCCCGAAACATACATCGATTTTCAATTCGTGCACATTTCCTTGAGAACTACATACGTTCCATACATCTAAGATGCGTAGATCGAAAGCTCTGTTCAAGAGAAACATTTTACGTACAGTTTCGTGCTTGTAGGTCTGAGTCATGTCACTTATGAAGCGATATCCAAATGGAACATTACCCACACTTTCGCAGCGCCAATGTCACCGCGGCGCGAAATGAACTTAGACAGTAAATATATTTAAAGCTATTTTGTTGATAAACACATGTTTTATGCACGGATAGAAAGCTGTAGGCATGACGAACACGCTCATAGTTGTTTCAAGGTTGTAGATGCAATATTTACAAAGTTATACGGGCAAATAGATCGGTTGTCCGTTCTTTAAAGTCCTGCGCTTGAACGCTGAAAACATACAAAATTTGTAGTAATGTTTGAATGGAAATACACAAGCTATATAGACATATCATACATGAAACTAAAGCTCTCTTCATGACGGGATATATAGCTATTGGTTATTTCAAGTTCGTTAGTTCATTATTTATCGCGTTATTCGCCCACAGGCAAAGTTTACTAAAATTCAACGACACTAAACTTCTAAAAATACATAATCCCGGCGAAAGATACATCGATTTTCGTGCACATTTCCTTGAGAACTACATACGTTCCATACATCTAAGATGCGTAGATCGAAAGCTCTGATCAAGAGAAACGTCTTACTTACAGTTTCGTGCTTGTAGGTCTGATATATTATGTAGAAGGCCGACAGTGTACAGGGAATTTGCATGTGGGCCGAAAGTTTATTTTGACGAGTACCTTGTGTGACGTCAGGAAATTTACTCGTTCCAGACTCCTCGTAACGACGGACAAGGTCCATCAAAAAGTGCCTTTTTGCCAACTTTAAACTGCCATAAAAATCGAACGATTTGACCAAATAAATAAAAATTTTCACGGATACACTAGAAATGATGCCAAGATTTGATATAGCCAAAAAAAAATTTGGGGTGAGGTGCACTTTAAAATTTGAAATGAAAGTGACGCTATCCCAGAAAACTTTGCGCGCGTAGTAAGGAAATTAGACACCAGTCCGTCTTTCCGTGCTTATGTCATTTCTATGAATTCTTTCAGGTGAGACAACTCCCAACCAAAAAACAGTGCTCGTATTTTGTACAATTGTGTCATATTTTAGACTCTATGCTTTAGGAATATAATGTTCTCGGTAAAGTTTCTCTTAAAGTTATGCAGCAAACTAGATGCGACACAACAAAACACCATAGAGTTTGTGTATATAAAATGTCTATAATCATGTAGTATCACAAGATATTATACATGGCGATTTATCAAAACAATATTCCGTAGGAATATGTTACTTGGGCTTTCTTGCGATTTTATAATATATTTAACCCTGAAAATCGTGTTAATTTAGCACCTCTATAGTGGCCTATGTTTAACACTTTTGATGGTGTCAAAATAGCACCCATTATTTAGCGCTATAAAGGGTGTAAATTTAGCACTTTCCGGATGAAAGAGGGGCTATTTTATTACCCAAAAAAGGTGTTAAAAATTTCGGGTGCTGAATTAGCACTTTAAAATTGACACCCAACTTAACGGTGCTATATTGGCACCCAAATTGGTGCAAAAATAGCACTTTCTATTTAACACCACCTCCTGGTGTCAATTTAGCACCTACACAGGTGCTATTTTAACACCCTCAAATTAACAGTGTATACACGAGTTGTATATATGGAGTTTATTGAATGTTATAAGAAAATCGTCAGCAACACTTCACTTGACCATAGCTAAAGAACGTTTTCTTGCACATACCTTAACAAATAAGTGAAGATAATGAGGAAACAAGCATGCGGCGGGAAAACAAATAATTTCCTTCCAAAAATACAAACGTGAAGCCCCAAAATGAAACCGGACGTAAAACGGAGGAGTATGACATCATTCTCCCGTCTTGATTGAGGCTTAGTTGTATGTGCTAAAGCTGCTTAAATTAATATTTCTTGTTGGATCGATGTGAGTTATATTCCTTGATTTCTTTGTATCATTACCTTTATTGCAATATTTCCACTTTGTTTAGCAAGCTTTATGCTTCCATATTCTCTTCCGACATTCTACTGCGAAATCAAATCTTAATCGAGCTGATACTGTATACCAACGAAATATATACAACATCCATCCTTCGATAAAAGTAAAATATTTGAGTCTCTTGAAATATGTGATTCTTTTCGGTTTAGGGAAATTATATATGCAGTCAGTGCATTCACAAACGCAGTGCAGATTGGAATTTACAATGTGGCTGAAATGTCAGTTTTTGGGTTTCATTATTCCATTTATTTCGCTTGTCATTGCTCAAGACGATACAGTTGTACTTGTGGATTTTTGTTACAATGCAACGTACGAAGGTGAGAATCATAGACATTTTGATATATCATGTCCCGAATTGAGTTAGGAGGTACTTGCAGGTGGTGCATGCAAATAGGTAAATGAGTTTTTACTAACTATTATAATACGTAATAAAATAAGTGTAGGTTATCACATGAGGGGTGAGGTGATATCAGTTTTGTCGCTCGAGGGACGATATCATAATTGTCACGAGTGAGCGCAACGAACGAGGGACAATTATGATATCGTCACGAGAGTGATAAAACTGATATTACCAAGCCCTCGTGTGATAACCTGTTTATTACATACTTGTGCCTTTATCAGGCTTCAGATATGGGACATATTAAAGAATGAGCTTGCTTTACAAAGGCATTTTCAGATCCTTTTGCTTTGCTTTAAATGCTTCTCGGGCTTTGTTGAACAAGTTGAAAGGGATTTAACTCGTTACTCAGCTAGGGTAGTCCTTTTCTTTTACGTATCAATTAAAATGAGCGAAGTATCCGTAAAGACAGAAGTTCGTAGTTCGTACTACTACTCTTCGTCTGATTTTCGTATGTTGATGAAAAGCCATAAAATTGTCCATAACCTCCGCTCCTATAACTTATAAGACGTCCTCCGTATTATGTTTTTCTTATTCTACCCCTGACGTTCTTATTTTGGTATTTCAATTTTTATTTTCAACAATAAACTAGTCTACTGACACATTCTGAAATCTCAGAGGCGGCGGCCATTTTGAATATTTTGAGCGGGACAAAAAGGTAAATCAGTGACAAAAAACGATATCAGTGACAAAAAACGATATCAGTGATATATCGTTTTTATGTCACCCTGTTATCGCCCTGATAAAGGCACAAGTATGTGATAATACGAATTATTTAGAGCTGCATTTTTTTTGCATACTACAGGCTTCCGGCTAAATACAACAGTTTACTCGACATCATTCGCAACTGATTGGATAGATTGTGCAAAGGAATGCGTCAACGAACCATGCTGTAGATCCATCAACTTTAAGAAGATATTCATCTTAGAGAATGAACCAAATTGTGAAATGTTACACAACGTTGTCTACAATACAACTGAGAAATTGATGAAGCAAAATCCTTCTTACGATTATATCTATTTCAATAACCCAAGAAAGGTAAGAAATACTCATATGAGGGTGCCCGCCGCTTTACATTACAACATATTCTATATATAATTCCATAATGTGAAAAATAAAATAATAGTTATATATATTGTGCATGTAAAGAATTCAAGTATTGCATGCATTCTATTAAAGATTTCAATATTGGATAAAAATCACGAAATCTATCACCGAAAAAAAATGTTTATAGAGAACTCGTAGGTTTTAAAATATGGGAAAGAGTATAAGAAAAAGAACAAGATATATAACAAGATGACTTTTTAAAGTTATTTTTCAACATCATCTTTAGACAAAGTGAAATAGTATACTTAATATACGGCATATAGCTATTAGCAAGATAGTGAAAACAGCGCGTCACTGAAACTAAAGGGTTACACTTCTTTAGTCTTTGCACAGGTTAGTAAATAGTCTAAATACGATTTATCCATCAAGCACCGTAAGACACAGGAAATAAAGTGCTGGCGTTGTATCTGAGCTAATTTTACATTTTGGTCAGTAGTTATTCAAGCGTAGGGAGAATTCATTCCCTTTACACATCTTGCATCAAGTATTCATTAACTTTAAAAAAGGCAAAGAATTAACGATTATAATTTTACTCTAGGACTACTGTGCAAGCTGCCTAATCGCAAAAGGTAAATGCAGATAAGAATATAATGGAGTTTTTTTCCATTTCTTTTAGAATATAAATGTTTGAGTTAACTAATTTTGCACCATGAATAGGAAATAGTATATCATGCGCATGGTGTAAGTTTAAAACGACTTGACTCTTAACCTGATTTGTTCGACATAACAACGTACTGAAGTCTTTTAACACTATATTTGACGGGTGAAAGTACATTCATTCAATTACAGTTAATTTGACTATGGTTAAATTTTACAGTTAAAGTTAGAGTTTTTAATAGTGTGTATTTAACATCACATCAGTGCAATAGATAAATTTCTATTAGCATAATCATACACTATGTTTAGAAGTGCATTCCACAAGTGCTTGCATATTTCACCTCTTTACATATTTTACAATATTAGACATTGATGAGTGTTCTGAGGAATCTACCAATGAATGTAATTCAAACGCAAATTGTACCAATACCAAAGCTTCTTATAACTGCTCTTGCCACCGTGGATATTCAGGAGATGGGAAGAATTGCACGGGTAAATACGCGCGAAATACTTTTAAATATTCATTTCCTTGATTAACGAATTTATCGCTAACGAAATTTGACGTATATTGTATTATCGTGCCTTGTTCTAACTATTATCGAAGGCAATTTTTATGACTCGGCCTCTTGTACATGAAAATTTATAATTCAGAAAGAAAACAATGAATAAAGTCAATGAAAGAAATTCAAATACCTGTACACTCAATTAATAACGTCTTCTTCTAAGAAGTAGCTACGTTGATTAATTATATATGTATTGATCCCGTGCTTTGAGAAAAATAAGGTTGAAACTTGAAATTAATATTTTTATTATTCTCAGACTTTGACTGTGTCGTCAGTGCAGTCACGCATGCATTTTGAACGCCTTAGGTTTATATTGTAATAGTATTATGGCATTTTAACAAAATCGATTCCCTCATCTTTTACTCTATCAGATATTGATGAGTGTTCTGATGAATCTGCTAATGAATGTGACTTCAATGCAAACTGCACCAACACTAAAGGATCCTATTACTGTTATTGCAGCCATGGATATTCAGGAAATGGAAAAACTTGCACAGGTATATAGAATATCTTTCAATTCCAAGATCTATAGCAATTATATTGAATAGGTTAAAATTTCAAAATTTTGCATATAATTAATATTCTAGACATTGACGAATGTGTCGGGGGATCTACCAATGAATGTCATACCAATGCAGAGTGTACCAATACCAATGGTTCTTACAACTGTACCTGTCGAAATGGGTATTCAGGAAATGGGACAACTTGCACAGGTATTTGAATATGTTAGAGAGTGTCCCTTGGAATAGTATTATATTCTTAGTAGTCGCTCTCGGTTAGCGACAGAGCAGAAACGGGACTCAGGCTGGGTTTAATAGCGAACAAAATGGGAGATTTTTACACGTACAGTTTTTTCCCAAAAGTGTGACGGAACAGAAAACCTTCATTATGTGGAAGGGAAAGCATTTATTGCGTTTTTAGTGTACTTAAGTCTGACGCACGCCCCCGAGTAAAACCAGTGTAGAAAAAGGCAAAGTTAAAGGCGTATATATATAATAATATATATATATACGTGTAGGTTTAGGTCTACGAAGCGCAAAGAGTGCTCGATAACATATAGTTAGAGCAAATTATAGATTTTCGCTTACCTCAAAACTTGTCTGCAATAGGCTGTTTCATCTGTAAAATAATCATCAGGCAGTGACAAGTATTGAAAGGAATGACCGCTTATATGCTTCCTGCCGGAACGTGGGGTGTATGTGGGAGACAATGTGTGCATGCATGGCTTTGTTTGCGTTGTCAGCTCTTTTGTTGAGTAAACAATTCTTCTAAACATAAATTGCATCGTTTTGATCCTCCTGTGTACGAAATAGAATGTTTTAAAATTTGCTAATTAATACTGAAATCCTTATTGTTTTCTTTCAACGTCCAAATATATTTCGAAAGTTCCGTGTCGTTTGCGTGCTTTTTATGCTGAAAAGATTTAGTGTGGTTGGCCAATCGCTCTTTGAATGTGGTTGCAGTCATGCCAATGTAATTTTTGATCGTGTTTGTGTTGCTTACTGTGACTGTTGCTTTGTATACTATGTCCCTAGTCATGCATTATTTTTGAAGCGGGCAAATGGTGTTTTCTCTACAACTGCAATTGGTAGTGTCCCTCTCCTGTGGCTTGTTATTCCTATATATGCGTGCATTGTGTTTAGTGATTACTGACTTAATATTGTTCATGCAGCTATAACTTACTTTAACTGTATTTCTGTTAAAAATTTTATGTAGCTTGTGGTGCGGTGGAAAATGTTTGTCAATTAGACTAAGGAAATTACGTCCTATGTTTGTGCTAACACTCTTGTAAATGGTGGGTTGAACCAAATGATGTTACGTTGCCTATTCCTGCGTTGTTGTTGCGGTGTGTGCTGAGTGTAGCTAAGTTCATGATTAAAGTCGCTATGCCTAAGTGCGTTCTGATATATGGGTGCAGATTCCTGAAAAGTTTGGTCATCTGATGAAAGAAGTGCGATGCGCTTGTTAATTGATGCATGTAATTGCCTTGTGATGCTTGGTGGGTGATTAGAGTGCGTATTTATGTATAGTGGATCATCATTGGGCTTCCTATAGGGCCTATATTTTCCATTGTTAAGGTCGAAAGTTACATCTAAAAAGTTTACTATACGTAAATTTGATTCGGCGGTAATTTTTAGGTAAAAACTGCTCGAAAATTTTGTGGAGGCCTTTCCTTGTTTTGTCTGCTAAACGTGCTGATCTACTCTTTATAATAGCCAAACCGTCATCTCTATATAAGCCGATGCTTTCTTTGCCAAATTTTTTACTCAGGTGGTTTAAAATGAAAAGGCCTACTAACTCGCAAATTTCCGCGCCGTCGAAACTGCCCATGGTAACGTCAAACAAACTCTTGCTATCTTTTTTTATCCATGAAATTCCGGTATTGAAAAGGAGAGATTTTCTAGCGTGTTTTATTATTGAAATATCGTTTTCAGGTATAGTAGCCAAATTTGAAGCCCAAGATAAAGCTTGGTCCAATAGTTTTTCAGAAATAGATGGGTAGAAATCGACAATGTCAAACGAAATAAAACTGTGTCTGTCCTTATCTTTTATATTGCCAAACCACTGAATAACTTGTTTTGTATTCCTCCATTGATTTAAATTCAGTTTTTGTCTATAGTGTCCTCGGATCCATGCTTATATGTTTTTGTGATGCTGTCATGTAAGAGCTTGTTGTATGTATCGAACGAGGTTTCACAAATATTCCTAGTTGGTTCAGCAGCGTAATACGCACGTGATTAGCATGAAGCGGAGGAACCGGAAGTGAACTTAGAAGATTGCATCATATTGCATCAGACACGGATTCTAAGCGATTTAACGTTAAAATATAGGGGGAAATGTGCATGTTTTTGTTGTAATTTACGGCTAACCTGGACGATCTAGTTCCTAAGGAATCTCGCCACAGACGTAAGCATTTCGAAAGTTTATTTAAGAATTAAAAAACGAGTCGCGTGCCGTTATGGTGTAATAATGCACGAGGGGGGGATGTTGGGAGAATACGAGAGAAGCTTGTAAAACACGAGGCGTAGCCGAGTGTTTTACACGCTTCTCGAGTATTCTCCCAACATTCCCTCGAGTCCCAACATTCCCCCAAAGATCAATATTGATATTCTCCTAACATGTAATCACTGACGTCACTCGCAAGCTTTTCAATGTTTTCATTGCTTGGCAACAACTACGCTTGAATTCTGGCCGGCGAAGGAGTGAAAAACTTGCAACTCAACAAAAATTAGGGATTAAAAAGGCACAAAAACTGTTGAAAATTTTTCAAATATGGTGCACAATGATAGACAGATTGGTTTTTTGTTGTTCTGCTTCACTTTTGTCCTGGATTCGGTATAAAAGCGAAGGGTTTTTGTCAAGCTGCTTTGACGACATTGGCTGTCAAGTTGATTTTTCATCTTGAACCAAATATATCGGGCAGTTTTTGTTTGAAGGTACTGTTTGAATACTTTTTTTGTGTTTTTTTTTGCTAATTCAGTGGTTGGTGGTTAAAAATATTCTCAGACAAACTGTCAAGAAATGCATAAACATGTCGTATTTGTGTAGGTTTTTGTCGTTGCATCTTGACAGCTTAAAAACTGTACACATAGTGTTATCTAAATCAATGCCAAAATGGTTAATTTTAATTTTTTGCACCTAGAACTATGGATAAATTTGGTTTGGTTTGTGTTTAAATACAGTTTTTGTACCTTTAAATGTCAAAATAGCACAGATTTTCGCGTTTCTTGTCGCCGTTGAATGCGAACTTTCAAGCAAAAAAGTATATTTCAAACTCAGAAACAGCTACGAATCTTTATTCGCCGTTTATGGATCCCGTTGTTATTTGTTGGCTGGCTTTTTCCATCTCGTTTAGGTCTACTTTTTCTTGCTTTCTGACAGACTTTGGATTTAAAACTATTATAATTTAGTTCATATTGTATTGACAATTCCGAGGAAAATTTAACAAGCGGGGACAAAGGGAGAAAAAATCAAAACGGTGGCCGTGCTTTATTGCGTCATAAAGCACGCGAATTAGCCAATCAAATTGCTCGTTAGATACTACTTATAATATAATGACTTTTATAGCGTAGTTTATTGTGTTTATTTGGCGATAATTTATATGCAGTAACTAGGATAAGTGTTTATGCATGTTTATTGTTATATTTCTATGTATTATTCTACTTTATTTTACTTTATTTAGATCGAATTATAATATTGGTATATTGGGTTAATCGTTGTTTGACTATATTATGACCTATTATCCATAAATACGATTTGCGAGGCTTCTTAGTTGCTTTAATCGAGTTTACATGAAGTAATTGCTAAACGGTCGTCTCGGTTCTGGCGAAACATTATTCGATTTCTTGCTAACCACGTATTCAAAGGAATTTGAGACGAATTAACGACGATAAACAATGGAAAAAACGGAGGATACTCAGGGTAACGACGAGGAATTATTAAAGAAAGCTAAGATGAAACGCAGAAACGGTAAAGCGGCTTTAACACGTCTCGGAAAGTTATAATTATTCTAATGCAGGGAAATCGCTCGAATGAAGAGGTTAAAAGGGCACTTGAAAAATACGAACACGCATTTTCTGACCTTGAAGCCAAACACGAAGAAGTAACAATGTTAGTCGAAGATGACGAACAACTTGCAGAAGAAGAACAGTGGATTGAACAGTGTCAGGAAACCTTTCTCCACCTAAAGATAGAAGCGCTAGATTTTATGAAGCAGCAGGCAAAATCGGAGAAGAAACAGGATAATGTTGAAGCCGTAAGCGTACATAAACCCGCAGAAAATATCCCAACGGAAGTTCAAAACACAGAAATCCCTGTCAGCGAAGAGAATGATATAACGGCACAGAATGAAGAAAAACAAGACCTCAGCGGGTTACAACCACCAGTATTGGCTCAAGAAACTCAAGATCAAAATGTGAAGAACAACACGTCTACCAATGTCAATGACTCTTTCGACTCGACTGAAAATACCGGGGCGACAGCAACTCATGTAAACCATGGTCAAAACCTCTTTCGAATTGAGAAACCAAAAATGCCTAAATTTGCTGGTGACGTTAGAGAATTTGGGACTTTCAGAGCTGACTTCAAGCACTTGGTTAAAGCCAGATACAGCAAACGTGACGCAATAACCATTCTGAGATCTAGTTTACAAGGAAAACCGCTGGAAATGATCAAGGGAATAGGCCAAGACTACGATGCTGCATGGGAATACCTCGAGTCAGTGTATGGAGACCTGCGATTTGTGGCTGATATCATCACACAAGATATCTCCAAGTTCAAGCCAATGAAGGATGGTGAAGATGCCCGGTTTTGCGACTTGGTGCATCTAGTGAAGCAAAGTTTTAACACTCTCAAAGAAGTGGGACGTGAGAATGATATGAATAACAATCACATGCTGGCCATCGTTGAACAGAAAATGTTTTCAGACGATCTCAAAGTCTGGTCACGTTATCTAGAGAGCACAAAAAGCGATGCTACATTGGAGACATTAATATCCTGGATGACGGGCGAAATGAAATCGAGAATGAGAGCAGCCGCGCCGCTGAGAAGTTCATGGCCGTTGCCCAAAAGTATCAACCTTATAGCCGATGGAGAAAAAGGGAAGCCGACAAATCACAAGTGTTGGTATTACAAAACATCAGAACATTGGACTGATCAATGTCAAAAGTTCTTAGTCTTGGGTGTTGTTCACCGCTTTAAAGTTGTCAAGGAGAATCACGCCTGCTATAGTTGTCTAAAGAGAGCTGGTCGAAATCACAACATGTCAACATGTACTCGAAGGCGTCAATGCAGTGAGATCGTCAACGGAGTTCAGTGCAAGCACTACCATCATCCGCTACTGCACATTGCCAATAAATCTGTCGTGTCATCGGTTACAGCCAGCGGTGAGACTATGTTACCCACTATTCGGGCAGAAATCCTGGGATCACAGAACGTCAAGAAAGAAGCCAATTTGCTACTAGACACTGGTGCTCAAATCAGCCTTATACGGACATCAGTCGTCGAAGAACTTGGTCTCAAAGGTAAAAGTGTGACTATAACAATGGCAAAAGTCGGCGGAGAGGAACATGGGATGTCAACGAGGATGTACCGACTTCGCATTCGGTCCCTAGAAAACCAGTCGATCCACACAATTAGAGCCGTGGGAATCCCGAGTATTAGCAGTGATATTTCTGGAATAAAGCTCGACAACGTGGCTGAAGCCTTTGGTCTTGGGAAAGAGAAAATACGGAGGGAGAATGGTCCAGTCGATGTCCTCGTAGGAATTGATCACCCAAAGCTGCACACTGGTGAGACAAGAGAGACCGGTAGTCTTGTCGCAAGACATTCGCCATTGGGATGGGTTGTCTTCGGAGCAACGTCTGAAGAGCATGACGTCAACCAAGTCTTCCATGTCAAGTGTTCAAATCCGATCGATATGACTGACTTTTGGACTACTGAGTCTATGGGCGTGGAAGGGAAGAAGTGTTCCTGTGAAAGCAAGAAGTTAAGTCCAATCGAAGCCCACGAAGCCAAGATTATTAAAGATTCCTGCCAAAAGATTGGTAATCAGTGGTTAATTCCGTATCCTTGGGTCAAAGAAGCAGCAGAATTACCCGATAATCGAAGCCAAGCAGAGAAGAAATTAGAAGCAACCGAGCGTCGACTATCCAACATCCAGACCATGCAGAGGCGTATGACCAGCAGATGGAGGAGATGAGTGAAATGAACTTCTCTCGAAAATTATCAAATGAAGAGTTAAAGTCGTACAAAGGACCAATTCACTACATATCTCACCACGAGATAGTTAAACCCGAGAAGAAGAGCACACCAATCCGAATTGTGTTCAATTCCTCAGCATCGTATAAAGGACATCGCTTAAATGATTACTGGATGAAAGGACCGGACCTGCTGAACAGGGGCGGATCCAGGATTTTTCGTACGTTAGTCAAAATATCTGACAATCCAAGTTTGCGCCGCAGGTGCAAAATTGGCCGAGCGCCGAAGGCGCGAGCAACCTAGAGGGGTCTGGGGGCATGCCCCCCCAGAAAATTTTTGATTTTTGAACCTCGGAAACACCATTTGCGGCACTCTGGGAGCAGCTTCAGCCAAAAATTAACCTCATAAGATGGGACCCATATAGCAATTTTCAGTCTCACTGACTCCAACAAATCACTCCTTAGGGATTTCACTTCACTTGATCAGACATTTAAATATTTGAATCATTGAATGTGTGCTCTTTGAAACTACGTCTGTGGCTGTGGATTAAAAACATGAATTTCACAAAATAACACATGATCATATTACACATTTACACCAAGCTATGCCATGTGGTATTGCCTTTGTATATTGCTCCATATACATTATATAAATCCAGTATAGATATAGATAATATTAAACTAACATTAGTCCACAAAAAGCATAAACAAACTTCCGATTCGCCTGGGTATTAAACTTGGTTCGCTGTAAATCTTATCTATAAAGTATATTATTATAAAGCGTCGAGTCAAAGTCTTGACCGCAATATTATGTAAATCAGTTCACCTCATCACCTACGCGGGTCAATACTTTGCGCACAAATAAACAGTATAGGACCTTACCTTAGGGCCGTACAACAGTTGCTCTTTCGATCTCGAACGTACTTCGGGATGTATATGATTCGGCACCAAAATTTCTCCCAAGGCAAAAGCTTGTGTTGTTGATGGCGCTCACTAGCTCTTCAACAGAACTCTTCGGTGAAGCGTCTATTCGCTTCTTTAGATCAACTTCAATATCTTGAAGATATCGCCGATCGTTTTTCGCAAACGCGGACTGTACGGTCTCGTAAATACTAGCAGACATTGGGATTTCTGGCTGTGCTACTTTGTTGAACCTTTGCAGTTCTATAAATATATTCAGGCTGATCAGGCTGACCAGGCTGACTCGCTCTGATCGGTCAAAATTATGCAGCCAATGAGAACTCAGATATTTTTTAAGATTGGCCAATGGCAGAGCTTATATTTGTGCCCCTGATGAGTTGCCCGGTCAGAACTCCCCGGAAAGTGGTCAACATCGCTGCTAACCAATCAAATGACCAGATTTGCCACCAAGTCGGTCAAGATTCAAGCGGAAGACCGCTGTTTTGACTGATCATCATTGCTTTACATAAACCTTTACCGCTGAACGCAATGTAATTACTGGACTACAAACTTAAATATGCTGACGCCACTGAACCAATTTGATAACTGGACCGCGATTTGAATTCGAATTAATTAACTTCGCAATTTTTTACCCTAGTCGCGTGACCGGGTTGACTACCCCTGGATCCGCCCCTGCTGCTGAACAATCTGTTCGGAGTTCTCTTACGATTTCGAGAAAATGCAGTAGCGATTAGTGCGGATATATCTAAGATGTATCACAGAGTCCTAATTCCTGAACAAGATCAACATGTGCACCGTTATCTGTGGAGAAACATGGAAACAAATCGAGAGCCTGATGTTTACGTCAAGACAGTTCTGACATTTGGTGACAAACCAGCGCCGGCCAAGGCACAAACCGCTCTGCAAAAGACCGCTGAAGAAGGAGAGAAGCGCTATCCAGAAGCTGCTAAAGTTTTAAAGAAGAATACGTATATGGATGACATATGCGATTCCGTCCATTCCGTGGAACAAGCTAGAAAACTGTCGGCAGAGATTGATGAAGTCCTTCACAACGGTAGTTTTCAAGTCAAAGGTTGGCTTTCAAGTCAATCAGTAAAGGAGAACGATGAAAGCACTTATTGAAAGGAAGGAATCGGAAATGAAGCTCCTACAAGGTCCGGTTGAAGAGAAAGTTTTGGGAACCGTCTGGTACCACCACGACGACGTTTTTGGTTTCAAAGTAAATCCTCCCGAAGTAATAAAACTTACAAAGAGAGCGATACTAAGCCAAGTAGCTCGAATCTACGATCCCCTTGGAGCAGCTGCAGCTTTCCTGATTCGTGCCAAAATAGGGATGCAGAAACTGTGATTGGCAGGACTACACTGGGATGAAGAATTACCGCCGCAACACCAAGGAATGTGGATTCGATTCTTCCAAGAAATGAACGAGCTGAACAGCGTCACGTTCGAGAGGTCCCTTACGCCAGATGTGGTTATTGGAGCGCCAGTACTTTGCATCTTTTCTGACGCGTCCATCCAAACCTTTGGTACGTGTGCCTACGTACGATGGGAAACCGAAACCAACACCTTTGTAACCAGATTTGTCGCTGCGAAGTCGAGAGTAGACCATACCTCGCTTAGAGCTACAAGCAGCAGTTCTGGCTGTGAGATTGTGTCGTTCCATTCTCGAGGAGTCTCGAATGCAGTTCGAAAGAATTATTTTATTTTCCGATAGGTACAAAGTCCTTTCATGGATCCGCAACCAAGTCAGAGAGTTTAAACCGTTCGTGTCCGCCCGAGTCGCCGAGATTCAGAGCAAGTCAGAACCAGATCAGTGGAGACACGTTTATGGAGAGCTGAACGTAGCAAGATGATGTATCGAGAGGAATACCCGCTCAGCAACTATTAGGCAGATGGAAGTACGGTCCAGATTTCCTGAAGTTACCTGAAGAAGAATGACCAAGGGAGTCTTGTACCACCATTCCCAAAGAAATTGATCAGTCTGAACGGAGAAAAGCTCAACCCGTCTTCCAAGTAATCAAATCCCAACCGTCAGAAATCATTCCGTGTAAGAAGTTTTCCAGATGGCGGAAACTTATCCGAGTTACTGCCTATGTGTTACGATTTATCCGCAAGCTGCGAAACAAGCGTCGAACGCAAGAGAACACCGAAACGACTCGAGCGAAAGACACGTCACAAGCCAAACCGAACTCAGCGAAAGAGTTAGAAGATGCCGAGTCGTACTGGATAAAACAAAGTCAGAAATCACTTCATGCTCGCCTGAAAAAGGGACAACTCAAAGGACTAACGCCATTCGTAGATAAAAATGGTGTTATCAGAGTCGGGGGACGCGTAAACGAAGCAGTAATCTCTTACGATGCGAAACATCCAGTCCTACTCCCACGTGAACACTGGACATCTCCGTTGATTACTCGTTATGTCCATCGAAATGGCCACACCGGAGTTGCAACAACCGTTGCAAAGATCAAGAAAAGGTATTGGATTATACGATGTCATGATTTAGCCAAGTCAGTGAAATTCCGATGCGTAGACTGTCGCCGAATGCAAGCCGAAGTCGAGAAGCAGTTCATGTCAGATCTACCGATTACACGTCTGGAGCCACTTACGCCACCCTTTTATCGCACGGCGTGCGATTACTTTGGCCCGTACAAAGTTAAAATTGGCCGAAACAAGACCACCAAACATTATGGCGTTCTCTTTACCTGTTTGAATACGCGCGCTGTACACCTTGAACTCGCAGTGGACTATTCCACGATGGAATTTCTGCAAACGTTACGCCGATTCTTCACAATTCGTGGACAGCCAGGCCTGATGGTCAGTGATAATGGTACGCAGCTGGTGGGAGCTGAGCGAGAACTCCGAGAAATTATTCAAGGATGGAATGAGAAAGAGTTAAAGGAATTCAGCGCCGAGAAAGGAATGGAGTGGAGATTTGTTACTCCAGCTGCGCCACACCATAACGTTTGCGCTGAAGCCTTGGTTAAGAGCTCGAAAAAGGCACTGAAGACCGCAATAGGTGAACGGATCTTGACACCGTTCGAGCTATACACATGCTTGTTGGAAGCTGCCAACTTGATGAATCAACGCCCGATTGGCAGGATCCCCAACGATCCAGACGATGGTTGTTTCCTGTGCCCCAACGATATTCTCCTAGGTCGAGCGTCGGCAGTGGTTCCGCAAGGACCATTCCGAGAAACGAAGAATCTCGACACCGTGTCGAATTTATTCAGAAGATTATCGATAGTTTTTGGAAGCGTTGGTACAAAGATGTATTCCCCTCATTAGTTCCCAGAAAGAAATGGAAGATTGAAAGAAGAAATGTCCGAGTAGACGACATCGTCGTGGTTCAAGATTCCAATGCTGTTCGTGGAAACTGGATTACGGGCAGAATTGTTAACGTGTTTCCTGGAAAAGATGGAAGAATATGCAACGTGAAAGTGAAGACGGCTACTTCGTTCTATGAAAGACTAGTCATGAAGATCGCAGTACTATACCCTGCAGAAGGATACGTATATAAGGAACAATAAGTAACGGTAGGGGATGAGGTTCCCTCATCGGGGGGGGGGGGGGGTGAGTGGCTCAGCAGCGTAATACGCACGTGATTAGCATGAAGCGGAGGAACCGGAAGTGAACATAGAAGATTGCATTATATTGCATCAGAGACGGATTCTAAGCGATTTAACGTTAAAATATAGGGAGAAATGTGCATGTTTTTGTTGTAATTTACGGCTAACCTGGACGATCTAGTTCCTAAGGAATCTCGCCACAGAAGTAAGCATTTCGAACAGTTTATTGACTTTTATAGCGTAGTTTATTGTGTTTATTTGGCGATAATTTATATGCAGTACGTTTGAACTAGGATAAGTGTTTATGCATGTTTATTGTTATATTTCTATGTATTATTCAACTTTATTTTACTTTATTTAGATCGAATTATAATATTGGTCTTTGGTTTAATAGTTGTTTGACTATATTATGACCTATTACGATTTGCGAGGCTTCTTAGTTTCTTTAATCGAGTTTACATGAAGTAATTGCTAACCGGTCGTCTCGGTTCTGGCGAAACACTAGTTTTGTCTGCAAAAATGAAAATGTTGGGAGATGTTAATTTTCTTTAGATCGTTAGTCAAAGATTTCTGAAATTGGTTCCTATATGGCCGAAATTGTAAATTTTCGATCAGTTTTATAAGGTCGTCTTCGAAAGGTTTCATTTCTGGAATACACAGTAAAAACAAATTGGTTAAAATGACCAAAAAAAATTGGTCGTTTGGATGCATCTGAGACAACCAGTTTAAATTGGTCGTTTTAACCAAAAAAGTAATTGGTCAAAATAACCAATTATTTTTTGGTTATTTTGACCAATTACTTTTTTGGTTAAAACGACCAATTTAAACTGGTTGTCTCAGATGCATCCAAACGACCAATTTTTTTTGGTCATTTTAACCAAATTTTAAATTGGTTAAAATGACCAAAACCAATCAAACGACGCTTGAAAAAAATAATTAATCAAATAGGTTTTAATTACAAACAAATACTAAGTTTATAATTAGGCAGTTGCGATATATCGATATTTTCGATAAATATCGATATTTCAAAAATATCGATATTCGATATTCGATTTTTCGCATATCGAAAATATCGAAAGTTGTAACTAAACAACTTAATCTCCGATTATTCGGCAATTATTGTTTTCACCGGTGAAGTTTCGCCAACGTGTGCTTGGCGGCAATTGCGAATTTTTGATACAAGTGCGTGGGCAATTGAAATTAAAAGCGGAAACAGAGAAACTGTGACCACACCAAGCAGCGGCATTGATGACTCATAAAGATGGAATTCGCAATAATTTGAATAATAATGTTAATGACGCGTATCGACGCAGGTTTAAAAACGAGGTATCAAAATAACACAGCTCATTCAAACTCGTTATTTGCAATTTCCGACGATCGATGGAGATGACGACCCACTCCAGTGGTGGAAATTCCATGAGAATGACTTTCCTCTCCTGTCGCAGTATGTCCGACGATATCTGGCGATTCCGGCGAGCAGTGCTCCAACTGAAAGACTTTTCAGCAAAGCGGGACAGATAGTTACGGCAAAGCGAGTATACCTCAAGCCAAGCCAGGCAAACATGTTAGTGTTTCTCGCAGAAAATTTATGAACATTATATCCATTACTCATTAGGCTTGTAAATATATAAATATCTTTAAACTTTCATAAACGGATAAACCGTTGTTAATAAATCTTTGAGACGTACCATGACTGGTTTCATGCACTTCTTTTTAACTGTTTGTGATGCGTATACATGCAAGTCGACTAAATTACGTTTTCTCATTTGCATAATTCGATATAGTCGATATTATCGATATTTTTTTTTCGATATCGATATATCGATTTTTTTCAATATCGCAACTGCCTATTTATAATACAAAATAAATATACTTATAATTGAGAATATATAGCATGTATCTATACAGTATATTTGTCAGATCAATTTCTGGTTAGACCCGACCGGTGGCTATATACAGTATATGTAGATTAAGAGCTTAAAGAAGCGATCAAGTCCATTCAGCATATGCACTCTGTGACGACCCTCGCAAGAATACATGGTACATGATGCACTCTACATTGAGGTGATATAACAGAAACAAAAACAGATCCGTCCTGAAATAATCTTTCACTCATAATCTCACATGCAATTATACAAGGGATACTGTCAGAAGAAGTGGATCAAAGACTTTTATTACATCTTGTATCCCACATGCATGACTAAATGCACTTGACTGCATGACTCTTCAAGGAATCCATGCACTTCCTGCATGGTAGTTTATATATATATAAAGTTCAAGTTCTATCATCATGAATACCTATGAATATACATTCTATAGATCACAGCAATACTTAGTCCAGTTTATTGCATATCAGCTTTACATTTCAGGTAGCTGGTCAGTGCGGACTTAATCAGTATCTTCAAACAATACATCATGGGCTCATTCCTTTACTAATCCCATAACATATCAATGTCTCATTTCTTCAGTCAACCATTGAAGACAATCTTTCTTAAATTCATCCCTACCTTCCCAACCTCCAATTCCCAAGACTCTCCTTGCTTCCTCGATGATCTGTTAATTTAAGTAAGAAAGCAAAAAAGTTTTTCTTAGCCAACAAATAACATTACCTATGTCATACACTTATGATATCTACACATCAGATATTAGCCATAAGTTTGTTGAGGTCATACTACCAATTTTTGTACATACTAGATTCGAAATGACAAATCTCTTTCAAAAGTTCAGATTAAGGAAACACTGCAATCTTACAAAGTTAGCTAGGAGTGAATAGAAGTCTGATTAGAGCTGCTCCCATCGGTTGATACGCGTAATCGATTAATCGTTGCCAACAATCGATCAATCGATTAATCGGGAGCAGCTCTAAGTCTGATAGTAACACAAATGCATGAAGGGACAATTTGAATGATATTCACATTATGTATACTTTGTACCATGCTTATAGTCATTGCCGGTAAACTCTAACATATATAATTGGATATTCTCATCATAACTGCTTTGTCTCAACTTTAACTTCAGCCAAAATATCAAATCTGAGCAGTTCTGTATCAGTGCATCATTGACATTTTGACAACATAAGCCAGAAATATTGTAAATCATCATTCTTGCTGACTTCACAGCAGTGCTAATTTGGTTAATGGGCTAAGTGCAACACTTTTCCCTTGGCCATTTATAAACAGTATTGTCTGCAAAATAGGGTGCATTGCCACTTGCCGAGTTAAAATATTATGCACAAGGGTAAATTAATTAAGGAGGACTTTACACCCAATGCACATAGGGCCTGTGGGTTATTTTCAATTAAGACCGGGCACCCCACAAGTTGTTTATTTGGGAACTAAGCTGTCCAGCCTATGGAATATCCCTGCCAGGATCTGGGCAGAGTACTAATGCTGTATTTAAATTAATATCAATCAATCAATCAATCAGGGCTTCATCGAAAAACACCTTCGAGTGACATGAACCCCCTGTTAAAATATTATTATCATTCATTCATCAAAATATTTATTCAGGGAACCTTGATAAAATTAATAAATACATAATAGGCCCTTGCAGGAGGATCTAAAGGTTAGCCCTATTATTGATCCCCTAAAAAAATTTAGTAGCTAAAAAATTAGTATAGATTAGTTAACAATGCTGTAGGGATATCATCATGAAATCTGGCAGGGATATCATTTTATCTGTGTGCAATTACCAAATATATATTTCATCTGATATATTATATATTGTGCTAAACACAGGTATGTTTACTCCTGAAAGGCCTGAAAAGTGTTACCAATGAAATTTCTCTTGGGAAAGCAAGATAATCTAGCCCTGGTAGCTATCAGTATGCTGGCTAGGTTCCATATAAACACCTCCATAACCACCACCAACATAAACAGTCAGTATTTATAATGTGTGCGGGTTGTGATAAGGTGAACTTCAAAGATTTTTTTTTCACTTCACTTGGTTGAACTAGAATACTGGGTTTGGTGGATAATCCAAGTGAGTAGATATATACACATCTTATCACAACCTGCACACCCGATAACCTATATATACAGAACTTACGGTTACAGCTTAGCAACTGGTCTCTGTAGCTCAGTTGGTTAGAGCGCTACACCGGAATCGCAGGGCCGCGGATTCAATTCCTGCCAGAGGACCTAGGTTGCATTTTTCGCAACCGTTCCTGGTTAGGTCTTAAATTTGTGTGTATATCTACTCACTTGGATTATCCACCAAACCCAGTATATATAATGGCCTATAATGCCATATAAGATTCTGGATAGAAATGATATTATTATAGCACAATATACTGTATTATTACAAAAGAAGGATTGTTCTCCTCTCATAGAAAGCTAAATATTTTGCTTTGGTGATTGTATTAACATCAAAGCTAAATGAGTCAATATTTCATTAAGTATCAATTCATGAATCGTCAACAATATTCATACCTTAACCTTGTGGCAGACAAACTTGTGTAGTTGTAGTCGTTTGTATTGTTTTAGACAGTTCGACTCGCTTGGACCACATATTATTTCAGATTTATTGCTTGAAATGATAATCTGTAAATACAAAGGCATATAGAAAGTTTTTAATCTCTATTAATAATATATTCTTAAAGCCAAATGGGGCCAACGACCAACGTCGGCTAAAATTATACATGAAAACAATTGATTATGTACCCTATATTTACACGCAAAATCTAAAAATATTTACATAGTTTAACACTTACTTTCCAATTGATTGTTTCAATCTTCAAATATTGGAATGTTTCTTCGTATTTCGTTAAAATTTGCGGATGATTTGCATGTATAAAGTTTTAATTCCACAAGATTTTTGAAAGGACGCGCTGTGAGTGCACGCTCGCTACGCATCCTGGGTGCCCATATATGGCACGCGTCTGCATACCACTGAAGACACTGATCTCAAATATCTGAACAGTCCAGCATATAAGCAACAATGATCAGCAACGATAATCTGTCTTTCTGACGAAAACTCATTTCACGCCAGTCTCGAAGCCACAGTAAAATGCTAAATAATCGAGTCAGCGGGGCTAGCCCGGCTTATATGAACAGGCCCTGATTCCAGGGGTTCAATATACAGAGGGGAGTTATTTGGGGGAGTATAGGGCATGTACTCCTTTCCAACCTCGAATATAAGATAAGCCCATGCATGAATAAGATAATTTTGACATTAATCAATTAATATAATTGGTTGTGAATATGACCAATTTATTGTTAGTTTTCAAACATGTGGATTTTGCCTATTAATTTAGTCGCTGGGGCACTTGTGCCCAATAGGTTTCCGCACCCAACATTTGACCAATTTAGAATTTGTTAATGATTTGACCAATTTAGAATTGGTTATTGATTTGACCAATTTAGAATTAGTTATTGATTTGACCAATTTAGAATTGGTTATTGATTTGACCAATGTAGAATTGGTTATTGATTTGACCAATTTAGAATTGGTTATTGATTTGACCAATTTAGAATTGGTTGCGGATATGACCAATTTAGAATTGGTTGAGGATATGACCAATTTAGAATTGGTCATTCAACATTGAGTGACCAAAAAAAATTGGTTAAATTGACCAATTTAAATTGGTAGAAAATGCAACCAATTAAAAATTGGTTGTTTCAACCAATATTAATTGGTCATTTCAGAATAACCAATTCATTAATTGGTTAAAATGACCAATTCAAATTGGTTACAACCAATAAAAATTGGTTATTTTAACCAGTTTGTTTTTACTATAGAAGGAGTTGTTTGTTGAACGCAAGGCCGAATAAATTTTTTAAGAAAGAAATTAGCTTTCCATCTCATACGTTTTATTACACTTTCCACTTTTTCAATCAAATTTTTCAAATAAGCGTCCTGTGATGGTATAGGGATATTCTTTGGTGAATAGTCAAATCGAAATTGCCGCATTTTGAAGTTAAATAGAAATGAATAACGTAAACAAGAGTGCACAACCGATATACGGGTGCAAATATACGTGTAGGTTTAGGTCTACGAAACGCAAAGACTGCTCGACAACATATAGTTAGAGCAAATTATAGATTTTCGCTTACTTCAAAACTGGTCTGCAACAGGCTGTTTCATCTGTAAAATTGCAATAAAGTAATGAAAGACTCTTTTGGTGCTAATGCTTCGACTCTATGCGCTAACTTCAGTTTTTGTGTGATGGTTTTCGCTTGGTCGTTGATGTTTGTCTCCATGTTGATAGGTGCCTTCTTATATTCTTTCTATATACTCGTCTTTAACAATGACTTGTACCTGTCTGTGGGCAGTTTGTAAAAGTTTGTAGTTTTATCTGCTGGGATGTATAGTATACTATCTTTCTTGACGGTGTCGGTGAGCTTTGACAGGCTGTTTTGTAAATCCGACGGGTTAGGCGCAGGCCCGTAGCTGGGGGGGGAGAGGGATTGCCCCCTCAAACGGAAATAAAATTGAAATTGTGCCACCCCCCCCAACCACGAGTAGAACAACGAAATTTTTGTTTTTAAAAAGTGAATTTATAGGCAGGAAGTAAGTTATCTATGTTAATTTTAAAGTTTTAAGTACTAAAGTACTACTCTAAAACGATCTATAGTCCGGAAAAAAAATGTTTCACCGTGTTCTCAGCCCCCCCCCTCCCTCCCCTTCGATAACAAAAGAAACAATTTTACGACAACAAAATAAATAATTATTGTATGCGAACTGTTTATGTTAGCAATAACAAATCATCAGATTTAGAGCAGATAGTTAGCAAATTAAGCATTGCCTTAAAAATCCTTTAAAAAAGTCCCGAAACATGTTAAGCCCGAATTTGGACAAGTCGCAATATTATGTCGCCAACGCCAACTGATTCTAGAAGGAGGCAAGTAGTTGGTTATTTTGATTAGTGAAATTTAAATCTTTGGTTAACGCTAACGAAGTAATACCACAAAGTATGATGCGGGGATTTTTGGGGGACACCATGCATGTATGTTATATTTCAAGTTATAACTTATATTGCGATACTCAGATCATCATGGATTCAAAACCCATAAATAGACCATTTTCAATCAAATGTTAGCTACTGGGAGAAAACTCAGATGATTAAATTTTCAATTGTAATTAAACGTTTTCGAAGTAACTATAACTTTAATGTTTGACACGCCCCAAAATTGTTTCCATGGAGGTATTTCCAAGTGAATTCACGTATAAAATTGGTCCGACAACTATCATTCAAACAACACAAACGCACGGCATGTGCTATATATATATACTGTGTTTGAAAAGATTTAAACTAAATCTGTTCAGGAGATATACAGCACATAATTATACGGAATAAAGTACAAAACAGAAACCTAAAAATAAACTGATGATCATTTCCAAATGGGGTCGAAAGAATGTCAATTTTTCGTAGTTCATTAACAAAAGTATTTTAACTCTACGGACATAAAATGCCTTTCATCTAAACTGAAACAGTTGCGATTCAGTAATCTTAAAATTATAATTTTGCGCTGAATTGATATTCGTAATATATTTTCACATTATCTTTAGGTGACTTTTCTGAATCAATCACATTATCATCAGAAGAACAACAATTTCGAGACCAACTGGAAGGATGGTTGCCAAAGACAGGGAATTGGAAGATTTGTTGGCGTGCCACAAGAGATGGATGGGAAGGCACAAAATTCCACTCAAATTGTGATGACAAGAAACCCACATTAACCATTGTTAAGGCCGTCAAGAATAATAAGGACTTGATATTTGGTGGATACGCCACCGCATCATGTGGCGCAAGTAAGTATATATCCTTTTAGTTAGACATTATTCCAATAGGGTACACTACTGCTGCTTTCAAAGTATATTGCAGTGAATTTAATTTCCAGTAATTTTTGTTCTCCACTAAGTAAAATCTGTTCATTAGAGACAGAAGGTCAAGAACGAAAGCGTATTTACAGTGTATTCTATATTTATCAGTGAATTGCATGTGGTCTCTAACATAAATTTGTTCATTAATAACAATATTAATATCTATAACAGCATATCATAATAACTAACATTCTAACTGGAACACAATCATAATCTTCGCCGAATGATTAGCAACTAATCTACACAGTCCTAGCGATCCTATACTAATTCTTTGGTTTAAATTAGAATTCTTATTTCGAATAATTACCCTACACTAAAGATTACAATAATACTTATATATATTCAGAGCTGTGAAAAATCGAAAATAATATTTGGAGTTAGCATTTATCTTATATATTCTTTAAATATTATTCCTGTCTCTGTAAGATTTCAGACAGCGATGAAGTTTGAGCAATGTTCGTTCCCAACAAAAATAATGCTCTAACACAGCATTGACATCCCGTTATATCTGTCGAAGGGGAAGAATGGATTAACTTATCTTCTGACACACCAGGAATTCCATTAGCTCCTGGCGTAATTAGAGACTAAGCTGGTGCCTGGGATGCAAGCTGCTAAGATGAGCTTGGATGCGCTGCTAGGGATGCCTTTCCTTTTCCAAGGTTGCTGCGAACGTGACAAGAGGCAAGCTCAAGAGTTTAATTCGCAAGCAAAGGATGTACTCGGTCCTGTGTGCCATGGAAAAACTGAGGACTGCACAGTCAGAGAATTAGAAGAGCAACTATCATGGCCACACCAGAGTCACCATAATTAGCTCGACAATATCCCCCCTCTCTTTCCTCTCTCAAATAATTTAGGGTGGTAATGCGTAAAATCTCCCTAATGACCAAATCCGTGGTTAAACCATTCGCATCCGGCTTCCAGCTGGAGAAAAATAACGGTTTGCTGATAAAGAGACATGGCTTGACGAATATTCAAAATTTCTATGAGCAGGGAACCACGAGAAGTTGTTTCCCTCCTGGTAAAACCTTCATTCGGGGGCAAAACGCCAGACAAAAAAGAACGGTATGTATTGATAGCCTTACACTCCAATTCCTCCTCAAACGAGCGAGCTAAGAGGACCGTTATATCTGTCGAAGGGAAGAATGGATTAACTTATCTTCTGACACACCAGGAATTCCATTAGCTCCTGGCGTAATTAGAGACCAAGTTGGTGCCTGGGATGCAAGCTTCTAAGATGAGCTTGGAAGCGCTGCTAGGGATGCCTTTCCTTTCCAAGGTTGCTACGAACGTGACAAGAGCCTAGGTCAAGAGTTTAATTCGTAAGCAAAGGATGTACTTGGTCCTGTGTGACATCGAAGAGCAAATATCATGGCCACACTAGAGTCGCCATAATTAGCTCGACCATCTCCCATCTCTCTTTCCTCTCTCAAATTATTTAGGGTGGTAATGAATAAAATCTCCCTAATGACCAAATCCGTGGTTAAACCATTCACATCCGGCTTCCAGCTGAAGAAAAATAACGATTTAGTGGAAGAGAAAAATATATTTATTGCACAACAAAAATATTTATTTCAATTTTGCATGAATGAGTGAGTGGAATGTTGCTGGACAAAGTTTCTAATTGCTCGAGTGGAGAAAGTGACGAGACTCCGATTCTGCTGTAACATTAAGAGCACCCGACCAATGTTCGGCACTTAGAAATATCATGCGTTTCAGTGCCCATTCCCAAAGATCTAGGGCCAAGCTAGAGATAACCAGAGAGTGACTACCTACCGAGAAAATAGTGTCCATGCGCAGGCGCCTATGAATGGAAATACACAATTGTTAGGGCGTCTTCTGTAATGTAGTTTTTGGCCTTTCTTCAATCAGCGATTTTCTTATATTTCATATCATTCTGGTCGTACCATTTCAGCTGTTTGTCAACAATATATTGTGCGCAGAGCGTAACTATGGGGGTAGGGGGGGTGTTGGGAGTTCACCAATTTCTATTTTGTAAGGTAGATTTTGCCATGTTGGTCCGGAAAAAATATGTTCAAGTAATATTTGGGCAATTTGAAAAATTTGCTAATTCAATATACAACATTTTCTGACCATCAGAATTCTATAAAATCTTCCCAAAAATGAACGAAATGGCGTTTCCTCTTCATTTGAACCTTTTCTCGGAGAGCATGCCCTCAAACCCCCCTAATAGCCTCGTGCCTGCAGCACTCCATACCTGTGGATTTTTGCTAGCAGTATGTGACCGCCCATAACTCTTTTTGGTTTCGGCCTGCCCCTTTATTTTGTGTCCTGATCACGCAATTTTCTCGGGAAAAATAAACGATAGAACCATAATGTTTCGACCCAAGTTACACCCCTGCTTGTGCCTAGATCTGAAATTGGAGTTGCACACGTTAAGGCTCACTTTCTTGAGAGCGTCGCAATCGGCCTCGATCTTCATGGATTCTGTTGAAAAAAAACAACCTCAAAGCGGATTCACCCTGATCTGAACTGGTGGTGACGTGGGCTCGAGCTTTTAGGATGTTAGCATATTCAAAATCCCGGGGTCGAGCATCTTCCGGCGGAAGTTTGGGGGGAAATGTAGTAAACGGCCAGAGAAAGTTAGTATATTCGTGGGACGATGTGAGCATAGAATTCGCCAGAAGTAGAAATCTTGGAAAATTTGAGGAGGAGCAAAATGAATAACAGTGGACTGCAAGCTGATAAAGAACTGAAGTTGCTAGGTGATCTGTAAATTAACAGGATATGATGTTTTGTTATAGTAGTTAGTCCTCGTCAGCTGTATACAGTGATTGTTGAGGGATAGAGCATTTATAAATCGAAACTTCTGTGTTTGAGATATAACTCAACTGTTTAGCAAAGCAATTTAGGAAGTATAAGTGGCAATTAAATATGCAATTTTAATTAAATTTTAACGAAAAGACAACTCCAATTCAGGTCAACTGACGAATATCTGAATAACCAGGTTCTGCCTGGAAGCCCCCCCAAGTAGGTTGCTATTTTAGAAGTTGACTATTTGCAGATACATGATTGCCCTATCAATATCATTACCAAATTGCATTTACGAAGTCCTAGATTTTAAATATTTTGGCGAAGGATTGCGCCAGACATCTCACGCCTACAGCTACGTGTCCCAATACATCACTAATCAATTCTGCTGCGTCAGCCTTCGAGTTTTCACAGCTTAGTCTTACCAGTTCAATCTTTCGCCTACACTGTATTAATACCAGTAGGTACGTTAGTTAAACACTAATTCTCGCCAGGAATCTTATCGTAAATTGAATGATACAGTCTACTTTAGCATTAAATGAAGAGTTAGTGATAATTCTCTACTGACCATAGATATTTTTCACAATTCGTTTTAATTGTACATTTTCAATTGTACTGAAACCCTATGTGAAATGGAAGGGGAGGGGGTCCCGGTAGTGTAATCAAATAATTATCTTCAAAACGTATTTCATTAAGACTGTATGTTTTTGTTGTTGCGTCCTATAAAGGGAAGGCGAATCCTGTTATAGCATTTTCAACATGTAACTAGCCCCGCATGCCTTTATGAATTGCTATTGCAGAGTAATATCTTCAAAGCTTTGGAAAATTAGGATTGACATAACAACGTTTTTTTTTCAATCAATTTACACCACGTCAATATCGGATCAACATTCATAATACGTTCATATAATTAGGAAACAATAGCCCAAAATTGGAGCTTTTACTTCATTCACATTTACTTTTGTTTTAAGTGGGCATAAAAATTTGGAGGATTAGATAATATCATTAGCAGGGCATAAAGTATATCCTAACTTCTCACCAAAAATTATGCAACCTATACAATTTGCCTTCGTAATAACTTTCTGTAAGATTCTCGAGCGCTCCTTTCCAAGATTTTCCATAACGTCAATGGTCATGGCTAGGGATGTGGCAATATCGATCTGGCTAGCGCGTTAATACAGTATATTGCTTGATGGTGATCGTAGCGAAATGTCTTCATCTACTACCCTAACTGTGAGTCTATGACCCTAACTCCATCACAATACACCGGCAGGATGGGATAGGATCGAATTCTAAACAACGTAATGTAGTTCAATAGCTTCAATTGCCATCTTTGTCATGGGAAACGTTCGTTTCCACGGGTACAAGTAAGGCGAGGCGTTCAACACTTCGAGAGACAGTAACAGCATCACTTATTCCGTAGTAATCTTGCGGATTGTTTCCAACATGGAAGTTCTTGTACGTAACTAAAACACGCCGAACCATACCATTTTCACTGGGGAAGACTTATTTAACGACGCATTACATTCTTGTCAGCAACAATCACTACATCACCAGATTTGGCGCGTATAATGGCATCCATTTCACCCATTTCATCCAGAAATCCTTCACTGCTGTTGCACAAGGTGATATCGCGTCTTAGGATACTGATCATAAACAAAATGTTAATTGCCATCCATCATGCTGCACGTCCTAACAATAGACTATTCGGAGTGAGCACGTTTAGGTCAGAATCGATCGAAGGTAATGTTCCAATGGGTCTTTCGTTAGGAGGTAAGGACACCGTTAATAATTCAGGCACTGAGAAACGTCGTTTGACCACGGCAAAAACAAGTGCTCTTTTGGCAGCTTTTAAAGGAGACTCGACTGCTCCCTGATGCCATGGGCTATCGGCTGATCCAAACACCCATGTCAATCCATTTTGTACACCATTCTTATGGAACTTGCCTCGATCAATTTTCTGCCAAGCTTCTTTGAGGTCTGTTCCACTAATGCGAATCTTCACCCAATTCGTTCGGAGAACGACCACGTGTAAGCCAATCGGCTGTGTTGTTTGAGACATACATGCCCAGTAGGTCTGAATCTCCCCAATTCTGACTCTTTCATATACTTTGAAGTGTGTGCCGGTTTTATTGATCATGCTCAGAACGGTTTCCGAATCGACCAATTGCAATACTCTCTCGAATTCAAACGGCTTTTCGGCTTCGATCACCTTCCACCCTCGTTTGGACAGCACTGCCGCATTCAATTCCATTTGCGGAGTGGACAACTTATTTATGGGAGCGATTCGGCATTTAGCCATAATCAGTCGACATCAATACAGTCCTTTTTTCAAGATCCATCTGAGATAGGCAGCATAACCATAGGCTAGGTCACTCCCATCGCTAATACTTATGAGTCACGGGCGACCAACGGCATCTTCAGGTCGTAAACGACGAGGAAACCGTGACTGTTCGAGCTTGAACAACGTAGTCCAAAAACGAAGCGATTTAGCACTGAGGTCGGCTGGAAGCGGTGTATCTCAGTCGAGGTTTCGTGACCATACCTTTGCTAACAATGTGAAAGGGCATACAAGACCGAGTGGGTCGTATATTTTCGTCGCCTGCTGAAGCACTGTCCGTTTTGTCAAGAGGTCATAGACTTTGGCAAATCAATTTCTTTAAGATTTGCGCCGGTGCGTATTCCACGCCTTTTCTTGCTGAAATTTGCAGTAACATCATAAAAGATTGTATCCCTTCGAGAATCCCATCCAAGGCCCAGTTTGCGTCTGTTCTTTCTAGTATACTTAACGATTTATCGCTTTCTTCTCTTTAATTGTCTTCGCGAAATGTTTCTTGAACAAGACTTGGGCTTTCTCCACGAAACTGCCAGCATTTTACCGAAAATCCACCTTTCGCTAGCATGTTCTCCGTTTCTTTCGCAACTTTTAGAGCACAACACAGAGTTGGACGAGAGTCAATAAGATCGTCAACGTAACTTAATTTCTTCAACAGTTCAGCAGCTTCCCAGCTGTCCTCGTTGAATCGGTCCGCTGTCTTGTAAATTGCTTCCGTACTAATGGCTGGTGCTGGCGTGTCCCCATATTGACACGTTCAATCATGAAAACATTTGGTGGTCGATCAAGTTCAAGATATCGCCAGAGAAAACGATGCCAATGCTTCTCCAATTATTTCAAGAAGACAGAGTTGAACATTTTTCTGATATCACCAACTACTGCCACAGCTTCTTCTCGCCAACGTAGCAGGATGCCGATCAGATTATTCATGTAACAATCTGGTCCCTTGGCCAAACAGGAATTAAACGTCACTCCCTTATAGATTTGACTGGAGTTAAATACGATGCGAACGGGCGTGGAGTGTGAATTAGGGTTGAGAACTGGCAAGTGAAATATGTAGAACACTGGACCTCTCCACTCCTGGATCTACTGGGCCGTAAGCTGACGTTCTACTTTGCGCTGTACCATATCATTCATCTGCTCTTTGTATGTGTTTGCCCACTGTTCATCCAAAACGGGGTCTTGTCTCTGTGCCAAGCTCTTCACCCTCAATAAACTTTCCAATATGTCTTTCTTCTCGCTTATTCGATATTAAATGAATGGTGTTTGTCAAGTTGCAGAGACCTTGATCTTGACCAATCAGCAGACATGGGGCCAGCGATATTGGCATAAATTCCGGGTGTGTATCGAGTTGAACTTTATACGTTTCCACTTTAACTTTCACGTCATGGATCACCTTCACGAGGTTTGAGTCGTGCTTAATTCCTTCAATCAGTTCTGGATGAGTGCCCTGAAGACAGATTGCTAACTCACCACTCATTATGCTTAGATTCTCCCCATACCGTGTTCTTCTTGTTTAGGATGTAGACCAAAGAAATTACATCCGAGGAGGACATCGACATGACTTGATTTTCTCTGCAGAGACTCAGAGTCATACTCTGGAAATAGGTTCTTAAGAACTTCATAATCTAGTTTGCTCACTGGACCGGAGATTTGATCCATTCCATACGTAGTTATAGTTACCCTTTCACCAGACTTTGTCCGTAAGGTGAAATGGTATTGCTGAGTGTTGTTGGTCTTTTCCACATTGCCCATGGTGGTGACGTCCAAGGTGATCTTTCCAAGCTTCTTGGATTTTATTCTTTCATCTGATCTGCTTGATGGAACCTCCATCGCAGAAAACAGTTACTGGTTTATTGCTACCACAGACCACTCCTTGGTATATGGAGTACAGGGATAAATAGTCACTTTGAGAAGTATGGGTTTCCTTAATTCCGTGCAACTGCTTCATCTTTATTTTCCTCTTGAACTTTCTCTTTGCGACTCTTGAATTCGCAGAGTAACTAATGATGTTGACCACTTCACATGGACAACAATCTTTCTTGGGACAGTTTTGTCTTCTGTGGTTTCCGAAACATTTGAAACAAGCATCAATCTGTTTCAAGAGTTCACATTCTCCATCTTTTCGGCTGACAGGTAATTTCTGGAACTCTTTACATTGAACAGTGGTATGATTGATAGTGTCCTTTCTGTGAGACGGATGAGCACGCTTGTGATGCTTCTTAGGGCTTTACGTTCCCACATAATAACGTTGTTGCTTTCGTCGGTCATTCTTGGGAAATTTATTTCTCTTTCTTTTTGACTGAACTTCAGCTATTCGAGCCAAAGCTTCTCGTTCGCCTCCTGATAACTTCATGAAGAAGATAAATGGATGCACCTGCTCACTGGAAGTCGTGGCTCTGTACTTTCGTTGCCATTCAACCTTCAAATGACAAGGCAACAGTTCGGTGATGAAATCAACATCTCTCATTGTCAGAATGTTCAAGTTTCGTAGCTCTTCCAGTTGACAATAGGCCGATTCAACTTCATCCACAAGTTCTACTAAGCCTTTGTAGTCATCGTCTGACACTGCCTTTAATTTATGCAAATTTTCTGAAGCCGCCGGGACACTGGCACCAACATCTTCGTAATAACTTTCCAACTTCCGCCACATAACATCATAAGCTTCAGGCCTTGTAACACATACTGATCTTATTCGTTTGCTTGCTTCGCCCTTTAAGGATCTTTTGAGCTCATGAGCTAGGGTTGTCTTGCTTTGATACGCCGTTTCTGCCACCGATTTCCAAAGCGCTTTAAATTCTGGCCAGTCTTTCTGTGACCATTGAATAATGGTAATGTAATTTTCTTTGCCTGGACCCGAGGATCCAAACCCGTGGGATAGGGCATAAGATGAGGTGTTTGTTGCGGATCAATTGAATAGGTTGGGACTATGGTGGAGTTAACAACATATGTTCCACTTACATGAGGAGTAGGATAAGTCATGTGAACATGTGGTGGATTAGATGTTGAATGACTGGTAGCAGGAGCACTAAGGGGTCACACTGTTCGAAAACATACTTGACTCTGACGAACTCACTAAATTCTGTGGGGTACATTGGTGTTAAGATTCGTGGTCATACCATACTGAGGTAGGGTGGGTCGTCGTATGGGTGTGTCAAACATTGCTGAGGTGTTACTGTGCTGGGATTGACAGGTACTGAGATGTGTGGTGGGGTAGTACTGGTACTTAGTTGATGTTGTAAGCTTGTTAAATTTTGCTTTGGTACATTTACAGAGGGAATGATACTTATTCCAGGGAGTGTTAGGGTATTGCTATGGTGTTGGTATAAGCTGATCAAAATTTGTTGAGGAAAACGTATCATGGGAAGGTGGAGGGAAGTGAAATGAGGCTGTACTGGTACTTAGGTGGTGGGACAAACTTGCTAGATTTTGTTGTGGAGCACTTGCATGGTAGGTACACTTATCCCAAGGTGAGGTGCAGTGAGACTGGGACTAGTGTAAGTATGTTGACTAATGTTACCGGACAGGTTATCGCCACCACTCCCAGGAGTGGTTGGTTCATCTCAGTGTAGTATCTCAATTGACAAAGAACTGGAAATACCAGTTCGGATTACTTCGCGTATCTGTAACACTAAAATAAATCTGAAAGTAAAGAAGAGACAAGTTACTCACCTGAACTTAATTGAAATACCTATAAATAAAAAACCTTTAAATAATCCTGCCCCAGTTAGAATTACCCAGCTACAAAAATTTTCCTCTCTAATGTGAGGGCCATATCTAATAAAGTGGATGATTTGGATTTGGTTCTAAAAATGAATGAAGTAGACCTCGCTGGAATAACAGAGACTTAATTGGTTGAATTTAAATGTTCCTGATGGATGTGTAAATATACAGGGCTATAACTTAGTTCGAAACGACTGCGGTGGGAAACGGGGTGGAGGGGTTTGTGCATTTGTTAAATCTTCAATCCCTTTCGTGACGCTTCCAAATCTTGGCTGCCCTAACCATGAGTGTTTGTGGGTAAAACTCAGACCTTACCGACTTCCAAGAGAAATTTCATGTATTATTGTTTGTGTTATATACAACCCACCTCTAGCAGATAGTAACGAACTATATAAGTACATGATTGCCTCTTTGGACAAAATCTTATTGCAATACCCTAGAGCAGGTGTCATCGTGTTGGGCGACTTGAATCAGTGTGACACTAAACGACTTTGTAGAAATTCATCTCTTTAGCAAATTGTTAAGAAACCAACTCGTGGAAACGCGACTTTGGATTTAATACTTACCAATATAAAGCGTTGGTAAAAGAACCAGATATTCTTCCCGCTGTTGGTCAATCAGATCATATGTCAATCATGTTACATCCACTTGATGAACCTTATAGCACCAATACAGCAACCAAAATTTAGATTAGAAAACGAAATCCATCAAACATGCAGGCTTTTGGTCGCTTCCTCTCAAATCTAGATTGGAGTGTACTTTTCCAGTTACCTTCTTATGAAAGTATGCGTGATCTGTTTTATGACATCATACTTATGGGCCTGGATACAATTATTCCTGCAAAAGCAGTCAGACTCCACTGTAAAGATAAAGCGTGGATTACGCCTGAAATAAAATCGCTTACTTCCCAAAGACAAAAAGCTCTTAGCTTGGAAAATAAGACTGAATACAATAAACTAGGGAAAAAAGTGATCCGTGTCATCAAGCAAGCTAAATTTAATTTTTATGAATCTCAAGTGAGCCATTTAAAAAATTCAAAGCCAAAAAAATGGTGGAGTGCAATAAAAAATTTAGCTGCCTCTTCTACAAAAGCAGTTTTCAATTCTGCTGAGGTCAATGGAATCATCTTAGAAGGAAAAGCACTAGCGTCTGCAGTTAACAATGCATTTATTGCTGCCACCCCACCACTACCTCCCCTATCAGAGTATGGAAACATTTTTATTGAAGAATCTAGGGACGCCTACACTATCTCTGACTTTGCTATTGAATCCCATCTAAAGAAAATTAAATCCAACAAAGCACCTGATCCAGATGGTATACCGAATTGGATTCTCAATACGTTTTCCATGGAGCTCTCTGAACCTGTGACAATTATCATTTATAGACCCGGAGCGAGGGGGATACGGCGAAATATTACATGAAAGATGATATTTCCCGAGAGCGAAGCTCGAGGGAAATATCATCTTTCATGTAATATTTCGCAGTATCCCCCGAGCGGAGGGTCTATAAATGATATATTATACCGAAAATTTGAACATGCGATACTAGTTTGAACAGTACAGAGTCATGCGAAAATAAAAATACATTTATTTTGTTATATTAAGATTTTTTTAACAATATATACAATATACATTCTGTAGATATATATATAGAACAATAGAAAGTCAACCTTTAAATGTCAGCAACGTATTTACGAATTATAATTTGTATTAGTTGTACAACCATGAAACTTGTTGTATCGAAAGACATCTTTTGACGTTGACAATACAGGTGAGAGAACAGTATTCATGACCTGGTTAAGCTGCGGGGTAGAAGGAATATCACAATCTTCAAGCATTGCGAATCTTTCAGGAGATTTATAGCCCTCTTTGACATTGTCACCTTGCTGGACGGCATTGTGAGCACTATTTGCAGTCATTGGTATTACTAGCGCATCAGACATGTTGCGACTTTGATCCTCGGACACACTAGACGAGTAAGATCTGATACTGGCTTCGTTTTTGTGGCCCGAAATAGCCATGATATGTCTTGCTTCATAGCCTATATTTCAACGAGAAAAGTAAGCGAATAATGGGCGCTGCATCCTGCACATAAAAGCATTGTTTCCCGATTACAAAATTAAAACTTACCAGCTTCATCCAATTTTGTAATCGCCGTTGACCGTATTGAATGATTTGTGTATCGTTGCGACAACTGGCCTTGTCGGGATATTTCACTCATCATTTTTGCAAGCGTGTTTTTCCCAAGAGGAGATTTGCAGTACCAAGTTTCGTTGTCTGGAAAAAATGAATCAAGAGGTCTTTGCCACAGCGCTGTTATTTCTTTATGCAATTTGCCTAGGTACTTCAAGAATGATTGTACAGCGCAGTTAGGATTTCCTACACAAAATATATATAAAAGGAAATTTTCATAATATAATCCTGAAATTGAGTATGGAACACATAATATACATACCTTGTTGTTCATATATTCGTCCTTGTGATACAGCCCCAGTATTCAAATCTCTGTGGTTCTTGTCCAGCTCGTCAACTTTTTGAAAGATATATTGTTTTCCTGTGCTATCGACCGCGAGAGCAAACGTTTCCTTTGTCATTGTTCTAAGGTTTTCCTGTCCTCTTCTGCACAAGAAATACATGATCTCGAACCAAACCTTATTGAGCAGTCCATTTGGCGTGTCGGTGTCAAAAACAAACGTATCGCCACTGTAGAGTTTTTCCATGTCCGGTTTCGTTATTGCCAAGTGGTGTTGAACAGTCCCGAGACCTTTGCGACGTAAATCAACGACAGATGCCTTAAAAACCTTGGTACTATACGCAAACGACTTGTCGTTGACAATATCGACACCCATTTGTTCTAGGTAATGTCGCCTTAGGCCATGTCGTAGTGACTGGAGAGCGGTGGCTTTGTATTTTGTCCCATCTTGCTTTTTTGCATTCGCGAAAAACTTTGCCAAGCTTTTGTCCAGGCTCTCTTCGTTCTTTTCTGCTTTTCCGACGTCGCCAACCGCCCCGTGAAACACACGAAGTGCATTTTTCGTTGATCGTTTTGTGTTTTTTGAGTCTTTATTTTCCAAAATGCGAGCAATTTCTTCATCCGAGTCGTTTACATCGTAAGACAAACTCTCAGCTCCCGCCATTTTTCATTGTTTTGAGTGGGTGCGTGTAGTCCTCGCGAGACGTCGCGTGAGATAAATTTAATATCACAGTGTGATAACTTTAATATCACACCCCCAGCTCGGAAATCGGGGACTGGGATACGACACCGCGAAAAATCGACTGGTCATGTGGTACAAATACTGTTTTCCGATTGGACAATTTATAGTTGAGGTATAATATTTATATTTAACACCTCTATTAAACAGGCACAGGTCTCAAGGCAATGGAAAGAAGCAAATGTTATTCCAGTCCCAAAGATAACTCCAGTAACAGATATATCCTCGGATCTTCGACCTATATCACTAACTGCTACATTATCAAAAATTCTTGAATCGCTCCAATTTCGAAGGATCATGGATGGTATTCATCCGATATTGGATCAAAGACAATTTGGTTCATTAAAAGGATGTTCTTCTGTGGATGCGTAATTACCATGTTCCACTGTTGGTTTTCAGAGACAGATGGAAATGGCGAAACTGTACGTGTTTTCCTATTAGATTTTAGTAAGGCATTTGATAGAATCAATCATCAAATCCTCATAAATAAGATGCGATTACTCGGCATTGTTATCGGATTGGTCATTTGTAAATGGTGGCGTACCGCAGGGTACAATTCTTGGCCCGCTTCTTTTTCTCATTATGGTCAACGATTTAGCCATCATTCATAACAACCGATGGAAATATGTTGACGACACCTGTCTCTCGAAAACAAATTTTCGTCAAAAGTTTGGTGAAAAGTTGTTCAGAAATATTGCGAGTTTTAGCTTGGGATTTGTCGTATTTTTGAAGGTATGTTTCAATAATTGTTTTATCAATGAATCTAATTTAACGATTTTTGTCTTGTTTGATTTATTTATCTTGTTTTAGTTATGCTAATCACGCATTGTATTAACCCTTGTTACGGGTCAGGGCAAATATAGCTTTGAAATATGCATGAGGTAATATTTTCTGTTACAAGGAAAAGTAATACAAATCACAGCATTGAATTGAGGAAGAGTTGCTCTTTCTATTGATACTTTAAAACAAAGATTACCTCCTCAAATCGACGAGTAATCGCGGTTTGAGAATGGGCTACTTTTGCTATATTTTGCCGCTGATGGCGGGAATAGACCGCATTGTAATCAGAATGGCGCGCCGAAAATCGCTGTATGAACCACTATTTTTTTATAATTGTGGAACATATACATATATATTACTATGTGTTTTAAGTTAAACGTTACCTTTGAGATTTGGTAGGCTTAAATTTGACTATGCTTATTCTATTTGTCTATTTTTTTAGTACAATGTATATACAGTATTGATTTATTTATAATAAAAAAATATGGGTGTTGGATGTGCTGCCATATTCATATGCATGTCTATATTATGCCCTTTTTATGTATAAAGCAATTAAAATAAGACAAGGCATTATAAATTGAAATGAGATTTAGGATAATTATGTTATCATAAAAATTAAACATACACTTTGTATCCTTCATTTATTCTGTTGTTTTATGCCCTTAATATAGATTCCCGTCTGAGGTCGCAGGTAAATATTGTATACAGAAAAAAGTTTGCAACATTTGAAGATGCAGAAGAAACCCATTATGGTCTGACATTGTCAGACAGTTTAGCAGAACTTGTGATAAATAGAAGACAAGCCAATTCTGGTAAAACCAAGTCTGTTATGGAATCTAATCGGAATATTCAGGGATCATCAATACCACCACCTCCTTCAACACCACCAATGTTGGAAGCTTGTTGTAAATATATTTAATTTTAAGTAGACTGTAATGTTCTTAACATCGTAAACGCATTGAGGCTGTGCAAAATGCATACTAAATGCTGTAATTATTATTATTATTACACACTCACCACACAATCATTAACCATGTAAAGTCCTGTTCATTTGGGCTTTTCCAGCCCCATGCAGTTACAACTTTGTCTCTTAACACATACTGCAAGTAACAGGTGTACTCGGTCACATTGCCATCATTACTAACATCATTCAAAAGGCTGCATCTTTCACAAAGGTACAAATCAAGGTAACTTTCCCCCTTATTATTTCCCCCATGTGTATTGGTGGAATGAAAATGACCGACATACAGTAAAAGCACCATTTTCGTATCTTTTACCATATATGCTTAATCCATGCATATTGGTGGAATGAAATGATGCAACAGATTTTTTAGTATGGTTTGAATTTAAATAAATCATTTTTTAAACCAATTATCTGTGTATATTTATTGGAAATGCATTTAATGATTAGTTAGGCAAACGAATTAGAGAAAACCACTTCAAACATTTATGCAGCTAACATTCTCCTTACATCTTAGGATATAAAAAAGTTTGTTCAACCTTTTGCCCTGTTAATTTAGGAAATACTTACATTGGCATAATAGTCTATTGATTTTACTTGTCAGTTGTACAGTACTAAAAAGACTATCTGCAAGCTACATAGATACAGTATAGTATCGATTATATAAGTATGGATTAAGTACTGCAACAAATTTATGTAGAACTTAGGGACTGTTCATTATTTAGAAGGGGGGTGGGCCAGTAATTGATTGATAGTATCTATTTTGGGAAGTATGGGCTAATGGGTTGCAGATGCGCTTAGCACACTCCCCCTTTCCCCGGTTTTCCTCCCTCACTAAAAACTAACCCTTAGGGATTAACCTTGACTAACTCACCCTCGGAACCTTTGTCAATTGGGTTGCAAAACTTTTTAAGGCTTTTCTGTCCACCTCAGAGTAGTAAACACAATAAACATAAAACTAAACTATTATCTTGATCCACCCAACAACAATGGTTTAATTTTTGCAGCCCATCCCTTGTCATTGGACACAGATTCATGCCCCCCCCCCCCTGTTACAGTTGCAGCTGCATTAATTAAGTAAGCCATTTAAATACTATATTGAGATAATATTATAAATGATAAAAATATTGCTGTGAACCAGAGGTATAGGTTGCAGGGTGACCAAAACAGAAGGTAATCAGTGTATGTCGTGCATAAGGTACCACCCAAGAAGGAAGTCTGGGGGCATTTCCCCATTTTGAAATCTAGTCCCTCTGAAATGGTATTTTCAGCCATTTTGATGTACTGATAAATTGCAAGACAAGTGAGATTTAAAATTTGGGTTGGTCTACCCCTTTCCTAATTTATAATTATGTTAGCTCACCCCCAGAAACCATTTTTAAAATTCTGGCACACCCCCTCATAAATAATGAACAGTCCCTTAGTTAATATTGTACCAGGGGTACAATGTACAATTTGTTACTTGCTAGTTTGATATCCATATATATGAAAGGCTTTTAGTAACTAACGATGGTGGTTAAAGCTATAAATGACCTGGCATATTTTTTTCTTGCCAGCAACAAATGGATGAAAGTTTCAAATGTTCTCTTTAAATAAATTAAACAGAATATTTTGTATATAAATATTAACCGCCTTAGCGTTCTTTCCTCGAATTAATGTATGTAGCAGTAATCCAGATCGATGGTCGATGGCAGGAACCAACTCGCCAGATAATGATATTTGTGTCTCGAACATTGTCTGGTTCATGCTCCACTTTGAATATCAATTCTAGGTTTGATGATCTTCTCCACATGCACATTGCAAGACCGGCTTGGTATATTTTTTCTTGCCAAGATCCAACGACAACAAACTTTTCAGGATACATAACATCCACACTATTCTCCTCGTCATCAGACATTTCGTCACCACTAGCAGAGTCTTCCACATCCAACATTTCAATGAACTGTCGAATTTCCTGTATAGTCGGCCACCTCCATCTCAATGATCAATGGGGTCAACAAACTACATGAATTTAAGAAACAGGTTCAGGAAGAATATAGAAACAAACTCGAAGTAAAATGACTTTACTATCAGTCTATTAAACACTGCTGTGATTAATAGTAATATAAAATAAAAATCAAATTTTACACACTGAAATATAATATCAAATTTTTAACAGTTAAGAGCTTTCAAAGCCTTGATTTGTAGATGCTATATAGTTTCTTAAATATGAAAATAATCATTAAAATATGTACTTGAATAATGGTGCCGTTTAAATATGAAATACTTTGAAAGTACTGGAGCCTGTTTTAAATGTTGTCACACCGTATATCAGTCACATTGAGTCAAAATTATATATAGGTTGTATTTCAATCATCTTACCTTGAAAACACAACCAGCATGCACTTCTATCAATGCAGGGCAACTGCATTCAGCGAACATTTCTTCGATTTTTATGCCATTATTAACAACCGGTGAAAATTCCCCATTTAAAAATATTTGGAGATGTGAACGCAGCGAGAAACAGTCGAACAATGACGGCGCAGGCCGAGAAATCGATAATATATAAGTAACACCCCTGGGCGCGATGCATGCCGGTATACTCACCCAACCTCCTCTGCACCGAACCTTCGTCCACTGTTCGTTGAAAAGCGTTGTATTTCCCGGGTTTCATCGACAAAAGTTCTTGGTCTTTTTTTCTCGTCCGATCTCCGCTGGATCTTCCATATCGAATATACTTTAACAAAAGCATCAAAGAGACTTTACTTTCTCCGAGTACTTAAACGAAGCGGAGTTGGAGAGAATTCTCTGATCCAAGTGTTCTTTACATGTACACGGCCTGTTCTTGAATATGCATGTCAGGTTTGGAATTACGGTGCTCCAGATTATTTAAAACAGGAGGTTGAAAGAATCCAAAAACGCGCTTTACGAATAATATATCCCAGTCTATCATATCGAGAAGCCTTGAAATTTAGAGAAATCCAATCACTTAGTCAAAGAAGAAATGATATATGTATGTCATATTTCAAAACACTTCTTTACCCCGAACACATATTACACGAACTCGAACTATGTACCATGTTCTAACGCGCACTACTGAATATTCAAACAATAAAAACACACAAACAAAAGATTTTTAAACTAGTTATCTTTACTTTACAACAAAAACCGTATGTGAGTAGCTTATCCGGCCTAACCAGGATCGGAAGTAATTAGTATTCAAAATGGCGTCGCGCGCGCACGGTAGTAATTAGTATGCAAGCCGCCATATTGGAAAGTGACGTACCCTCTGACGTTGCGTAACTTAGAGGTTATGCAACCTGGAGGTGACGTTTGAACCGAGTATTAGTATTCACGCGTCACGCCTGGAAGTAAGAATAATAATGAGGTGACGTAACGTAAAGCGTTGCGTAACATAAAGCGTAGCGTAACATAAAACGTTGCGTAACGTTTGAATACTAATAGCGTTGCGTAATATAAAGCGTTGCGTAACATAGATTTAATAATCTTTAAAGCATGCCCACAAACCTATTGTGAGAGCTCCACAGAAGCTCCACAGAAGTTTCACAGAAGCTTCACAGAAGCTTTACAGAAGCTCCACAGAAGCTCCACAGAAGCTTCACAGAAGCTTCACAGAAGCTCCACAGAAGCTCCACAGAAGCTTTAGAGAATTTCCAGACAACTGCTACAAAATCCCAAAAGGAGGATAAAGGGGGTTTAACGAATACGAAAATGTATACATTTTTAGAGCAAAATATGAGTAATTAGTGACGCTTGGAAGCATGCATAAATTAACACAGACAAAGATTAACGTTTTAAACAATTTATTCCTTTAGGTATAACAATTATTTACACAAATATACAGTTATTAAACATATTGTCCAGCTTTTACACTGTTTTCTATGCGAGGGTCGATGTGAGGTCGATGTGAGCTCGATGTGAGGTCGATGTGAGGTCGATGGCCAAACAAGCCAAACAAGCCAAACAGGCCAAACAAGCCAAACAAGCCAAACAGGCCAAAAAGGCCAATCAGGCCAAACAAGCAGGAAAGGAAGTAAAATAAAAAGATAAAACTAACTCTCTGTGGTTCTGTAGGGGTTCTGCAGGGGTTCTCTCGGAGTTCTGTAGGGGTTCTGTAGTGGTTCTGTAGGGGTTCTGTAGGGGTTCTCTCGGGGTTCTCTGGGGGTTCTCTCGGGGTTCTCTGGGGGTTCTGTAGGGGTTCTCTCGGGGTTCTCTGGGGGTTCTGTAGGGGTTCTGTAGGGGTTCTCTGGGGGTCCTCTCGGGGTTCCCTCGGGGTTCCCTCGGTTTTATTTTAATTTATTTTTTTTCAAAGGCCAATCGGGCCACTCGGACGATATTTATTTCGATATGCGGGCTTTTGTGGGACATATTTAGCGAGTCCAGTAGAAGTACTCATTTACGGGACCTTGTTGCGGGACATATTTAACAAGTCCCGCTCGAAGGGATGCGTTGGGGACGTCCCGACGTCCCGTGAGACTGTTCCATGGCGATACCTATACATTTTGTCAAACGGGACCCCGGGACGCCCTAAATATGTCCCGCAAGACGTCCCCAACGCGTCCCTTCGAGCGGGACTTGTTAAATATGTCCCGCAACAAGGTCCCGTAAATGAGTACTTCTACGGGACTCGATAAATATGTCCCACAAAAGCCCGCATATCGAAATAAATATCGTCCGAGTGGCCCGATTGGCCTTTGAAAAATAAAAATATTAAAATAAAACCGAGGGAACCCCGAGGGAACCCCGAGAGAATCCCCAGAGAACCCCTACAGAAACCCTACAGAACCCCCAGAGAACCCCGAGAGAACCCCTACAGAACCCCCAGAGAACCCCGAGAGAACCCCGAGAGAACCCCCAGAGAACCCCGAGAGAACCCCTACAGAACCCCGAGAGAACCCCTGCAGAACCCCTACAGAACCACAGAGAGTTAGTTTTATCTTTTTATTTTACTTCTTTTCCTGCTTGTTTGGCCTGTTTGGCCTTTTTGGCCTGTTTGGCTTGTTTGCCCTGTTTGGCTTGTTTGGCTTGTATGGCCATCGACCTCACATCGACCTCACATCGACCTCGCATCGACCTCACATCGACCTCACATCGACCCTCGCATAGAAAACAGTGTAGAAGCTGGACAATATGTTTAATAACTGTATATTTGTGTAAATAATTGTTATACCTAAAGGAATAAATTGTTTAAAACGTTAATCCTTGTCTGTGTTAATTTATGCATGCTTCCAAGCGTCACTAATTACTCATATTTTGCTCTAAAAAGGTATACATTTTCGTATTCGTTAAACCCCCTTTATCCTCCTTTTGGGATTTTGTAGCAGTTGTCTGGAAATTCTCTAAAGCTTCTGTGGAGCTTCTGTGGAGCTTCTGTGGAGCTTCTGTGGAGCTTCTGTGAAGCTTCTGTGGAGCTTCTGTGGAGCTTCTGTAAAGCTTCTGTGAAGCTTCTGTGAAACGTCTGTGGAGTTTCTGTGGAGCTCTCACAATAGGTTTGTGGGCATGCTTTAAAGATTATTAAATCTATGTTACGCAACGCTTTATGTTACGCAACGCTATTAGTATTCAAACGTTACGCAACGTTTTATGTTACGCTACGCTTTATGTTACGCAACGCTTTACGTTACGTCACCTCATTATTATTCTTACTTCCAGGCGTGACGCGTGAATACTAATACTCGGTTCAAACGTCACCTCCAGGTTGCACAACCTCTAGGTTACGCAACCTCAGAGGGTACGTCACTTTCCAATATGGCGGCTTGCATACTAATTACTACCGTGCGCACGCGACGCCATTTTGAATACTAATTACTTCCGATCCTGGTTAGGCGGGATAAGCTACTTAAGTGCGTGCCGTAAAACACTGTAGTCCATTACAAACGTTCTTTTCATGTGTTTTTATATCACCGCGCGCAGGCTCAAAACTCAAGCAGTACCTGATGGCACTCGTAGCGAAATGTCTTCATCTACCCCCTAACTATGAGTCTATGATCCTAAATCCACCCCAATATAATTTCGTTTGATAATTGTAAAATAATTGTGAACCAAACAGTTTCGGAAAAATGAATGATATAATATTTAATTATTTTGTTCGTCCGCGTAAAATTATTTCATTTAACAATATATTCTATTTGTTTTGACAGATATATCTTATAGATCTGCTCCAGACTCCTTTTTGTTTTCTCTTCGCAATAATGACAACCTACCACCTTTCAAAGCTCTGTTGAAGAATCAGAATGGTCCGTACGCAATTGTTTGTTTCAATGGATATGGACCAACATTTGGTGGAGGTTATGACTTGTTCATTGCCAACAATGCTGGGTCAAATACCTTTTCCTACACAAAGTTTGGTTACACTTACCAACCTCCATCAGGTTACACCTACTACAAACCCAACACACAATCCCTCCTTGCAGGGAGTTATCGCTTCACACCATCGGAAGTTGAAGTGTTATATCTTACCTAGACTTTCGCTCATTCTAATCATATTAAGATAAATATTATCGAAAAACAAACTTTGGCATAGTAATTTTTAGAAAGGCTCTGCTTTAATTTCCTTCTATTCAACTCTAAATATATTTTTAATAAGTTTTACTCGTTTCTGATTCGTTAAAGTCATGAGAAATTTCTTTTAATTTAATTTATTTTGATTTCCTCAGAAATTTCTTTTAATAGGGGTATTAAGGAAAAAAATATACCACAGCTGCACACATGCGGGAAACTTCCTTTCGACCAATCAGAGCATTTGTTTCTATGCTCTGGCGTACGACTTTTGAGTTTCGGAAAACAGCAAAACATGAAACATTTTATGCAAACTACACAAACAAATCATCCCACGGTTCAGGACTTTTCAAGTTTTGGATTGAAATTGATAAATCAGGTACACATTTTTCTAAAATTCGTCGCTGCGATAAACGTTTAATCGCTTTCTTCTAAAATTGATGAATTTTAAAACGCCATGTAACTTTTATAATATTTGTGTTGACTAGCGATACTGGACTTGCTAAAATGGTATTAAAAGAAAATTACACTTGTTCTCGAAGTATTAAATTAAAAATCACACTTGTATTTGGCGAAATATTTATAATTCCGCTCGTGCTTACGCACTTGTGGTATTAACGACTTTAAGATATGCTAAATCTACGACGCGGACGTGAGGAAAAACAGTCACTATTCTCACAGTTTCAGCTACTCGGGTAAAAGCTATGGATTCCGTTTGTAAACAAAGTCCGAGACGCGAGAAAAGCAAATTAAAACTGGTTGCCAAACATTAGCGATTGTTTTTTCGTCACGTCCGCGTCGTATATTAGGCATATCTTAAAGTCCCAATTATAAGTATTACGCCAAACACGCGTGCGATATTTCATTAATGCTACTCGGACCGTGTAATTTCCTATACAAATATACTTAGAAGATTTATATAAATTTCAATTAGAAGTTGAGTAATTAAAACATAAAATAACTGACATCAGTACTCTCAGAGAGAAAAATAGATGGCATAGAACAACGCGAAAGACATAATTTAAACTAATCTGGAAGTTATTTTGATCATTTCACATGGAAAGAATTTTCTCTCACAGTGGAATATACACAACAAAATTAGAAAATGTGCTCAATCAGCGAATATGGAGTAAATAGGACGAAATAGAGGATAGAGTGGACAACACAATTTTTCCAAGAAGATAAGTTTCGTGTCTTTAGGATCAAACCGGTTAAATTTGTTAAGAAGAACTTGAGAACTGTTCTTGTTGAATTTTTCGGTAATTTATAGTCATAAAGACCCGAAGCTTATTTTATAGACGCTGTCTACACCGGTTTCTCACGTTCAACATATTCTCCCATGACGAATTTTTTTTCAATATCATGTGTCTGAACATTCATTGTTTTACCAGGCACAAGTATGCTTTCCAGTTCCTAAACGCTCAGATAAATATTTCACAAATTTCGTACTAGCAGGACATTTTATTGGAATATTTCAAATTCAACTTTTCCCGTAGTCTCCTTTAATTGCAATAATTTTCAGATGTTAGAAAAATGATGACTTGGTCAAAGTAACTTGCATGTGAAATAGATTAAAACTAAATTATATGTTTGGCTAACATTGGGTTGATTACCTCAGATTTTTTTTTTTTTGCATGTATGCAGACAGCTAATTTTAATTTTAATTTTAATGACTTGCAGAATCTGAGATTCACTGAAACAGGAAGTACTCGTTTTTGCACGACCTTGACTGTCCTACTTCAAAAAATATGTAAACATCTTGTAAATATAGAAAATATCACAGCACGAAAAACATGATTTATGTGCAAAAAAATTTATTTGCTGAATATTCGACAATTTCTTGTAAGGAAAATACCATATTTGCAAAGAAGGTAAGGCTGTTCAAACGCTTACACGTTTATACACGAATTGGTTCACCATAATTCTTGCTGCTATTAAATTTGTAAATGTGTGTGCCATTTTCACATAATTATTTGGCAGTTATACAATGGTTGCAATCTATTTCACATGCGCCTTTGTCAACTCTCCATTGGTCAGAAACATTAACGACAAATCTATTTTTGTCCTGTGTTTTGTAGGAATGATAATTTCATGATAAAATTTCAAAAATAATTGCACTGCATGCTCTTGTCTGTATTAAGAAAATCGACACATCTAGATTGTACTAGCTATATAGTATTATCAGGTTAACTCCATAACTTGTAGCTAATTTGTATACTCAATCGTCATTGGACATTTAGTTACTGTATTTTTGGTCTAGATGAAGATGAATGTAATTCTTCTGTATTAGGCGCTAATATAATTATTTACTAGTTCGGCGTAATGCAAGTCTGTTACGCTCATGCGCAGGTCTACTACAAAACATTTACAAAATTACGTTTTCAAATGTCATCTGATAAGTGCAGAATTTATATAGGCTACAGCTTTGAATTTTCACTCTTTAACACCACAACCTGGATATTAGCGATCAATTAAAACTAATTGCCAAATTATAATAGGTTAAAAATTGCAAAGGCATGTTTTCATATAAAAAACATATTTGGTCGACCTTCGACACGTGCATGGCATTGTTTATTTTGCATTGTCTTAGCTTCACATTCACCACCGTTTTTTATTTGACAAACCTAATGTATTGTGGCTTCTCTTTTCATCGCATTTCTCGATCTTTGTATAAAATTTTGAGCTTCACTAGCTATAACATTAATGCATGAGATATATATTTCTCGCTAATTGCCCTACATTACCAATTCAGACAATGGAATGGACTTGATTGCCGCAACCAATTATGACATACATGGTGTCCCAAAAAAAGTGATACTATAGAAATTATCCTATTGTTATAATTTGAATGCCTGAGTACTATGCTAAACCCACAAGTGCATAAACTTCTGCTTTTGGAATTTAAAATAACTCCTATTACCATAAAAATCAAATTACATGTAAATCATACGATCAGTTGGAGTAACAATAATGGTTCAAATTTGACTACAGAGCAACTAGTATTTGTTGTAACACAATTTACCATAATACCGAATGTAACCGCAGTGCAAAACGCATTTAGCGAAAACGTTTTGGACGAAGCGAAAACGTTTTTAAAATGCTTAAATGTAAATATACAATTTCATTAAGTTCCCAGGTGTGTAATCACGCGCGTTTAAGAGCGGTTTAAGAACAATGAGATAATTTCTATTGTGTCACTTTTTTTTGGGACACCCTGTATATATTCAGCATAGCTTAATGCGCTTTTATTATAATGAAATTAAGAATGTAAAATTAACCTACGTTTTTACCCTTTCGTTTTGTAATATCCTTCACTTAAGCTAAGCACTCGCACAGATATATGCACCAATTTAGCACTTGATGTATTGAATCTAAAATAAACGTGTTAAAATTAATTTTGTATGTTTTAATGCAAAGAGTATTTCAATTATTAAATTTCATGCAGGTTCTTGTAAATCATTGCAAAGAATGGAGAGTAACCATAAGATATCCAGGGTCTTCGCATTCTTCCAGCTCAAGATATCAGGTCGCTTATTGGTGACATCTGTACGGAGTTAACAAAATCACCAAACTTGCACAGAATAGTTACAGCAATTCCTGATACGCTAACAAAATATAACGAAAAAAATATCACTGTGTTTGCCTTTGATTATAAAAACATACTGTAATTCTCCATTTTCTGTCTCGAACGATTTTTATTATTATAATTCATCATTGTCTACGCTGACTAAAATTTCGGACGCTTGCTTATATATTGATTTAAAGCGTATATTTGATTTTCCCTTATCATATGATTATAGTGATCAGTTTTCCCAAATAATACCTTTCCTGTATCAATGCGAAGAGAAAATAAACTGCCATGCAAATTCCACACGATATGGTAAAATATTGCTGCAAAAATCCCACTTTCATGCGTAAGTGCTCTTTGAATTTTCAGACATTCGGCCAAATGAATGTCGCCTATACGCGCATGACATTCGGCAGTGCAAGTTTTGGACAAACGTCAAGCTTCGCATCAGCTGCACTGACACAAAAAAGATATCGTTTCACAGCTCAAGGCATGATTTTTACTGGCGAGAAAAAGATAAATCACAATATGCGTAACGTACGACAACATGCTAAAATTGGATTACCGGCTTCTTATGATAAACCCCGCTGTATATTTATCCAGTGACGTTGCAAGATTGGATAGCAAGGAGGACATTTAGCCTTGAAGGAGGTAAGAATATAAACATCCTGATATTCCATTTGCCGCAATTAAGATTTAAAAAAATTCTGAACGAGATAAAACTATAAATTACTAAAAAAACTAAATTTAAGGATTTCTTACTTAGAAATGTACAAATTTTTATGAATTAGGAAGTAAATAATATATACTTGAAAATCGAGAAACATTTTTCATAGTTTATATCAAGAAGTAAGCAATGTTTGGCGCTTATTTTACAAATTCAATGGTTGTAATTTATTTGTAGTACACCAAGACTGCATGGTTTGAACACCCCCATATTTTCTCCACAAATATGGAAAACTAAAAATACTTCCCTCAGCCCACCCCGTGGTGACGCTAGGGATTTTTGAACAGTACTGTATAAAAATACATAGTCAAATCCGGTAGGCGGTCTTTCGCCCCCTGCCCTGGTCTTTCACCAGTGTTTACATTGGATCTGACGCGGATTGTCTTGACAAACAAAGCATCTGAGCTTTGAGCACAGAGTTATAATTCAGGCTGGAGGGTCTGCACATTTGCGTTTTTTATGGGAAATAGCGTGCCCAGTTATATAGAGATCCCGGATCAGTCCAGAACTCGCTCATGCAGGGGATCAAACAAGTTTCTCATATATACATCAGACCAAAATTCAACATCAAACGCGCTAGTTCGTGGAGATCAAGCAAGCCCGGGAACCTCTACTCCCTGTATGCAGTCCCAAAAGCGATTCCAAACGTGAAATAATTTAGTTTTATTATATAATCATACCAAACAACATAATAGTTCATTTAGATAGGCCTGCTCTGGGATCTTAACTCGCTAAAGCTAATCTTAACAGCTAAATTAATTAGTAAATTTCAACAAACTATTTCTAAAATTGCCCCAATTTTGGCCTTTGGGGGCAAACATGCAATCCAGAGTTTGTCAAAACTTTGCCAAAGTAGGTAAATATTTGCACTTTGTCTGTTAGTTGTATCTTGCAATGTATATAAAGTCAATACATTATCCTGTAAAAGCTACTTTTGTAAAACAATGTCTATAGTGTATAGTGTATAGGTAAATGCCCATGAACAAGGCTTAATAATACATCTCGAATAGGAAAATACCCGCTGATTCGGCCCATAATCCCTGGCTATCATGACACATAGGTACCGAGGCATAACAGATAGGCTAATCTGCAAATAAATCCCGCTATTTCCTTGCATGTCCCGGATAGGGGGGTGCGGGGCTTTACAACGACTGGTGCATAAGTTACATACTATCAAGCATAGGTATATAATATGACATAGGAACCCTTACAATTAATGTCCTCATTCAGAGAATGTGGAAAACGTAGGACGAAATTGAGGATGGAGTAACCAAAACAGTTTTATCACAACACGAAATGTTCTTGATAACACCTGTCTTAAAATCATCGTTTTACCAGAAGCATGATATCCTGTTGTTAAACGCTAGGGTAAATAGTTCAACGACAAATTTCGTAGGACATTTTATTGAAATATTTCAAATTCAACTTTTCGCGTGGTCTTCTTCAGTTACAAAGAAAAATTTGGGCTGTTAAAAAAGGATAACTTGAAAGCAACATGTAAAAGATATACTAAAACTATATAGATAATTAGAGTTTCTGTTAAAATTGGAAAACTTCCCTCAGACATTTTGATTTTTTTGCATGTATGGCAATTAATTTCAATTTGAAAAACCTGAAAGATTCATAACAGGGAATTCTGTGTTTTTGCACGACCTTAATTTCCCGACAGGCAAAAAGTTGTAAATAGCTTGTAAATATTGAAAATTAAATTACGGAGAACGAAAAACATGGTAAGCTGAATGTTTGGCAACTTTTTCCTAAAAGAAAATACACTGTATTCGCAAAGGTAGACAATAATTATGTTGGTATTGTCAGCAATATCTTAAGATTGTAAATGTACGTGTTATTTGCGAAATATTTTTAGTCAACTGCCATGGCCTTGGCAAGTATACAATGCTTGAAAATCTTTTCCACTTACATCATTGTCAACTCTGCAGCAGTAACAATCACAACAGCAAATCTATTTTTTTCGTCCTGTTAATATATTAATGGTAAAATTTGAATATATTCGCACTGCATGCTCTCCTGCATTGAGTATTATCGGCACATGTAGGCTGCATTGTAATTTCATTGTCAGGTTCAATCGTCATTGGACGTTTAGTTCTTTGTTGATTGAATATAATTCTTGTGTATAATTGGTTGCTAACTATTATTATTAAATGGGAGTCATGTCTGTTCTACTTGTGCGCTGGTCAATATAAAAACATTTACAAAATTTCATTTTCGTCGTACATTTCATCACACATACCAATTTTATTATTGAATTTTCGATATTTAACACCAAAACCTGCATATCGCTGGTCAGTTGAGATTTATTGCCGGTCAATTGCCAATTTATAATAGGTTAAAAATTGCAAACGCATATTTGTTCATAACAATTAAAAGTCGTACATATTCATAGGCACTTGCCGACTTTCGAGGGTAGGTTCTTTATGTAGCCCTACACCAATATAACCCTAACCCCCAACCTAACCAACCGGAATCCTGACCCTATGGGCTATATGTTATCACAGTCTACAATTGGTGAAGGGCTATTTATTTATTATTATTATTATTAATTTATATTGCGCATAAATCAATGGAAGTACATTTTCCAATGCGCATTACAAAAATTAAAAGAACAACGTTATATACATATTATAAAAATTATTAATTCCCATATTCCTAAAAACTTGGTCTATAGTCTAAATTTCAAACGAAAGCTTTCTTAAATAAAAATGTCTTCAGAGACTTATTAAATATGTCAGTGGAGGCGCTCATTCGCAGCGAACCAGCTAAAGCGTTCCATAACTTGGGTTCTGCATATATACAAAAGCCCTATCACCCCATTTAGCATAGGACAGCGCCGATCGATGAGTGTCCAACATCAGGCTGTTGTTAGTCCTCAAGGTATATCTGATGGACTACATAAAGAACCATCCTTTCGATGCGTGGCATTGTTCATTTTTCCATTGTGTTAGCATCACTTCGTACATTGTTCTAAGCCTATCAATCCATACCTTAATGACAGCGCATTTCTCGCGGTAAGTGCCTTTCTTACGAATTCAGGCGGCGGAACGGACAGTTTCTTTATATAATGAAGTTAGGAAGGTTAAGTTAAACAACATTTTACTATTTGTTTCTCTAACATACCTGAAGTATATATGCATGAATTTGGCACTTAATGTATTGAATGTAAAATAAATATGTTAAAAATCATTTTGTATTTTTATCTGCGCATCAGATATAATGCTGTCGTCTTGTTGTCGACAACCTAGATTTATAATGTCACTCGTTGATCTCGATGTATAACTGCTTTGATATTGATTATTTCAAGATGGCAGACTACTAAAGGCGAGCATATATATTCCGCTGTTTGGGTGGCGTAATCCTGGATTTCATCGAAGTGCCATTTTCGCTGAATGCTGCATAACCCTACCAATAATATCTAAGGAGTGCTCTACCAAGCTCTAGTATTGGCCAATTGACTATTAATTTTGTCAAAATGCATGTACAATTCTTACGATCAGAGAGCGTCTGAACCATAAATATCTTAGGATATCACGCAGTATCTTGCAAAAAGCTGAAAGAAATAGATGTGTTTTAACACACTGAATTCCTGTTTCGTGTTCATGATTCACAGGAAGCAGATGAGTCAATTTTGCCTAAAATAATAAAGTTTTTGGTAGTAAAAATAATCAAAATTAGCCAAACAAATGCATAAATACAATATATATTTTTAATTCGTGAACATCAACCGAAAATGAAGTACCTCGGCCATACTCCACTGTACGCATTACTGTGGACTCGTATTTCCCGAAGGTAACGACGATAGCCCGAATGCATGACTATTAATATATAGACTTTCTGGAATGAAAAATATACCGCATGCACCTGGTTCTGCGTGCACGTGCAGTTAAAAGCGGCAATGACGTTTTCCGCTCGCCTCTCCAACTTAGTACGTGGAAAAGAATAATAAGTCGAGTTGTGCCAGATTCGAGTCCCGTTGGGGAAGACTTATGATAGCTATGTGAAAAGAGTTAGTCAACGCTCTGCCGAAAGTCGTGGCTTTTCTCCGGGTACTCCGGTTTCCTCCCAACTGTGAATGTTGACTGGGTGGGTTGGGTTTAACCCCTAACTGACCCTTCCACCGTAGCTGTGCTCCGTGATGACGAGCAAAAGGTGGCTGCCATATGCGCCTAGAAAGCCTTCGAATTGGTCACGTTGAGCTGTGTCTTTCGCAATTCAGCTTAGCTCTCAGCTGCAAGTAAGGATAATAAGCACACTCCCTTACTTACTTACTTATTTACTAACATACTATGACGGAAGCGAATAAAAACGGAAGATCACTGGCGATGACCTCACTTAACCGTTGCCTTTCAGAATTTCTAAATATTCGGAAAGTAACTTGCATGAATTAATGCGTATTTAAATTTTGATCAAGATTCAAGATCATTTTAAAGTTTTGGCCTTAACATTGAGTTCGGCGAGAGATATGGGCGTAAGGTTAGCGATAAAGTCCTCAATATGACTAAAATGTTAACTGTTTTCATGCAATGTTTTGCTCTGTTTAACTCAGTACTTCATATTTTGCCATGGCATGTTTGAGACAGTCATGTTTTTATAAAATTTGTCTAACTTTGCATTTGACGAATTTGATGAAAATGTTTAAGTGACGTAATTATTTACCGTTTATGGAATCAACATATGCTTTAAAGAGGTGAGTTTGTAGAATGTTCGCGAAATACTGCATACACTACCTCCTCCTCAGGCCCTTTTTCCCGCGGGCGGGTGATATTTTGCTTCAGGGGAAAGAGTAGACGAAGGGCCTGCCAAGTAATGGTCGAAAATCAGGCATAAATGTCGACAATCGGGAATCCAAAAAAATCTGCCTGAAATATTGCCCATCACAGCGTAAAACGATATATTTTCGTGTTTTCCATCTTAGATGGGTATATTTTAAAAGTTATTGCTGAAATATTATCCATATTAATCGAAATATGAAACGTTGAATCAAAGTGTTTTTGTCCTCAGTCTCGATGGGCGACAACACCGAAAAATGCACTCAAAATGCGAAGGGTTCAATTAACTTCAGTGATAGTGATGTCGACATCATTAATGTGTCATTCAGTATGTAGTATGAGTATGTATTTGACTACGAATATGTATAACTTGAAGGAAAATTATATGCAAAATAATAACAAATATGTATAACAAATCTAAAAGTATATATGCTCATTTATTTTTCCATCAGAAGCGTGACAGTTAGGGCAAAGTACTTTCCCACCTTCCTTAGCCTTTTGTAAGAGCCTACGTTCATAAGAATCATTAACAAACTCTTTCTCCGGACGATTATAGTCAAATAAGTGGTGAATAGCTTCTGCCATCTTGAGAACATTAGTCAGCAGGCGCTTACCTTCGCCTTACCCGCATTTTTTATGCCGCCCGTGCGTCCCTTCCCCAATTTTCCAAGCCCGCTCCAATTAATAAAGCGCCTGTGGAGGAGGTAGCTGCATACATGTATGAATTGTATCATACAATTTTAACTCTTTCTCTCAGGACCCTCATTAAAACCAGATTTTAAAGTCTGGTGACTCTTCTGCGTAATATTTCGAGGGTATGGTATGGTAAGGTAATATTTCGAGGGTATGGTATGGTATGGTAATATTTCGAGGGTATGGTATGGTATAGTTCCTTGGCGAAACCACAGAATAGCGAAACCTTCGCGACCAACAAAGGAACCTCGTGGTCGTACAAAATATCCTTTAAACTACCTACACTTTCGCTTAAATCATTTTCATGTCAGTCGAACGACGATTTGGAGTTATTTGAGTTTGAAAAGGTAGAAAAGAAAGAGGTAATTTGACATGGAGGGTACGGGTTGGTTTTTAGAGGGAAGTTTCGGGAGGAGATAGTAGTCGTGAAGAAAGGGTCAAGCGAGATAGCCGACAACGAAGACAGTTTTAGGAAAGAGGCGAAAGTGATAATTTCTTTGAAACAAAAGAACGTTGTTGTATTTGAAGGGTTCTGTAATTCACCGGTTTCCATAATGCTAGAATACACGTGTTTTGACTTCGCACTTTTCGGACTCTGCAAAAAAGTTTGCAACTTGGCCGACTTTTTAAACTACGTGGACAAGATTGATCGTTTTCGTAATTTCGTAGTTTTGACGAAAAACTCCTGGTAAGGATTGGTCACCAAATATTGAACGGTCTAGCGTACTTGCATGGAAAGGAAACGCACACCGCGATTTAAAATCCAAAAACACCTTGGTCAGGAACCAGCACTACTGCCGTTTATCCGACGAAGAAAAGACGAAGATCTTTGACAAAGATGTTTTTGGATTTCAAATCACGGTGCGCGGTTTCCTTTCCATGCAAGTACGCTGGACCGTTCGATATTTGCTGACCAATTATTAGCAGGAGTTTCTCGTCAAAACTACGAAAACCATCAATCTTGTTCATGTACTTTAAAAAGTCGGCCAATTGCAAACTTCTTTGGAGAGTCCGCCGAATGGCGCGAAGTCAAAGCACATGTATTCTAGCGTTATTCAAACCGGTGAATTACAGAACTCTAATTAAACTCTTTAAGGTGGTCTTCTACCAAAAAAATCTCATCTGTTACTATCTTGTTTGGCTCGATACTCTGACCAACCCAATATTTTGGTCCAGGACACTGTTGCCATGGTTACCGAGATAAAGCACCCCATGTGGTGAAATTCATGCAATTTTATAAACACAATAACTAAATAAGCATTAATGATAAAATTCTGGAATAACTTTTATTTACTAACAAATATCATTGTCTAGGAGTTGAACTAAAACAATCAACATTGAAAAATTATTACCAGTTTTATAGGTCAAAAACTGGAAAGGCATTTGACGACTCGCATGGAAACTATCACCACTTCAAAACTATTCAACATAACTCAATTATTTTAGTTCAACTCCTACAGCTTGATATGATGAGTCTATGATGAAAATTTCATCAAGATAGCTTCAATGCCTCTTCAGATATCCTGCGCGCAATAATGGAAATCGCTAGTTTTGCTAATTCGAGAAAAATGCATTTAAAGTTCAATGTTCGGTTTATCAACATGATCGTCACATTAAGGTGGTCTTATACATTGAAAACTATTTTTCCTAATTTAATACTTTTTCCTCATTTTTACTCTAATATTATAGAATTTGGGTGGCTTACACAAAATCACTCACTGTTACAATTTGTGGATCAGTGTTACAATTTTTAGTGATTGATAGTTCATTATAGTTTAATTTTATATATTCGGTATATAAATGTGCCCATATAGATATTTGGAAATTATGTAAAGGTTATATTTGTATATGCCAGTTTAAATAAACAACATATTTGCAAGTGTATGGAAAACCTTTTATTTACTTATATTATACGCACAAATGAAAAATTCGACATGGCGCTCCCCTATATTTTCATATGGAGCTCCCCTGTATTTTCATATGCTCACAAAATAAATGAAAAATTCGACACGGAACTCCCATATATTTTATATGCTCACAAAATATACTAAGACTAATTCGGGGTCGAAATCACATAGCCAAACACATCCTAAACGGGAGAGGTAGGCATATATATCATGAAAATGCCATGCTAGATTTTTTCAAAAATCTTTAACACGCACTATTTCAACACCTAAGTTTGGTTCCCAGCTGTGACCTCCGCCGTTGCCGTCTTTAAAAAGACACCAATGTTTAATCCTTCGGTTCTTTGAAAGGTTATGGCAGATCGACTTTCGTCGGACTTTACATGATGTCGTCAATCAGTTATAGCCTTGAAGTGGAACCGTAATTATAGAAAATATATAGCATGAACACAATTTGCTTTCACGCCATTATAACGCCTCTCCCGCCTAAATATAACCGACTTGTAGTTGGTGTATTTTGAATTAAAATCGTTTAAAATCACCATATAGCTAGGGAGGGGTAGGTGGGTACTCATTTGGAGAAAAAACTTTTTCGTAAATGCTCCAATGCTCGCGATTTTCCAATAACATGTCCTTGCTATGGTGGTTGCTACGGGACAAAATTTCAAACAACCTGTTATTTTCCCTTATTTATCCATTTTTCGGCAAACAAATAGAAAAATTAACACAAGAAAACGAAAAAAGGATCATTAATGATGAATAATATGGCTAATTTCAAAATAGGATTTTCTTTTAAAATTTTGTATTGGACCCCCTTAAATACAACAACGTTCTTGTGTTTCAAGACTTTATCAGTTTCGCCTCTTTTCAAATACAGTCTTCGTCGTTCGCTGCCTCGCTTGACACTTTCTTCAGGACTACTATCTCTTCCCGAAACTTCCCTCTAAAACATACATTTTTCTCTTCCACCTTTTCAAGCTCAAATAACTCAAAATCGTCGTTCGACTGGCATGCAAACGATTTAAGCGAAAGTAAAGAACATTTTGTACAACCACGAGGTTCCTTTGTTGTTCGCCAAGATTTCGCCATTCTGTGGTTTTGCCAAGGAATAATAGTGTCTCCAATTTCCAAGATTTAAATTTCCCTATTTTTTTATGGTCCTTTTACTGCGGTACCCGCTACACGCTACCCGCTATCCGTTACCCGCTACAGGTTACCCGGTTACCCGCTACAGGTTTTCATTTATGTGCTGCTGCTAAATATTAAAATATGCTGTTGCAAACATAGGCGAACAAGACAGGTGAGTGGGAAGCCAACTACCCCACCCCCTCCCCTCAAAAATTAGAACAAAAATACGAAACTCGGAATATGCCGAGAAAGATCGGAAAATTCGGGCAAATTTATCTCAAAAAGAGTTAAATTCAGATTCTGTGTAAATATTTTCTTACGAAACACACATTGCTTCGTTTATACAATTATAATAATCGTAGAAATTAAATTCTGTGTTTCAATAGGCTGGCTATCATGTTGAAGTTCAACGCGCTGAGAGTGTTATGTTAACAAACAAATTTAAGAAAACACAGAGAAGAATGCAATTTAACAATTAAAATGTTTCAAATTAGTGACCAGTGATTATTAATGCAGGGTGCGACAGTTCAACAAGAATGGGTCAATGACATCAGCCAGTTTCATCTATTGTTTCCCTATATATACATTGTGTAACTGCCCTCAAGTGCAGAAAATATCGTTTATGAGGCAAAATGTTTCCCAGGTGGATACCAGATTTACACCACCAACAAAGAACACCAGCTACAATCCTGGACAAAACATCTGCGACACTACCAAATATTGGACTAACTTTTCTTAATATAAACACAAATTCTTACCCCCACTATTCAATGTTGTTTACAATTTAAGAACACAGTTAAAGCATTTGTAGTAAGTCCAACATTGTTTTCTTTGGAAGGAGGGCGAATGGGGAGTTAATGAATAGATTATTGTAGTTGTGTAATAAGAAAAGTCAAAGTTATAAAAGAGTATCGTTGGTGATTCTGGTTAGGATTGTAGTCTAATTTCTTAGAGTACACATTTTTGTATCTGCGCAGCAGATATAATGCTATCGTGTTGTAAATGTTTATGTTTATATTTATGTTAATGTTAATGTTAGTGTAACTTTTAGCCATTCAGCGACGAGCTTGTATAAAATAGGCAACCCTAGCCAATCAGCAACTGGCTTACAACAAACAATGACATAATGTTTCACGAGGAATTACATCATTCAATTTGCCTGTTTGCAGGCTATAGATCTTAAATTCAACATGGCGTATATGTGAAAACTTGCAGCTAGCAACAGGAATTGCGGCGGGCGTTCATTGGTCAATATTCTTCGTTCTTTAAATGACTAGAAAGCCGGTATATTTAGCATTATATATAGTGGTTTCTTGCAGTTGCATTCAGCGAGCTAGCCAGCGGCGTAGTGGTTTAGGGCGTCCGCTGGCTACTGTTTCTTAGAGCGACGGTTCAAATCCCGGCCAAAACTTTTTTCTCTCACTTAAAATTTTTTTTCTTTCATATATTTTTTTCCGACTTGTTTTAACCCCAAAATTGCTTTTTAGACATTTCTGGTTAGGGTTAGGTTAAGGGTTGGAGGTGGGAAAGGTTTATTTTATAAGTATTTGACTTAACTATATGAGGAATGCGTCTCGATCGCTGAATACTTATATTAAACGCGTCTGTTCAAGCATTTGGGTCAAATCGAAGTATAATAATTAGGAGCTATAGGATCATCGTAAAATATTGCAAGATGTAGGGAGAACTAAGGTCTCCGGTTTTCTTATAAAAACGTGACCTGTTTACAGTGCAATAATTATCAAGAATATGTGATAGCTGACTCTTGAATTCTAATAAATAGAGCTCCGCGTTATTGCGCGTTTATGTTTCAATTATTTTCAACACTGATATCTAGTTTCTCTTTAGTTTCCCACAAATACAAATAAATATCCAAGTTTTCAAGTGTTGAAGGCGCAATGTTTGTTGTTGAAAATATAATATCCCTCATAATAATTACTTGTCCTCAAGAATGCGTCTCGCTGATTACTTATATCGAGTCTGTTCAAGCGTTTGGGTGAAATCAAATTGAAGTATAATAATGAGGAGCTATAGGATCATCATAAAATATTGCAAGATGTAGGGAGAATTAAGCTCTTCGATTTTCTTGTAAAAACTTGACCCGTTTACAGTGTAATAATTATCAAGAATATATGACAGTTGACCCTTGAACTCTAATAAATAGAGCTCGTTATTGCGCGTTTATGTCTGAATTATATTCAACACTGATTTCTAGTTTCTCTTTAGTTTCCCACAAATACAAATAAATACCAACGTATGATTCGCTCAAACTATTGTAGAGTATAGATGTTTTTGAGCGATGCATTTTACGATCGTCAAGTCTTGAAGGCGCAATGTTTGTTGTTGGAAATATAATACCCTCATATAGACTGAAGTATGTCGTATACTTTACATAGTGCGTGACGAATATCGGCATGATTTGTACGTTTCTCGTTCGTATTGCACTTGCATTTATCCGTATCGTTCCCTTAATGCGTAATTGGTCTTGTTAAAACACAAGTACGTAACTGAAAATGCGCAAGTATTTTAAGATGCACACAAGAAAATTGCATGCGTTTTGTCGGGTGACTTGGGTGACCGAGGAAGTGCAATATTAAGTTTGTGACACCCCCAAAAAGCCAGGACGACGACGAAGAAAACAGGCAGAGGCATATTTAATCTTGGGGTCTGCCAGCCGTAGTAACTATATACACCTCGTCCCAATGGGAATATTTGTCCCTAGTAGAATCATGCTATTGTTGCTTTATTGTGTTTGCTCCCTTTGCAAAATGGTGCCGGTAATTATAAAATTGCCTATTGTTGAATATTACTCCTTCATGGGCAACTGTGGCATCACTATGAGCAGATACATGTATGCTTAGCGTACCTATTTTTGTATCTGCGTAGCAGATATAATGCTATCGTGTTGTAAATGTTTATGTTAATGTAATGTTAGTGTAACTTTTAGCCATTCAGCGACGAGCTTGTATAAAATAAGCAACTCTAGCCAATCAGCAACTGGCTTACAACGAATAATGACGTAATGTTTCACGAGGAATTACATCATTCAATTTGCCTCTTCGCAGGCTAGCTCTTAAATGCGACATGGCGAATAAATGTCAAAATATATTGACAAAACGTCGTTAATTCATATAAAAACGTGGAAATACGAAGGTTTTCAATACGAAAGTATCGACTAAAACGACTGCTTTAAAATATGTGGCCATTTTCGAATGTAGTTCTATTTCTGAAGGAGAAACTAAACAGTTAAACAGACAAACTGTCGAGGATTAAGCCATTAAGGTATATCAGAAATACTCATCTTGTTTATATACATAGGTTTTCAATACTAAAGTCAACTTGACTACCATGAATACTAGCTATTTTTTTAAACTTTGTGACCAATTCCACATTTAGTGGTTATATTTGTTTACTTATTTTGATTACTGAAGGGCGAGCATTGTTTGTAAACATGAGGAAGTTTGAATTTTACGATGAAAATTATGCACCAAATCAACAGCGTCTGTATGACTTTTTGTTCTATACTATTTTGAACATAACAAACTTGACCTGTTGAATATCAATAACATTTGAGTTAGGAAGCAAGGTAAGCACTAGCAAGTAGCATATTGTCCTAAAACCTTTAGAGTTTAAATTTTGCTTCTCATAACTATCCTATATATATATTTGTTACTCATTTGAATGGGTCTGCCAACGTTTGACCAATACGTGCGCCGTGCGCGCGATTAAATGCCTTGCGTATTCCACTGTTGTCGTGAGGAATGTGTCTCGCTGAATACTTATATTAAACGGGTCTGTTCAAGCGTTTGGGTCAAATCAAAGTATAATAATTAGGCGCCATAGGATCATCGTAAAATATTGCAAGATGTAGGGAGAACTATGGTCTTCGGTTTTCTTATAAAAACTTGACCTGTTTACAGTGTAATAATTATCAAGAATATGTGATAGCTGACTCTTGAACTCTAATAAATAGAGCTCCGCGTTATTGCGCGTTTATGTCTCAATTATTTTCAACACTGATATCTAGTTTCTCTTTAGTTTCCCACAAATACAAATAAATATCCACGTATGGTACGTTAGCTTAAACTATTGTAGAGATGTTTTAGAGCGATGCTCCGTGCGATCTTCAAGTGTTGAAGGCGCAATGTTTGTTGTTGGAAATATAATATCCTCATATTACTTGTCCTCAAGAATGCGTCTCGCTGAATACTTATATCGAGTCTGTTCAAGCGTTTGGGTCAAATTGAAGTATAATAATGAGAAGCTATAGGATCATCTTAAAATATTGCAAGACGTAGGGAGAACTAAGCTTCTTGTAAAAACTTGACCCGTTTACCGTGTAATAATTATCAAGAATATGTGACGGTTGACCCTTGAACTCTAATAAATATAGCTCGTTATTGCGCGTTTATGTCTGAATTATATTCAACACTGATTTCTAGTTTCTCTTTAGTTTCCCACAAATACAAATAAATACCCACGTATGTTTCGCTCAAACTATTGTAGAGTATAGATGTTTTTGAGCGATGCGTTTTACGATCATCAAGTCTTGAAGGCGCAATGTTTGTTGTTGGAAATATAATACCCTCATATAGACTGAAGTATGTCGTATACTTCATAGTGCATGACGAATATCGGCATGATTTGTACGTTTCTCGTTCGTATTGCATTTGCATTTATCTTATCGTTCCGTTGCTGCGTTATTGATCTGGTTAAAACACAAGTACGTAACTCAAAATGCGCAAGTATTTTAAGATGCACACAAGAAAATTGCACGCGTTTTGTCGGGTGACTTGGGTGACCGAGGAAGTGCAATTAAGTTTGTGACACCCCCAAAAAGCCAGGACGAGGACGAAGAAAACAGGCAGAGGCATATTTAACCTGACTCTGCCAGCCATAATAACTAACGGGAATAATTGTCCCTAGTAGAATCATGCTATTGTTGCTTTAATTTGTTTGCTCCCTTTGCAAAATGGTGCCCGTCATTACGAAATTGCCTATTGTTGAATATTACTCCTTCATGGGCAACTGTGGCATCACTATGAGCAGATACACGTACGCTTAGCGTACCTATTTTTGTATCTGCGTAGCAGATATAATGCTATCGTGTTGTTAATGTAATGTTAGTGTAACTTTTAGCCATTCAGCGACGAGCTTATATAAAATAGGCAACTCTAGCCAATCAGCAACTGGCTTACAACCAACAATGACGTAATGTTTCACGAGGAATTACATCATTCAATTTGCCTGTTCGCAGGCTAGATCTTAAATTCAACATATGTTTTGAAATGTCAAAATATATTGACAAAACGTCGGTAATTCATATAAAAACGTGGAAATACGAAGGTTTTCAATAGGAAAGTATCGACTAAAACGACTGCTTTAAAATATGTGGCCAATTTCGAATGTAGTTCTATCTCTGAAGGAGAAACTAAACAGTTAAAGAGTCAAAATGTCGAAGATTAAGCCATTATTAAGGTATATATTAAGTAATACTACAAAATATTAAAAATAAAACATTGTGTAATTGTAAATAGCATCTTGTTTATATACATATAGGTTTTCAATACTAAAGTCAAGTTGACTACCATGAATACTAGCTAATATTTTAAACTTTGTGACCAATTACACATTTAGTGGTTATATTTGTAAATTGTTTACTTATTTTGATTACTGAAGGGCGAGCATCAATTCCACATTTAGTGGTTATATTTGTTTACTTATTTTGATTACTGAAGGGCGAGCATCAATTCCACATTTAGTGGTTATATTTGTTTACTTATTTTAATTACTGAAGGGCGAGCATTGTTTGTAAACATGATCGAGGAAGTTTGAATTTTACAATGAAAATTATGCATCAAATCAACAGCGTCTTTATGACTTTATGTTCTATACTATTTTGAACATAGAAAACTTGACCTGCGCTGCTGAATATCACTAACATTTGAGTCAGGAGGCAAGGTAAGCACTAGCAAGTAGCATATTGTCCTAAAACCTTTAGAGTTTAAATATTGCTACTCATAACTATCCTATATATATTTAGTAGAATCATACTAGTATACTATTGCAAATGCTGTAATTTGATTGGCCACGCTACTCGCTATCTATTCGTCGATAGATCTCCTCGGCGCGATTTTTAACGAATTTATTTCAATAAATTATGAAAAACGTTTTGAAATACTGTTTTCTTGCTGGTTTCTACTAAAACAATTAGATTATTCGCTCTCGGTTTCTATGAGATGATAGTGACTTGAACTGCTATATATCAGTGTCTTGAACCAGGAAGTAAGGTAAGCTTGTTTTAATACTGTACGAATATCCTATATATCGACAATAATAGTACATTGCCTGCCAACAAACCAAAAACACGGGTAAGTGGTCTATACGTCATGGTCATTGTCTGACTTTTCTATAGTCAACAGCACTTCATATCTAGCTTACTTTTGATATTCGATTAGTGTAATGATCCATGGACAACTAGGCATTTCTTTCCCAAACTGTTGTGCAAACTAGGGGGCATGTGGGTGTCGCACTCTTGCAATAAACATGTATACAAAAAATAGCTAAAATATATAAACAGTAAAAATGTAGCTGAAACTCAGCCAAATATAGGACCATTAAGGGATCAACTGGTAGATTTTATTAATTTTGGTTGTAATTATTTTCAATATGAGATTGTCTCCTTTAAAGTTATGTAGTAATTTGCAAAGTACCATATTAATGTTGTAAGAAATGAAACTTTCCATGCATTTTGTCTCCTGTGCATTCATTCTCTTAGAAAACAAAAGAAAATTTAGAAAGCGAGGCTTAACCATTTTGAACCAAGGGTGAGAATTTGCTGGTATGTTTTGAGGTACATATAAAAATATGTCAGACTTAAACAGGAGTCAAAAGTCCGATCTCTTATCTTACAATGTTTAGAGCCCCAGGGAATAAAGCTTACCAGTTACCAAGTACAGAAGAATACCTTTTCCTTCAGATTTCAAGCGGAATGTAAATTTTGTGTAAGTTTTGAGGTATATATTATACTTGTAAATACAAAAAGCAGTAAAAATGAACTACTTACTAACCGAGAGTGGGGGCTGTACGGGAAAATATTAAACCGAGGTCTTGCTGTATACAGCAAGACGGAGCATTCACATTTTACCATTATAATGAAGATATCACGGAACAATCTAAACTGATTATACGTTATTATATGATAACATATTTGATGTTAAAGGCATCTAAAATGAGAATAGTGCATTGTGCAATGAGGTTAAGTTGCCTCATTCGCGCTGCAAAAACTGCAAACTTATGTTGGAGTTTTGTGCCTTTTCCATGACAAACTAGCACTAGAATCTTGATGTATCTCAAAATACGAATGAAGATATTGGATATTGGCGAGATAAGTCAATTGTGATGAAATGAAATGTGTGGTATGATTGTGCGTTTTTTATCTCTAGTGACATTATTAAGGCCTGGTTCTCATTCATCGGCGATGGTCGGCGATGCATTGTTATTGATCATTGAAGGAGAAAATTATTTCATGTAGACAAAGGATTTTACTCATCAATGATCAAAGACAATGGCACTGTAAGAGCATCGCCGACTGTCGCCGATTAATGAGAACCAAGCTTAAGTGCACTGACACTTGTGTTATACCTGAATAATCGGAGTTTATAGTGTGAGACGTGCTCGTTTTCGTACCTCAAAGCATACAAACACAACGCGTTATATGTTCCCTATATATCATTAAATTACTCGGTAATATCCACCCACAATAGATCTTTTGCTTATAGACACATATACACAGATGATATATTTGGCTTTTAAAAATACTTAACTTGCAAATTTATAATTAAGATTTCAACTTTCAGGAGCTGTTACGTTGAAAATTTCGTTGTTATATAAACCAGCAAGCACCTTTCTTGTAATTATTACTAAATTTCCAGAACGATTCATATCTTGTCAACAAACAGCAGTTAGATTAAGGGTTGATGTTATAGTCGCTGACTTACACAGACATAATATACATTGTATGTTTTGAGGTATCGGCTTATATTATGAGGTATATATACCTCTATAGTTCATCTTATCAACGCATGTACCTTATAAAAATTATGATCTACGTACTTCACTTAATCTCATAGTACAATTAGAGATGTGCTTAAAATCTTTTGTGGCAAAAAACGCAGATTCACAACTTTATAGTTAACATTAAAATACATGCATGGTTTGGACACTCGATCTATGGAACTAATTTCCTCTATGCTTATTATAATATTAACTTTATTCAAGTGTCTAAGGTATTTAGGCTTTTACATACTATTTGCTGACACAATATAGCCTATAATTAAGTAAAATAATATAACTATAATGTATATATAAGTCTGATAAATATATAATATATGTTCTAGTGTTTAATTATAGTATAAGTAATGTCCATTAACTTCTTTTCTACAAAGTTCTCAACGGTTGCAATTTTTCTCTAACATACCGCAGATGTCTATTCTATAGGTACCAATTTTTTAAGACTGTCTAAACTGGGCGAATTTCTCAAATCATTACTCAATTATGACCACACCATTGGTTCAAAGTATCTTAATGAATGTTTTCCATATTTAACTGTATTCACCCTAGGTATATTAACATCGCTATTTCTTAAAATAACTCGAACTTTTAAGGCCAAAAAGTTCTGTTACACTATACTGGTGCATAGTTTATTGGAAAGTCCAGCTGTTAACGACAAATTAAAATACTTCACTTTGATGATACAAGTATGAAATATTGCCAGATTACTAACATAGGCAGAACTAAAATATTTTGATATGGGCCAGCTCAAATTCCCAATTTGTACTGAGTTCTGCGTATGTCATGTTTGATTACGTCATCAATAGTTGAAAAAAGGAAAACTTTCGAAACGCGACAATTTGACCAAATATTCTTATAGAGCTTATAAAGAGGATAAAAAAGTACATTACATCATTTGTTTTAAAAGCATGGTTTCTGAGATATCGTAGCTTAACAATTTATTGAAATGCTGACTCAGCATTTCTCCAGTTTATAAGATTTTAATAACGATTGATAGTATTCGTTTCTTTTCTTGACAATATTGACCCGGTTGGAAGTATATATATATAAAGTGAAATAAAGTGAAATGAGTATTAAATAGATCGTATTGTCGTTTTCGTTTACATAATTTATATTTGACATGTGTCAAGCCATTTTCCCACTTCATCTGTAACGTTACGTAATTCTTTGTTTTGTGAGAACTAGATAAGATCTAATGATATTGACACGTTTACGATTGTTACGATACCACTGAAGTGGAAAACAAGCTTCACGTACGTAGATCGATTCTCTGCATATGTGAAAACCGACAATAAATATCATGCGAACAGTCATGCTTGTGATGTCCAGTAATGGTCAATCGTCACCTCTAAACTGAAATATTAGATATTGACAATCACCGCCACAATAACACAATCGTGTACTCACTAAGTTCGCCTTGGCATATTTACAACGACCTGAACATGCGGATTTACAACCACAACGGATGAGTTCATAACATGCATCTTTCACTTGAGGAAGAGTTGTTCTCCTTTGGTGACCATGAATTATCATCACGATACCATTCCCAGTAGGAAGCGCAAGGAATAGCCAGTTTTTAAAACAACACTGACCCCACATAAATCATCCTTGGAAGACCGCACGCTTTGTGTGCTGTAGCAAAGCTTCTCGAGTGGGCGGAAAGGTTTCCAGGGTTGTGGACTTCTTGGCTAACAATTCTTGCCTACCTTCGTTGACTTTGGTAAGATTACTTGTTCGATCATATAAAAGGACCACGAATCGCTCAACCACCTGAGGCAATGAATTTAGCTCTTTAAGTGCAGGTGTTGGCTCCGGAAATACATCCATACGTCCCAGGCTGTCTTCCTTCCAAAAAAGGAAACAGTATCGCATCCTGTAAGAGCGTGAAATAACGGTAGGGCAGATGCTTTATCACGACCAAGTGCCGAGGCAATTGTGTGCACAGACAGGTATCGGGTGTGCTTCCCTGTACCAAAAAGAACCCACAATTCCTTTGTATGGATTGTGTTTGCAATTGATACGGCCAATACCACTACATCGATATCGTTGGTTCTTATCATTATCCGTTTGTGGCCACAGACACTTGTATCTAACACGTGCACCATTAAACGTGTGTCCGCCTCATCGTGGTGCAGGGCTCCAGAACTGCCAGTTGCGTTCTTTCAGAAGAGCACAAAACCTTTTTCTTGAATGTGCTGTAAATCTCCTTTTCCTCAGGAATCGGTTGGGATATCACTTGCTCTGCCAGGAACGTAAACAACTCACTTTTGTTTGCATCTAGACGTAGGAAGCCTTTCCATTCAGAGAGAATCCGTGTTGTTGGTGAAACCTTTCGCCGTTGACAAAAGCCTCTCTTCTCCTGCGTCACTCTCTACAACGAGTCTTCTCTGTAGACGTCCCGTACCATATCAACTCTTTTCGCGGCTTCTAACTGCTTTGACACATATGGGAGAAAAACGACTTGCGCATACTCTTCAAACGTGCACACAGTTCTGGTTGAATCAATCTGAACAATAACTACACCATCTACAAGGAAAACATCTAGGGTTGCTGATTGAGCGTCTGTCGTAGGCTCGACACACTTTATCAGATCTGCTTTCTGCCCTGCGCGCAGGTTTCCAGCTTGTGCAAAAGATGGTGGCCATGGTTGGTTCTCATATTTGAAGAAATCGTTCAGATCTCCATTTCGATTCTGACTTGCTATATACAGCCACTGATCTAATAATAGACTGGATATAGCTTCTATACCTATGAAAAATGAAGCCAAAATCAAGCGGCGCAAATCTACCTCCGGTTACCAATTTGCAGCGAAAACAATATGAAGTTGTATAGGGAAATGAGTCGGCGAGGCTGGTTTTTCACAATTTTGAGGCATTTCCGAGCACTTGACTAAACCGTTCGTCTTGTAATGAAAAGAACAAGAAATTTTCTGACTTTTGGAGAGAAACTTTTGTAGATTTCGGTAAAAAATCACCGCTAAAGACGTTTGACAACTTGCTTACGCGAAGTCCATTTTCGGCCAAAACTCTCTGCCAAGCGGTCTTTCATGCTGGCATTTTCGCTAAACAAATACTCCGGCTGGATAGAAACGCAAGTCGAATGGATTAAACGAAAGGTAAGCAATGTATAATAAGCGTTTGTCTTTCTCAATCAATCGAAAAAGTATAGAATATCGGTGTTGCTCTCGGGTTATGTTGTGCTATCATTGCCTATATGAACATTTATAGTAACAATAACTTTATATCTATATTGGCTAATTGCATTTTGTATCTCAGATTGGAGTTTTGGTTTTTGTTCTTGACCGAAAAATACATTTAAATAATATATAAATGGATTCGTTTCTAAAACAAGCTCGGTATCATTCATATTATAAACTGCTTCAAGTGTTTTTATGCAGAAAATTGCAATCCAGTAGAGTCTGAGAGTAGTATGGAGCTCTAGTACACACCATATTAAAATGGTGTATGCCAAGTTTGACTAGTTGTCAATTCTCACGTTTGAAATTTTTATTATATATAGACTAAAATATTGAAATTAGAAAACATTATTAAGACATGTCATCCTGATCCATTTGTGCTGACCGCTGTGAGAGGTCCCGTATTATATAAAGTGGCTTGTTGAAGTGACTGTATCATTGAACAATAAATTATCTGTTCCTTTTCCAAAGGAGATGAACATTTTGTAATCATATGAACATGAATAGCTATGTGACTCACATTTTTAATAATGCTGTATTAAAATTAGTTGTTTTAACATAGTATGGATAAACTGATAATTATATTTTTACTGTACCATGCCCATGCTCTTCCCTCACAAAATTAAGACCCCTAGTAAATTCTGGTGAGCTGCTCTCCTCTCTTGTAATATTCCATAGTTTACATGATTAAAGTCTCAAAGAAGCACCCAACGTTCCAAATACAGCAAGATATTTATAAATGAGTACAGTAATTGCCTTATATAATCCCAAAATTTTAACTGATAACAAAATTTGCACCCCTCCTGAACCCCCTTTGGCAAAGACTAGAGGGGATGCACACCCCCCTACATGTCCCCAGTAAATCCATCCCTGGTTATTACAGTATGCATCCTTACTCATAAATGAATTCTGTTGCCCATTACCCATAAAGCCAGCAAGTCTCTTAAAGTATCTGTGTTTCGCCTCATAGCGCATGCACCATGTGCAAATCTGCAAACAACCATACAGAATTTATCAAACTATCAGTATGTACAATACTTACAGTAATTATATGAGCATACTAAGAATATCATTTATGAAAACCTGTCAGATACCAAAGATTTATAAATGAAATCAGTACCCTGAGTTCGGTTATGATTTCGGTTTATAACAATAGAAATTAACCAATAACAGCACAGGAAAAAACTATTTCTCCAGAGGTAACATGTGTCCGCCCGAATAAGAGCAGGTTAGCTCTGGGTTTGAGATTGACTTGAGCAAAGATAATAGAATTGTAGATGCCTAATTTAAGGAACTTAATTATAATGCATTAACTAAGCTTAATGCTGCAAGGCTCTTTCGTTGACGAGTACAAGGATAAAGCACGGCGCATTTCTGCTTAATGTGTTAACAAAATAAATTGACCATGCAAGTGTAACAATGAAGATAAGCCAGGAAAATATTTGGAATGAGCCTTGCTTACAATATCAACATAGTTACAGTGGGACCAACTAAAGCTACCAGCCTTTTTAAACAAAATTTTGGTCTATTATAAACACCTGTATATATGTGAAGGGTAGTGGACCAAGTAATGCATTTTAGGGATAACTGATTTTCCAGGATAAATTTGAGTAAAATTCCAGAGATATTCTTCCGTTATTCCTTCTAACACACCAAGGTCATCAGTGCTTACAGCTGGTGAAAATACAATGTCAACTATTTCCAACAGTTGAAGATAATGTTGCCAATGCTCGTCATCATCAGGAACTACACCTCCTATCATCAAGGGCAGAAATTTGGCCAAGCACCACATTTGGGCAGCTGAAAAGATAAAGTCAATTTCTTTAGCTCCCAATCAGAAAGCAAACATACCGGTACTATACAGTAATACTAATATACCTACAAACAAAAAGTATTTTGCTACAGAAAATAATTGTCTACTGTAAGGGAAGTTTATATTTATACAATAGGCTACAACCATTTCTGTTTAACACTGTTTGTGTCACTTCTCAAGGACTGCTGTGCAATAGCGGAATGTTTGTTGCTGTCATTATAATAACCATAATCAAAATTATTTATCCTCTCATTCAGTAGTTCCAGACTGAAGTACTTTAGCTCCCATATAAAAAATTTCAGCATCTCTTTACACTTATATTGAAGAACCCCTTCAAGTACATCATGCATAGCATCTCCGGGAAAACCATCCACCACATGGTAATAGCGTGTGAAGGATTGACATTCTGCGTACTCCATACATTTTCCTCAATTATTTGTCTTGTTCAACCAAATCGCAATGTCGATCGTGACCAGCCCTTGATCTCAATGTGAACTGCTTCTCATGGAACTACAGGACAGCAAAGATAAACACAGTTAATCCCCGAGCCGGCGCGAAGCGCCGTGCGAGGGTACTAATTCCGCTCGGAGATTTACACCCGGGTATGTGAAAACATTGTGGAATGCAAAGTCGTCCGCCATTTTGTTTTGTCATGGACGGGACCGGACGGGACTCGACCTTTTCGTAAGTTATGCGCATGCGCAAGTTCAAGCCGAGAGAAGACTTCCATTTTGCAAACTTTTTTCAAAAATAGTTTTGCACTCATTTTATAAGTAAGTCTCTATGTAAGTAAGCTTATATGTTAACTCTACAAAACAAAAGGAAAAATTAACAAGAGGAGAAACAGTCGAAAGACCGAAAAAGGAGCGTTTTAAACAGGCAAGTGTCTATTTTGCTGTTTTTTTGCATGTTTGCTTTCATGCTTTGCCGATTTTTTAACATAGCATGCAGTATAGTTTGTGAATTTGAAAATGTGTAGATCATTCTGTGTGGTCAATACAACATTGATTGATATTTAAGAGTTGATTTTAGTATTGATTCAAATATGATATATAAAAAAATAAAAGAAACATTAAATCTCAAGTGCGAAGTATAAAAATACTCCTCGAAAAGCAGTTGAAGTTTTTTGAAAATTTCGAAACGTTTTGTGCAAGTCTAAGGTTGAATGTTACAGTAAATCAAAGCTAAAAGAGTACATAATAGCATATACCCACTTTATATAGTTGGGCAATTGATAATTTTATAGTTAAAAACGAAATAATATTTTGTACAAATTAAAATATAAAAAATATACAATGTTGCGTGTTACCATGGTTACATATTCGTCGACACAGTCACAGTTTAATGATATACACAGTACTTCATGTTACAATAACTTTTGGGGAGTAAATTGTTTGGTTCAAATGGCGAGGGGATTCTGCATGCATGTATTTCTAGTTAGTTAATAATTACCTAAGACTTTTTCCTAGGCAAACATTTTCCTATTATAAAGGCTAAAGGTTGTAACACATGTGCCTAGAAGGTAAATAAAATCTTGACGTTTCAAGCAAAAGTCCTTCATCAGAAGAAATCAGTAGGATCTAATTTCTCTTGAGGAAGGGCTTTCGCTCGAAACATCAAGATTTTATTTACCTTCAGTTCTAGGCAAACATGTTACAACCTCTAGCATTTATTATATCTATCCGTGGCCGACGCTGACAACACAGTTTATGATATTCCTATTATAGTTCCTTTATGATGTTTCTCAACATCAATTTAAAATTTTAAAATACTGTACTCAACCATGACATTGGTTCATCTTTCACAACAAATTAATGACCACCATCCTATATAATGATTGATAAAGAACTTTTAAACATTGAACACAACTTCAATTTGAGGTAGCAAGGGTTTCTCATTGACAACCAAATTCATCTGGTGTTAGGCAGAGTAAAGTGAAAAGTTAGGGCGCACTGGGGAACATTTCCGCTTAATGGGTGAAAATGTTAGTTTCAATTTACCCCATTAGGAAACAAGAATCACATAAAATAACTTACTTGCTCCAGATACTCCAGATCATTCATAATTGGCTCCAATAATGCATCAATTCCATATTCCTTAATTACTGGGCATGTTGCAATACGTACAGAGCAGCTGAGTAGAATCGAGCTTTGATCTGTGCCTTGGTGGTATGTTACCAAGTGTAAAATAGATGACACCTACAATATGTGTAAAAAATCATGTTTGTGATTAATCGATTGGAAGCTCTAATTATAAATTACAGTAAACTATGACAAGCACAAAATATATTTTTCGGCCATGTGCTGTCTAAATGTTCACAACAAGCATGGGTTGAAATTAAGAACAAAAAGTTAGTTGCCCAATTGGTTGCAAAATTTAATTATAATACCAGGTTGCCCTATATCAATGCATATAATTTGTTGATCAATAATCTCAGCTATAAACTGTGGCAGTTGCAAAACATGCAAATATTTACTTACACTGAAATATTTAAAACTCAGAAATTGTGATTTGTGAAAAATGGTAGACTACCTTACAATATTTATAACTGATTGTATGTCTTTTTGGATTTGCAAATTTTTTGCTTTGTCACAAAAAGGGTTTTAACCTTTGCAAAATATCTGGGGTAGGTCGTATCAAGGCCGGATAGCACTATCCACTGATAGCGAATTTTTCGACTGTTGTAAAAATGCTCCAAAGGCTATAAAACTATGAATGTAGACCCCACAATTAATAAAAATAAACTTTAACTTATAAATGCTAAGGTTTAATCTAGATTATATAAATCAACGGACAATTTTAGGAAGGTTGGAAGATTCGCTATCCGGTGGATAGTGCTATCCGGCGTTGATACAACCGAACCCTAGTGGTCGGATGTGACGCCCACTTATTTCAACCACTGACATGAGTAGCAGACAATTACAGTTTAATTACAGTGTAATTACAGTAGCAGACACTTACAGTACATGAGTAGCAGACAATTACAGTATACTGTCTTCTATCTACTCAGGGGCGGTCACTTCGCAAAATATTGGGGGTGCGAACTTTCGTTGCCAACATTTATAACCAGTCATTTGTTACAGCAAATCTCAACTCTTGAAACATTTTTGGCTTAAATTTCATGCAAATTTACTTAAACTATAGCCTATCAAGGATTTTGTGATTGGAAAATCATTGATACACAGGGAAATTAGTTATTATTAAAAGGATTTGAGAACTTATTGGGGGCCGACCGCCCCCCCCCCCCCCTAGTGTCCGCCACTGTATCTACTGCTCTTTACATATAACTGCATAATTATAATATATGTCACTTACAAAGTTTATGATTTCCAGCCTTGCAGCCCAAGGGATTGGCAATTTCTAATTCATCATAATAGAGCATACCACGATTTTACAAGTATTTTTATTCAAAATGTCGTTGACGCATCCAACTGTTAATCAGTCAAGCGGTTCAGTTTTACAAATGGCTGTATCTATGTCAAGACAATTTTCAACCGCAGAAGTGATTGCTTTTTTAAAACAAGCAAATCTGAATGAAGTCGTTGATGAGTTTCAAGGTAAGCTAGCCTAGCTTTGAATATTTGTATTTTGCGCAAGCAAATAGCAGCAGTTGTTTGCCGATCTGGACGGGAATATACTACGTAAAGATTTTAATATAAAAGATTATGAGACTTCACCGAAGGGTGAAGGTTACCGTGGCCTTCGGCTTTCATAAATTTTTCGCAAGTTGTGCGTCAGTGTGGGGTAAATCACTGCGAAACCTATCCCCTGGGTTTACCAAGATGGCTCCCAAACTCTGAAATCAAATGAAATGTATTAGAATGCGTTCTCCATCAAAAAGTGCATCCCTCTACAAAAGTGCACGAATCTATACTATTTAGTATATACTTTTTATTTTGTTGCCATGATGTTTATTTTAGAAGCTAGATTGTCCATGTTTGGAACTAGAGCTGCTCGCGAATGAATCGATAAATGAGTTATTTATTCTGAATCGATTATTTATGGTTAATACAATAATTAGCCTGAGACAGACGAATAACAAAAAATATTCGTCTGAGAACATTCGTCACTAATCTTGCCTGGTGACGTCAGAGCGTTAGTCGAGATGTAGATAACAGATTGTCATTGGTCACACTAAAATTGCATGTATTGTGCGTTTTTATTGGATCATTAGAAATGTTGGAAGAAATACAAGTTTGCGGAATTTACAGATCGAAATATTTTATGGAAACGTGCAATTAATAAGGTATTAAATGTTTTTCAAGTACCTTCTTTGTATAAAGAACAGGAAGAGGCGCTTGCTCAGTTGTTTTCGAAGCGAGATGTTTTCATTAATCTCCATATATCGTATGGGAAATCGCTCATATTTCAAGCTGCACCCATAATGGCCGATATTCTCTTTCGAAGAAGCACGGGAACCAGCATAGTAGTGGTTATTTCTCCACTGAAAGCCCTCATGGAAGAGTGAGACATTTAAACAAACTAGGTTTATCGGCAGTCTGTGTATCAGACGCACACGACGATCGACTTGTTCAAGGTATCATCAATGGTCAGTACACACACGTATATGGATCACCTGAATTCTTTCTCAAATCAACTTGGAGGGGAATATTTGGGAGCAAGACATTTCGAGAATCATTGGTGTGTATTGCCGTGGATGAAGCCCATTGTATTAGTCAATGGTAAGATAACTGATGCTAATTTTATAATTTATTACCTACATACCTATTTTCAATTAATCCAAAGTATTATTAAGCAAGACCTGAACAAGGTATTAAACATGATACAATTACTCACGGGTTGCACCTTTAACTATCTGACTAATTGACTAGTAAAATATAGACACAAGACAAAGTATGAATAGCCAGGCCATTAAGTGTTTCTGTTTTGTCTTGTTTCAAAGGGGTTTGCCTGGTGCTAGACGAAGCAAACTTCCATTCAGAAGTTGGTATGGGAATCTTGGAGAATTGCGATCACTTTCCCCAGATGATGTAAACATGCTTGTGGTAACAGCATCAGCCACCAAAGAAACCAGGGCTGTTATCTATGAAAGTTTGAAGTTAAATGCATACATTGCAGTATATGGATGGATAAAAATATTCCACTTGATTTGTTATTCACCGAGGTAATCGAGGGCAGTAAGGACAATTATTTATTGTCAAACTCGGAAGCAATGTGCTGTATTGTACCGAGCATTCGAAACCGCTTTGGGTGATTTATTTTATAAGGATGCTGTGCCTAACGGTAAACGTTGTTTAGTAGATATGTACCATGCTGGAACACCTGAACCTGTAAAAAAGCACATTTCGAAAGATATGTCCAAAGGTGATGGCCATATTATATTAGAGTACTTATCGCAACCATTGCATTTGGGATGGGTGTAGATTGTAAGCAGGTTAGCAGAATTATTCACTTTGGGCTATCTAAGAATATTGAATGTTATATCCAGGAAAGTGGGAGTGCAGGAAGGGATGGGTGCCAAAGTAAGTGCATATTATTGTTTAATGGCCTGCTTTCTACACATTGTACACAAGACATGAAGGAGTTTCTTCGTAGTGACAAGACATGCAGAAGAGAATTGCTCATGAAAGCCTTTCGATACAAGCCTCAAATAGACACAGTTGTTGCGACATTTGTGCAATTGCATGTGAATGTGGTGAAGATGACTGTAAGTCAATCATTGGACTTGATATTCCAGACTCGAAGACTATGACCTCAGATGAAAACACTGGAAAAACAAGACCTGTCAGTCACGAGCGGAAGAAACTTTTAAAAGCCAAGTTGAAAGATTTTAGGAATCATTTAATACAAACACAAACACAACAATTGAGTAACACAGTGTCATTACCAACTGTTCTGCTTGAATTTGGGAATGCACAAATTATTAGTGTTATTGAAAACAGTAACAAAATATTTACTATTTGTGATGTTAAGAAGTATGTTGAAGTGTGGCGTGAACAACATGCATGTGGAATATTAAAAGTTTTGGATGAGGTGTTTGGTGACGTTGGTGATATTCCAGATTTGTCTGACTTAACTTGTCAAGAGCTATTGGGCGCTATTGATTGGGACGAAATTCATAATGACCCAAGTTTGTTTTCAATGATGGACTCCCAGGATGAAGATATGAATGATGGCACCCAAGATGAATCTGGAGAAGGGTCATTAAATAGGACCAGTTTTTTCTGCAATGTGAACCTTTAATTGAACTACTGTACTCTAATTTACTCAGCTACAACATTTTCATAAAGGTACCTATTATTATAAGTAATAGTATGGCATTCAGGTCGCTTAGTGATTAAATGTACCCGAAAGCCGAGAGAGGTTTAGTAAACATCTCGAGGCTTGAGGGACATTTCATCACTAATCGACCGTAACGCCATGCTATCACTTTGCAATATCATAGCTACCGAGACAATAAAACGGTTTTATTTGATTGAATAAGTTGAAATGAAAAGGCGCGTTTGCTTTTTCATACTAATAACTATTGCGATGTTCGTTAATGAGGTTACCGTTGATTTTTCATGTCTGTTAAATGTTTTATTGTTCACGTATACGTATACGAGTAAATGATATGAAATGTTATCTTTTGGTTATGCATAAAGATGAGGGACGATTAGTAACTAATCGTCCCGTGGGATGATTAGTTTCTAATCGTCCCTCATGTTTTAGCAATGAGGTAAATTAGTCATTAATCGTCCCTCGCGAAACAAAGGATTTCGAGGTAGCTATGATATTACTAAGTTAAACCTTACTGTAAAACACTATAATTGACAAGTGCACCAGGCCTTCCCAGAAAGAAAATGGCAGTTTATTTTGCAATACCATATTTACTTGTTTGAGCGCCGCCACCGAATAAGCGCCGCATTTGAGACAGTGAAAATTTAATGCTCAAACTAGTAAATACGGTCATCTTTTCTCATTCCCAATGGACAAGGCGTTTAATTATTACCCTTGCAATTTTGTGAAACTTTGAAAATACTTGTGAAACCGAAAGCGGTTTTTCCACTGGGTGAATTTGTTCGTGCAAACAGTAAATTTAACAACATTATTGGCTAGCGCAAAATTCGCTACAAAAGCTGGCCAATCACGTCAATGGCTTTGCTGTTCGCGCGAAATAATTCTCCTAGTGGAAAACCGGCTTAACAAGGAGTAAATACTAATTTTACTTGGTCCCATGCAACTACCTATACCAACTGCATTATACAGTAGCTATCAAGAGCAGGTGTGCCATGCCAATAACTTATATGTGTGCGATCGCTGATTATATGAGTGCACCAAATGTCATTTCATTTCATTAATACTGTAAATGACTAATATGAAGTAATTTAACGTTTAACATGAAATGGAAATCCTAGTATTATTTAGTACGAAAGTCTTATCTTACAGTGGGCATGATAATATTATTGTCTGCAAGAATGTAATTACTGTCATATAGCTCTTCTTTGCAGTATAATATTTTTCTTGTGTTCATCTATCCAATGATACATATTTTGCAAATCAAATCCAGCTAACAAGCTAGATTTAATCCCCCCATAAAAGCTATAAGACCTCCCAGGTACTCTGACCAGTGCCTGTTGATGTAGTAACTCCTTGACAATCGTTTGAAGATCTTTATCGGAAGATTGTGGTACATGCTTTACTGATGGTTTGTAGCTTTCCAAAGTTTTCCATGAGGGCTTTGGTTGTTTTCATGCTGCGACAGATTCGATCAATCGATCTCTTACTTCCATTTGGACCAAGTTTCTTGATTGCTTCTTTTACGATTCTGTTAAGGAATTCAAGATTCAGATCGAGAGATATATTTGCTGATCCTTCCTTTGACTTTATAAACCTGTTCCAAATTAGTTGGTGAGCTGAACGGGTAGATAACACTGCATAAATTTGGAACATCAGGTAAAGCAACTCTACTGAGTATTTCTGGCTACCAGAGTCATGTTTCAAGTAGAGCAGAAGAAATTTCCAACACCGAATTACTCTTAGGCCATCACCTGGTGCAAATAAAAGTAGGTTAAATATAATATAACTCATATGAAATTGAATACATAAAATTTGTTATTAACATTATATTTATATTATATTATAATATTATATAATATTATATAAACATTATATAATTATATTAATTTACCTTCAGAAATTGCATCTCTCAAATTAGCAATTAGCATTAATATTCCTAATTCCATCATGGATTTCTGATAGTTGAGCATGTCATCAGTTTCTTCAGGATTATCATTAAAATAGATTGTACGTAATTGGTTCTGTGGGAATAATGATAGGGGGGTTATGCTTTGATTCGTGTGTCTGTCGGCACTGACCATCTTTAGCAAATGATGCTGGGCAGCCTTGAAAGCGACACATGTATCGTCCATCTTTATCAACATGTTTTCTTGACTCACGTTGCTGCACCTCTATCTCTTTGCACGCTATCACAAGAGCATTGTGTTTTTCCTGGGCCAGGATGTATCAATCAACTATGGTGGTGGAAAGGTTTCGTAGTATCTCTTTTTTCTTCTCCGTTGTTAAAATTGGTGGTTTGGATAACATTGATGCTTCAGGTGTTTATTTAATGTCTTCTAAACCCAGCTCTAGTGCCCCAGCAGCAACCAATCTAGCGTCAATTTCCATGGCAAAGAATCTTCGACACGCATTTACATTGGATTCCACGTCTGCCGTAACATTTATTCGGTTGATTAAATTACGATCACTAAACAGTGTGCACTTATCATTAGCTGAAGCTGTACTATACAATCGTGAAAATGCAATTTAAAGCGATAAAATGCCTGATCAGCATACTCACGATTTTTAGAACGTCCAACGTATGGAACATATTTATGTAGTTCCTTCAAATTGGTTGTAATTCCTTCAGCCTCATTCTCATTCTGGCCTGTATATCACTCCAAGAAATGTCTTGAAAAAGAGATATTTATTTTAATTTAAAATTTAATAACGTATATACAAACGAACTCTACTGACATATCAACTGTAAACTGTTCTCCTAGACTTCTAGTAATTGTTATATGTCTCTGCGGTGTTTGGCAAAGCTACAGTTGAACCCCTACATTACTGCAATAGGTGCACTTCAGGAGTCAGTCGTAGATGTACATAAAATATTATCTCTTGCCAATACTTTAAAATTATATACCTTTAGTTGTTGTTTGGGAATTGGTACGATAAGATAAGTAATACTGTAAGTATTATATTGCTTACTGATTGTGTAGGTTGTTTTGCTTCTTTATTGTACATATGAGGAATACGGGTTGCAACCACATCTTTGAATGATTCTAGACAAGGAAGGTTCTTCATAAGCGCTCTTTCTGTAAGTTTTATATAATCTTCTCTTCGCAGAATTTGTTCCTTTGAACTTGGAATACATTTTCCATTCTCGAAACTTTCCAGCTTAGCGCTATCTGGCTGATTAGTGCCTACGTGATTACCACTAACTCGGTTCACAGTGGCACAAACAGTCAAGTAGTGTTTATCTATTGTCTGGTGATCTTGTGTCATATGATGAACCTCTTGGCGGTAATCAATATTATCGATAGCGATTTTTTGACCAGTGGGTTGAGCTTTCGACGTTAGTTCTGTATTTGGTAAGTACTCGCCTGATGAAGAACTTTGGTCACTGTCAGCACTGGATCCTTGATCATCATCAGCAGAACTTGCTTCAGAGGCTGACACTGCCCGTTTCGATTCCATCCACTCACGTTCTTTCCCCTTCATTATGTTAACTGAATGATCATAGTCCTGCCAAATTCTGTGAGGTTCCTGTACAGCTGTGTATGCGAGACAACCAGACGCAAGATTTTTAATCTTTTCATGGTAGGCTATTTAAAAATATACAGATAATCAATGTATTTATAATGAATTAATAGTTTAGTTACTCTAATAGTCTAACACATTTTTGACAAATTAGCAAATGACATTGACAATGATATTTTCAAAATAATGTAAAGCTAATTATCTGGTCAAAACAAGGCCGGACCGCGGAGCCGGGGGGCTTACACAGGGGGAGCCCCCCGGGGGTATATACTTCATGTCCTGTGGCTGACCAACCCCCTATTCCCAATACTACCCCGACCCGCACACCCACCCCTGCCCCACCCCAACCCCACCCATGGATCCATTACAGCTGCAGGACATGAAGTACATACGCCCAGGGGCTGTAAAGCCCCCCAATTATTTCGGACCGGAGTACTGCGCATGAAGTTTGATCGGCTTCATTTACAAACTTGGCAGCTAACATTTAGGGATACACGGATCACATCAGCCCCCCAATTGTACCTGGTCAATTTCATAAACACTGGCTTCAAGATTTTAATTTTTTACTAGTATCCAAGTGGATACTAGCATCTTATTATTCTCCCTTGAAATTTAGTGTCTATGAAAATTGGAAAAAAACCCCAAAACGGGACAGGTGAGAAGTACTGAGTTCATTATTATTCATGTAATGAATCTGTATTAGTTAGATACCATACAATGAAAAACACTTACCGACCAATTTGAATGATACAAAAATATGCTCAGCATTAATTGCACTGCATTCATACGAGAAGATCGGTTTCTGAAGAGAATATCTGCTGCCATTCCAACGGTTGGAACCCATTCGCCTCTTATATTGCGGTTCCTTCTGTTAACACATGCTGTTTCTAAGATAGCATGGGTGAATGGTGCCCTTTTTTCTAGCTCCTCCTCAAATTTTTCTAGTGAAAAGTCCAGCAATTTGTCCTTATTGGGGGATCTCAAACAGCTAGGTTGCTTTGTCGAACACAACCCATTGCATTCCGAATGAATCTGTTTTAATGCTAGAATCTGTAGTTGTTTGCGAAGAGGAGCACTTTTCCATGCAGCATTTGCTATTTGCTTGTAAGTTCCGCTAACTAGCATTTTCCCCAAAGACTGCAAGTCATCTGGCAGACCTCTTTCTCTCTTATCATTTGACCACTGAGACTTTACAGTTACAACACCAGAAGATTGTCGTCAGCCTGTTGGGAATGTGTTTGACTGTTTACTTGGTGTAGAATGGTGAACAAGCAAGCTACCGCGTGATGAAGAAGGGCTCTCTATACAGGTGATAAAGGTGCTACAAACGGTCTAAACGTAGATTCAATACATGGTCTTTTCGCTATATTAACACTTTCAAGTGATTCTGGCGGCGAGCTTACAAGAGAGCTTTCATGAGATTCTAGGACACGTTTACTCGAAGTATTAATACATTACTCCCTCGTTTTGTTGCTTGTAGTTGCTTGTGCAAGTTTTACAAGTCTTCTTAATTGATGCTTAAATGAACACTTATATATAGGTCGTATTTATTGCAAAACTGAAAATATTTTTTTCTTTTAGTCTTGCAGTGGGCGGTAAGGATACAAATTTCAGAAGTCTTACTAACGTCTGATACTTTTTTACGTTTTTGCGGAGGAGAGTTAAGTCAAATTTAACTCTCTCATGTTATTTCAAAGAAAGCATCGTGAGAGTTAAAATTAGGGGACAAGTACCCCATATTGGTTAAAGATTAGTTTAATAAATAACCTAGAACGGTACTATAGCTCCTAGTAAATCGCATAAATATTGCATAAATAAATTATCTATATACAAAATGAGATTACAAATAATAGACCCTTTCGATAATCATGTCACTCCTCGTCTTGGTCAGGGAGCCTCATTCTCATGTTAAGAAGAAAGGTGATTGGCTCACAATTAATGAGAGCGAGGCTCCCATGCCAGAACGTGATACATGACGTAATTATCGAAAGGGTCTATTGAATATATAATTACAGTACATGCAAACACTTATCTCTCCGACAGTTGCATTTCTCATAAATTCCATCAATTAAATGTTCTCAAGTTTGTTTTCCCTGCTCACCAAATCAATGTTCTACTGTTCATAAGAGCGATAAAAAGTTTTCCACTCCAAGTGGCAAATTGGGTTTTCCGTCCTTCGAGATCAATAATTGGTCCAGAAAGAGGAAGATATTCTTGGCCTGTCCGCTTCCTGCTTTGGGGTACTCTGCATTGAACACAGCAGACAGTAAACACATAACAGCATTTAAGGTGGAACACTGCTTGAACTTTATAACAATCATGCCTTCGGCAACAAGAGCTAACGAATGCACGCTTTCGAGGGATCCAGTAGACAGCAGCTTTGGAGACGTACTCTTTTTGACAATTCTGGAAATGTCAACTCCACTATCATCCTAAAATGAAATTTAAAAAATTATAAAACTGTACAATCCTGAACCTGGAATTATAACATTTACATATGGACAAATTTTTGGGTTAATTAACACACTATAAAGAGCAAGACACTCCTCTTGACAAGTAAAATCGTCTGGCATTAGACAGAGTAAAATAATCTGATGTTGGACAGAGTAAAATAATATGGTGTTGGACAGAGTAAAAGAATGAAGTAGGGTGCATTGCTGCTTAATGGGTTAATAAGACACATTGTGGGTAGATTTTTGGGTTAACTTATTAAAGAGCAAGACCCTCCTCTTGACAAGTAAAAACAATCTGGCGTTAGACAGAGTGAAATAATCTGGCGTTTATAGATAGAGTAAAAAAAAGTAGGGCGCATTGCTGCTTAATGGGTTAATAAGACACATTAATTATGGGCAGATTTTTGGGTTAACCCATTAAAGAGCAAGACCCTCAGAGCAGATAATTAGCTTTGCATTGGGCACATTGCTGCATGATGCCTCACCGGTACCATAAGTAATTCATAAATAAGTTTAAAACTTACGGGGACAATTTCTCAAAATAATTGCCCAGGAGTATGCTTGTACGTCGTGTTTTCTCCCTGCTGATGCGGCAGTGCTGCAAAGATGCAACGGTTTTCCATTTCTATAAAATATATTTGATAACATCAACATTTAGCAGGTACACAATGAATGTCATTTGCATAGTTCAACATATATATACATGCACATTGTACAGTCATGTACATATTTATGTAGTCAAATAAAACGTTCGTTTCACAATCGTCTATACCTGTACCTAATTGAGTTAAGAGTACAGTCAGTGTAACTGTTGTTATTAATATAATATATACCTTTTTCTTGTCCTGGGTCACAGTCCTCTAACAGACCAATGATGCGTTGGATGTCTTTGTTCTTGCTCTTTCCCAGAGCAACCAAAATTGTTGGCTTCTTTGAATCCCAGGCTGCCCTGACATCAGACATCAGACCAGCTTCTCTACCCAGAATTCTGCTCAATTCAGATTTGATCTAATAAGTAAAGATGATTTAGGTAAGCATAAGGTATTTAAGAAATTTAAAATGTGTCTTATAGACCGGAGTAAAATAATAGAGTAGGGCACACTATTTTTGACTGGTTCGCTCTTCACCCAAAGTAACACAACCAAAACGAAATAAGAATGACATATAAGTCTAAATTTCATGTTAAAGCCTGCAGAAAAACTAGTCCAGTTCTCGTTCTCATATTTGAAATATAACACAAATGATCCGATTATTGTATAGCCTGAGACAGACGAATAACGAAAAATGTTCGTCTGAGAACATTCGTCACTAATGTTGCCCAGTCTAATTATCATACTTTATCATAAATATTTGCATAATGACGTATCTGAGAAAAACAAAATGGGGTTTGCTATGAGCGACACTGTATGGAAGTATCGAACATGTGATCTTTAATACAAGAGTATCGCAGTGCATTTTCCCACAGCTTTTTTATATATTTCAAACAAATGAGCTGCACTCTTTGTCATGGTGTAATAGAGAAAGCTTATCAGCGTTGCCTGGTCGATGGAAAGGCAAAGTTAGATGTACGTGCTTCTCTCTCTGGTCTGCCTTTTGCCGTAGAATTTGACTCCATTTATCAATTTGCAAATCGTGTTTGGACAAGCTAAATAAACTTGACAATCTTAAAAGACAGTAACGTGAATTGCTTGCTACACTAAAAGGGATTGTTAATGTTGTTTATCAATAACATGGAAAAATAGCGTGTATGCCAATAGGCGATTGCCTATATTTCAAACAAACTGGCTTGGACAGGACAGGAGCTAAACTAGACACGACATTTGTATTAGATTATCGTATAATTTGGTAAATACTTTAAGTTTAGATATAGGTAATGAGAACCATAATGGTGGTGTATCAAATATGAGTGTAACAACAGTCCCTGAGTAAGCTGCGAAATTGTAAAAATTAAGTGTGAAATATGATCGTTTACTAGAAATACATGCTTGCAGTAACCCCTCGCCCCAGCTGAACATTGCCAGACATTACATTCCAAAACATTACTATTGCTAATCTTTTTTATCAAAAAATCTGCCATGCAAAGGTTGTAGGCGAGTCGGATATCTGCGTTCAAAACAAATTTTTGGCATAGAAAACAGAATTGGATCCTTGGCTCACACCCCTCTTCACGACGCAATCAAAGGCTATTGCCAAATGAAATGTTTTACCTGACGTAATCACTGTGGCTTCCTTCATTTTAAATTTGCCATTAAAATTTTGATCATTACTCTAATAGTTTGGAAAGAAGAGTGGAAGGAAACAATATTATTTTGGGAAATTTATTTTGAAAGAATAAAAAATGGAAATTTTGTTTCAAGAAGAGGAAGCACAGTAGCCATGGCAACACGATAAAATAAATTTATTTTCTGGAGTACAAAACAACAGGCACAGAATACTCTCTCCTCCGCAGAGCCTCCTTAGTATTTACAAATAACTTACATGAAGTTTCTTGAATAAAAGTGAGCGCGCGGGGAGTGATGGGAAGATTGAAATGAAGGCGAGGAGGCTCTGCCAGATAATGCAAAAAAGTATGGTTTTCGAACCAAACTTTTTGTTTGACTGCTTTGACATCTTTTTAAACCTGAAATGGACGGAAATGTGGTAGAAATTGAAATAAATCTTCATAATCTGAGTATCGAAGGTCAGTGGAGTCATTTTTATAAAGAAATTTTGCAATTTAGAGGATATTTTCAGTCAACATATCCATATTCATTTGCAATTTCTCGCTATTTTTCGGTGCAAATTGACAGAAGAAGATATTAATGTTGGATTCACTCCAGGAGAGTCAAGTACGCCTGAAAAGGAAAGTGGAAAACATCTCTTAACACCCTCGAAGGTTGATATCGAACCGCCATATTTATTACATTAACTGGCAGAGGCTACTTTTATTTCGCTCTTCCCATCACTCCCTGCACGCTCACTTTTCCCTCACTAGAAACTTCATGTAAGCCTCTGCGGAGGAGAGAGCACAGAATACTAGAAAAATAATTAAAATATTAGTTGTTTTAGCCATACAAATCTGAGATATATGGTGTAGGTATGTTCTTATGCATTCTATAAGCTTCAAATTAATGTTTAAATGCAACCTTCCGTTTACTAAAACGTTGCCAAAAGTTTATATTAAAACTAAAGTGCTTTTTACTTATAAATTAGTTTTTGAAATGAAATCAGTTGAAAATATACAAATTCTCTCGTGTGAAACGATTTCGCTTTCCTTTTAAGTTGGAACTTTTTGATAACATAAAATATAGGATATTTTAATTGTAAAAAAATGAAAATCTATGTAAATAAAACAACATTCTTACGGCTATATCAACAATTTAATATAAGAAACTTGCCATTTTTCGACCATCTATCTCTATTTATCCTTTTTTATAAAGTATAAACGATAAATTTGTTCCGCAGCTTTTCCTGAAGTCCCAAAAAGCTATTTATAAGTTATAATTCAGACTTACTGATATGACTTACTCATGTTTTTTTATAATTCGCTCATTCCACTCCTAACAAAGATTAGTGAGATGACCACCCATCACACCCATGAAACATAGCAATGCGCCCGCAAAACTTGATGAACTTTGGATTTCCCATTGCTTTCCTTTTTTTCCGGGTGTAAATATCCGCGCGGAATTAGTACCCTCGCACGGCGCTTCGCGCCGGCTGGGGGATTATATGGCAAGTGCTTGTTTTTGGTGAATCTCGCAATCTGATTGGTCGCTGACGAGGCGGGATTTTCCCGTATTGCCCATGGGCAATACGCAATTTTTATTGCCCTGCGAAGAAAAGCCGAGTTTTAGACAAGAAAATGAGCTCAATAAATATTTTTAAATACTCGAAAACGGAGAAAATAACAACCACGAATGGAAAAATAGGAAATTGAACCATGGTTAGCATTGTATGATCAAGTTTGGTTTGCTTAAATCGAGAAAAGGTAAATTTTTTAGACTGCAACTGTAGTCGCTGAGAATTGTTTGTGTTTTGAGCATACGAATCGGCTAAAAAAATCGCTTGTAATAAGCCAGAAGGAATTTTAAACTTTTTAAAACATTTCAAAAAAGTATAACTTTAAAACAGCGACACAGTCTTAGGTATTTTTAGATAATTTCGTAGTCTACTTTTGTTTATTAATTTAAAGCCTAAACAAAAATGACTTATCAAATGAGTTGAACTAGCAGCTTGTTTTCCGAGTTGTTTTCTGCTATTTTCGAAAAACTGTTATTAAATTATTAAATATCTCTATTTCTGTGGTAATATTTTATAAAAACGTGTTGTATGTAATAGTGTTTTACTTAGCCAGATGCATTTGTACGAATGATATTGACATTTTGAAAATGAACCGGCATTTGGAATTTGACCTTTGCTTTCGCATGACAAATCTGCGAATGTTTTCCATTGTTACAAATAACTACTCAATTAATCAACTCCCGTACAGCCCTCACTCTCGGTTAGTAAGTGGTTAGTATTGACCACGTGTTGGTCGCAAAAATTGATTATCATATGTAAAAACTACAAAAGTAAAAAAATTTCTGAGTCTTAAATGCTAGACGGTAAGGGATACAAAAGTACTTGCCATTTATATTACTGTTCTTAACCGTTAATTCAAAAACTGATTTAACTTCCGCTATTGTTAGCTCTCTCATGATTTTTTAAGTTTTTGCGGAAGGAATTAAGTCAAATTTAACTCTCTCGTGTTAGTTCAAAGAAAGCATCGGGAGAGTTAAGCAATTGGGTGTGGCCGTTGAAAGTTGTGGGCGTGGTTAGGGCATGGCTCAAACTTAACTCTCCGAAATCTTAACTAGCTCTCCGATTTAAATCTCCGGTGCTAACTCTCCTTTTAGTCATACCCAATGCCATTTGAACTATATCAGCTTTTTGTTCAGCCAAAACTAAAAAGGGCAAAGGTAATTAACCTTACTTAACATGACATGTTAAGTGGAAAACACGCAAGAGTTTTCGAGGAAATTTTAATTCTTGACTTTGGTCCTTAGACTATAGCTAGTTTCCCTTTTTATTATATGGATATGGGTGTTTTACCGGAAACTAAAACACTCATATTTTCCATATTTCACTAGTGAAATGTAATGCGTATGTTTCCTCGAGCGACCGTTTCTCGCGCGGTTGTCAAATAAAGACTTTTCTTATTGAGTTTCTTTTCATTTTTGTCCATATAATAAAAAGAACAAAACACGGCTGCGCGAAGATATGAATATTATTTTCTCGTGTTATAAAAACAATATTTTACTCACTCGCTGCACTCGATTCATATCTTCTCGCCACCGTCTAAGGGACCGGTCATAAAGTATGTGTACTAGGGGGGTGGAGGGTATTCCAAAATACTACCATAAAATTTGCCCCCCCCCCCCCGAAAAGCGTCGGAAAATATTTAATACCCCCCTCAAAGGTGATGAAATGTTCCGAATGCCGATAAGAACTGAAGCAACGGTATCGAAGAAATTTCTCAGCCCAACAGTGTTTCTCTCGTTTCTTTCCATCAAATTAATCAAACAACAAATATTGGATAAACGTCGGGACGAGGACTGAAAGTTTATAAGAATTTACCTTCCAAATTCTGGAAAGTGACGTTTTGCGGTATATTCAGCATAATTAGCATAATTTTAAATTCAATATGGAGTTCAACGAAGCTGTGAGCAAATTATTGTTATAATTAATTTATACATTTTCACAAGAATCACGCTTTTATATCAGAGATTCTGATTGGACGATCAAAATAGACGTTGTGAAATAGCAGAACTCATTCTGGCGCTCGGTTCAGCAGACGTTTGTTTTTTCGTCGCTTAGCGTGAGAAAAACAACGTCTGCGAGCAGGCTAGGTAAATAAATACAAGTTTAAAAAGCATATTTGGAATTTCGCCAAAAAATCTACAAGTTAAAGAAGAATATTTGACGTTTGGCATAAATAAGTTTAAGTTTAAAATGAATTTAGACAGTTTAGAACTCTTATTTGAGAGTACAGAACTTATATTTGGAAGTTTAGAATTATGACGGGTTCGGCGCGCCATACTTTTACACCGTACTTTTGTATGCTTGCCAGTATTCCATTAATAGGACTTGCCTGACTATATTTTCCGTACCTAATAATAGAGTCAAAAGAGGTCCCGGCCATGCGCATTATTTATGGATATATCAACAGAACATCGTGACGTATTTCATATCTTTTTCAATATTTAAATCATTCTAAACGAGTAAGGGGGCTACCCGACGGTAAAATTACGTAATCAAAGACTGTTCAGGTTGCAGAGATGTCAAACTAACATATAGGTTTCGATCGAGACACTTTCCGATAAATGCTACTGTGCTACATTGCAATTTAATTATTATAAGAACATACACTCAATTCTATTAAAGTATTAAAGTTTGTAGTTTTAATCATAGACATATAGTATTAGACTCATTTTTTGTTTCGTACCCCCCACAAATGTCGTAATTCGTCTCATACCCCCCAAAGGTTAGATAATTTGTTTCGTACCCCCCCCAACTTACCCTCCACCCCCCCCCCCCCCAGTACACATACTTTATGACCGGTCCCTAATATCCTCTATATATCATATAAATAGACTAACTATATATACTGCGAAAATTCTTATTAGTACAGTATACAACTTTACACAAAGTTAGACAAGAATGGCGATATGAAGAGTGACAAAAATGTCATGTTTTTCGAAACGCATGTAAATCTAACTTTATATATTATTGATTTTAGAAATATAGAATAATTAACGTATTTGTATACTAATCACAGACGTAGAAAATATAGCACAACAGCTCGTTCCCAGAGCACCCATGCATGAGGCGAAGCAAAGACTATAGATTATATTACTAGTGCTACACACAAAATTCAAATCATGCACAAAAGTAACTAGTGATCCAAGGATAGTGCAAAGTTTTAAAAGACAAACGCTATGTTATATGGTTTATAGTGCGTACGTAATTGTTGTGCATCCATGTTGTTGTGTTGTGTTGATATTTGCATATTACGTATTTACACGAGCAATTTTATTTGGCAATTATTTATACCTTTACTTTTTTTATTTGCCATTGAAAATTGATGAAATGTGATAAGCTTTTTAAAAGCTAGCATGCCAGTTTTTCAACAAGTACACTTGTCAATGAAAATCTTGTCACATTTCATCATTTGTAATTCTAAATTCGCGATGAGTGATTTATGTTTTTGCCAATATATTATATAGTAAGCAGATAAAATCTTTTGTTTACGGTTGCAATATTTGATTAGTTTTGATTACGGTTGCAATATTTGACCAGATAAACAACTGGCCCGTCAACAGGGATGTGAAGAATTTTAAAATGCAAATTGCCCAAACCTTTATACCAGAGGTTCAGAACGAAGAATTATAAAATAAATATTATTTTGCTCGCTAGTACACTCAAAATGGAGGATTCAGAAAGTGAAAACGTTATCGACATACAGTTGCCAGATTTGCAAGAGACACAAATCGTGGAAACCTATGGCAATGACACGGTATGTTACTATACTACTGTCATATAATGTTTTTGTGCATGTGGTGTGGAAACTTACGACATACTGGATACAGAATAAAGTTTGTTGTGTCACTTTCTACTTTTCAGAGAGAGGTTTGTCTGTATTTGGAAACAAAGGGTGGCAAAGCGTACGGTGTTGAACAAACGCCATTTATACTGCCTCACCGTTGGACTTACGAGACTCTCTGCTTGTGTATCGATGATTATGTACGCAATCGCCTGGACAAAAAAGATATGACTGTTTCGCGTATTTATTTCAAGAAAAGTGCAAAGAGCAAGCAATTGGTTGCCATGCACTCAGACAAGTGAGACAACGATATCCCTGCGTTGTTAGCAGAATACCCCATGACTAGTGAGTGTGGGCGTCGTTCAAGGAAATCCACTATGGTATTAGCAGTCGATCTTATACCAGATAAACCTGAGGTAATTCCAGGTTCACCAACATCCAGCGTTGGATCACCTGGTAAGTGTGTTTTCTGTCAAATATTTTACAAGTAGTGGATGGACAGACAGACATGGGTGAATGGAAAATAGAAGTACTATGAAACTAAACATTACATTTATATTATTTTTAAGGAATAAGTCCTCGTCGTTCACCAAGAATAATGGAACGCAATAGTGCTAGGCCTGCGCCCATGGTGAATATGGATGTCTATCTATTTGAGGTTACTAAAACTGCCAAAGGTGACCCAAAGCTTTCGAAGACATTGACTGTTCTTCATGATGTTGCACAGGATTGCAATGTTGCTGGCCTGAAGGCCTTGATAAGATCTCACCAAACCGGCCCTGTTATATATGTACCAGGCAATGGTTTATTTTGGCTCCGTAAAGGAACTAAACAACTTGTACAGCTGAAAACAGAAGCAGATTTTCAAAATTGCAAACAAGAGTATAATTGTAAGGGGAAATTGCAGTCAATTCGTATTGCATGTGCATCTGTCAATATTGATAGACCAGGTTTGTGGCTAATCATTTTCGGCTATTACAATTATTTAATTGGAAGTATGTTAATGTAAATGTTTGATACTATATTTTTAGATACCAGTAAAAACAATGCACCCCAGCGAAGAAAACGACGCCTTCCATTTTCACATGGGACTGATGAATTGAGTGATGAAGATGTAAGAGATTTGAACCTTGTTGAGATGGCAGAAGAAGCAGCACAGCCAAAGAAGAGTAGCAATGACTGTTGGAATGAGCACCATATTCAATTGGTAAAGGAGTTGGAGAAAAAAGGAACGCTGAGTAGATACAGTGTCAAACATTTGAAAGTCTGGACTGATTGCATACTTGAAGGAAAATCTGCTGGTGTTGGTGATGAACCAAACTGGGGTAGTTACATTGATCTGGTTGGAGTACCCCCTAAAAAATTCCATGAGAAAGAAAAATTGTGTGTCCCTGAAAGTTCAGACAGTAGCCCCAGTAATGGTGATCTACTAAAAGCTATGATGATTCAGAATCAGCACACCACTGAGCTCTTCCAAACTTCCCTTCTAGCCTTACTAAGTAATCAACGTGTACCAATTATGCAACAACAGGTACGTCTTATTAGATTTCATTGTTACTTGCATTTGTTATTACATTTTTAATCTTCCATAATTGAGGTTATTCAATGGGAAAAAGAACTTTCTTTGATTGCAAAAACTCTTGCACTGTGTTCATGATTCAACTAACAGAAAACTAAAGATTGATGATAGTAATTATGCTGTACAAAAGATTCACAAAAAATTAATTTCTTTAGATGCCATGTCCAAGTTCTTCCACATCCTTTCTTCATAGCAATCAGCTCCTTTCCACTCCTGTGAGTCATGCAACACCATCAACATCATCAACATCTTCTAGTAGCTCGCATGGTGCTGAAAACAAAGAAAGAAGAAAAAATATTGCAAGTTTTACAAAATTAGAGTGTTTGGCTTTTTTGGAAGAAAATCATTTAAGTTCACTGAAAGCTTATTTTATGAGAGCAGGTGTTGATGGCCCCCTCCTGGCTAGCCTAATTCATCCAGGCTTAGGTAATAGTATTATGAAGGAATTAGGAATTGATGAAAGTTACCAGGAAATACTTATAAAAGCCATAGAAAGTGCACTGAGCCATTGATGACAGTGATATAAAATGAGTTAAACTCTTTAGCTAGTGTATTACTAGACAAATTTATGTACTAGTAGTGTTGAGTTGTTATGCTTTGAGACTAAGCTTTTAAGTTGAGATTTACTTATTTGTTAGGTTGCTAAACTTAGGTTGTTAAACAACCTTGTTAATTTCTTCCTTACTTGTTGAAATTCTTAAAAATATCCACTGTCCTTAAAAAACCCAGTACATTGTTTTGTAGTAATCTGGAACATAAATTTTCAACAAAGAATGTTCACAACATACAGTATTTCTTTTATTCAGAACTTTGGTAGAGATTGAAATCATCATAATCAAAAGAGCTACATAATTATGCAGACCTGTGCCAGAGCTATTTCAAAACACCTCTTTGGATATTTCACACAAATATCATCATATCTCTGTAGCCATGTCTTGGCAGTTCCAAAAGCTTCTTCAATTGGATTCATATCTGGAGAATAGGGTCTATAAAAGAATGATGAACTTTAATTATGATTCCTGACAGGAAAAATTATCAACAGAAAAAACATCTAGTTTTATTTGTTCCATACGTAAAAAGACCACAACTCCTCCTTTCTGTCTGATTGCTTCAATAGTTTTATTTGAGTTGTGAATGCTGCAATTGTCCATTACCACCACTGAACATGGTTCATTTCCTGCAACTGAGCCAACATGTGGCATTACAAAATGTTCCATTGCAAATTCAAATTGTTCCATATCATATGACCCAAGAATGGAATGTGCTGCCTTTACACCCAGGTTACTGATTGCACATAAAACACTGTAGCGTTTCGCACGTGTGAAGTTTCCTTTCACTGAAATTCTTCTGCCTTTCAATCCACGACCATATCGTCTCTATGTAAAAGTAATTTGTATGGGCATTTGGGGATGTACCTGGTAAAATTTCAAAAAATAATTTGTTCTCCTAAATGGCATTTCCAGCATGTTAAAGACACATTTTGGAAAATTCTTAGATTCCAAACAAAAATCCAAGGATGCATTTCAAGACAGAATACACTGTTTCACAGCCACAGACTTCACTTAAGTGTGCACCACCCCACCTCCCCCGCCCTACATCTACCACTGGAAAAATCTAGGAAACCATTACCATCTGGATCGCGATAATCAATTTGCCTGTACTGTATTATGTAACAATATCTAAATAAGACCTGTGAGTCACCTGGAATGTTCTATCATCTTTTGAAGATTCATCAATAAAAATTAATTGATGAGTCTGAAACTGTGCTATCCTTTGTCGATATTCTGCTCTTTTCATGTCACTCCTTTGAATTGCAAAAATGTTTAACTAAAATGAAAAAAATGATACATTCTTGCCATATTTCTCACAATTTTGGCAGTTTACCACATTTTCGTCTTTTCTTGATATCCACAATGCCTACACAGTATCGCAACTTTTTTATATAACAATTAGCTACATTTATAATACCTTCCTTCTTGACCAACCCATTTTCTGCAAGCATCTGCGGATAGATGATAAAGAAAAGGTGCTTCCAGTGAAAAAGAAAAGCCAGTCTTGCAACTCATCTTCATAAATTGCAGAAAACTCCTCAATGATATGTCTCATGAGCAAAATATCTTGTGCTAACTGCTATGGACAAACATGTAAATGTTACCAACAGTGACAGTATTACATGCAGTAGCCCGATATAGCCCAGTTGTCAAACATATAGCTCTACAAAATGCTGCATTCTGGGCAAGGGAAAGACGTGCATATGTTAAATATATAGAACTTTAGACCGGTAAATGCAATAACAGCACAGTAGCAAAGTGTACAAATGACATCATACTGATATTTGTCCGAGTCCATAAATAATATTGCAATTTTGAAACTTGAACAATAGACTTGTTCCTTAGTGTCCATTTCAAATTAGCTTGTACTTGTCTGCACTTGATCTAAAATGGTGCTTGGGCCTTGATATTGATATAACGCACAAAATTATAAATAAATAAAATATATGAAAAGAAAAATCTATTCTTACCACTCAACAATATGCGCTTCCCAGGTCTTCGTTTCGGTGCAAGTGGCTGATTTGTAACGAATAGGCGCTTAATTTTCTTGACGAACGTTTCGCCCACGTGAAGAAGATTTGCTACGTTTTTAATCTTATAGCCTTCCAATAGCAAATAAACCACTCTCCTCCTTAATTCTTCTGGGTATGCTCGAGTCATTTTGTTTATTTACAAGGCTGTTTCGCAATCGCAATTCGCACTACTTTCCAAAAGCTCCACCCCATTTTAATTTGATTGACGGAACAGAAAATCCAAAGTCCAATTGAACGTTGTCGAATATTTTGACACCGAGGTCGGGATTCAACGGTTATCGCAGTAATGCTAAAAATATTTTTAAGATTAGTCAATGTTGTTATTGACCACAGCATGAACTACGCATTTTCAAAACCACAAACTGTAGTGCATGCCACGGCAAAACTGCAAAAGCAAGTATGCAAAATAAACACTTACCCGTTTACAACGCTTTAAAACTCGAAAATCCTCTCCTTTCTCAGCCTTTCGACTGATTTCTTTTGCTATTGACTTTACTAAGTGAAAGTCCTCTAAAAAATTTTCATTTATCTTGTCTTCGAGACTTAATATTTGTCTGAAATATGTCCCGACTTGAAAAAAGTCATATCAATGCCAAAAATAAAATGCGAAGATGGCAGTTATTTTTCTGCCGTATACATATAAAAACAAAATCGTTGTCTTAGCCAATCATGATGTTGCTAGTTACCAGTTTTCTCTCGGTTTTAACGTGCGCATGCGCATAACTTACAAAAAGGTCGAGTCCTGTCCATAACAAAATTGGGGAAATTTTAGAATAGTTTGTTGAATTTTAAAAGTACCCGGGTAGGGGGTCATGTTTAGACTAGTAAGAAGGTCATGTATAGTGAGGGATTAGAATGATTTAGGAGACAAACTTTATCTAGGACATACATGATTTAGAACACAAACTGATTTAGCACACAAACTTTATGCTCCGCTGTTCCCCGGGTAGGGGGGTGCGGGGCTTTCCAACGATAAGCCCCCTCCGATAAGCCGCCTCCTAATCTTATCTGAAATAAACAACCAGAACCCCGTTTCCTGGGAAAGGGTGTTTACACTGTATATAGCATTTACTATTTTTCAGCATTTTAATTTGGTTGGCGAGTTTAGGCGATTTAGTGCGAGTTTAAGCGATTTAAGAGAATCTTTGCCAATTTTTATCCGCGATTTAGGGCGATTTAAGGTGAGTTAAGATCCCAGAGCAGGCCTTGAGGATCTCGAGATGGTATGTATTGAAATAAGTAGGCCATACAATAAATCGTTTCTAATCAGTATATGGTACAGACCACCAAATTCAGCCATGGACCTGTTTCATAAGTGGGCATTATTCTTATGCAAATGTGACTCTGAAAATAGAGAGTTAATTGACTGTCGTAGGGGACTTAAACTGTGACGTTAGTAAAGCACCAACTGATCTCCAGATACGAAATTCTTATGTTCCAACGAGAGTGACACGAATGTCAGCTACCTTAATATATTTATTTCTAACAAACAAACCTGAAAATATTTCCCAGTCTGGTGTTATTCACCTTGGGATATCTGATATCATAATCTGGTTTTCACGGTAAAAAAACTTTTACTACCAAAATCAAGACAGACTTCCAGAGAAGTCAGAGATTTCAAGAATTTTGTGGAAAACGATTTTATTCAAAAGCCAAGGGTGGCATATAGTAGATCAATTTGATAATCCGAATATATGCTGGCAAGTGGGGAAATCACTTTTTTAGGCACTTAACAGACATGCTCCCTTTCGACGAAAGAGATTAAAAGAGAAATCTGTCCCCTGGGTTACTCCTCAAATTAAGCAGCGAATGAGGAAGTGGGACTTCCACAAAAAACAGGCAGTAAAACATGATTCACAAGCCCAATGGGAAATTTATAAAGCTGAGCGTAATAAAGTAAATATATAGAAATGCGTAAGGCAAAGTCTAAATATTTCTGCAATAAAGTTCTGGACTGTACACATTCTAAAGATGTTAGGAAAAGCTGGTCCTTGATAAATTATATTTTAGGCCGAAAACGCAAATCAACCAATGTTAATGAACTTCATGTCGATAACACTATTATTTCAAACGATAAATCTATTGCCGAATCTTTCAAAGAATATTTTACAAATATTGGAATGAAACTGGCAGCTGAATCAAATCATTTATATAGAAATTCGTGTGATGACCCAATAACTGACGAAGGAGTTAACCGCTGCCCAGACGTACGTTTTACTTTCTCTGGTATCAGTGTGAGTAATGTTGCCTTACGTTTACAAAATTTAAAAGTTTCAAAGGCAGCAGGAATGGATAACATACCTGCTAATAAAAGTTCTTAAAATGACATCACATATAATTGCGCTATCTTTAACGGCCATTTTCAGTCTGTCTCTTAATACGGGTATATATATAGATGAGTGGAAATTAGCTCGGATATTTCCAATTTATAAATCCGAAGACCGAAGAAAATGTGAAAATCATCGACCAATTTCAATATTGCCGATAATAAGCAAAGTATTTGAGAGAGAAGTATTTAGCCAAATATATGAGTATTTAAATGAAAACTCCCTACTAGAATGGTGTTCTAAGAAGTAGAGTGCTCGGTACGTTACATATATATTACAATATTTCACCTCAGAGTGGGAACAAGATCAGTTTACATAGTTTAAAAATCCAAATACTTGCTTGCGTCCCTATATTAATTATTATTAAGACAGCCGTAAAATATAGATTAAAATTCTATGTCTTGAAAGGAAACTATCACGCATAACAAAAAAGCATTGTATTGCAGTAGATAATCGTCCCTACACATAGCAATATAAACATTTTTAATAATAACTTAGCAACCTCTTTACTCTCCTAATATTATCCGTAGATTTCCACACTATAAATTGTATAAAATATTGTACACAACACGGTAATCCTTTCCAGAACCATACCGTGGACTCCTAACTATTATTTAAAAATTTAAGTTTGCTTTTAAATGTATTTTACAATGCCAGCATAATTAAAGCAGAATTCTTGTAAGAACCACGCAATAGACACGTACAATCCACGCAAAACCCATGAAGGCGCGCTGCAGGGGGTAATTTTGCTTTTTTGGATCCATGACTTAATAGCGCTGAGGAAGACTTACAGAAAATTGTGTAAATTGAGAAAAAAAAATCATTTACCTTTACTACAAACTTTTATGCGTTGGTTTGGAAGTGATTTGAGCCCCTTTCGGTTTAAAAATATGACACAGTGTAAGGGAAAGGGGAAGGCAGTAAACTGGAGCCCTCCCAGACACGCACATCGACTCCACAAATCCTTCTCGTTTCACCAAGTAGTTCACCAAAACGCCACAAAATTAACAGGTCCATAAAGCACAATAAATTTCCAATAACATACATCGTCTTCAGCAAAAACAAAGTAGATTTAGTCTGATAAAAATCGAATATTATGCCATTATTTGACAATATCTGAACTTTGAAGACTCGTACCTCGCGAGAGCTCGCGAATTCGAATTACACGCTTCAACATACTTGGTCGATCGAATTACTCGCGTGGAAGCGATTTGGATAAACCGAAAGGGGCTCAAATCACATCCAAACCAACGCATAAAAGATAAATTTACACAGTTTTATATATCATATCCATACTGTATACAATATAGATTTAATAGTCGCAACGTAAGCTTGGGCCGCCTGTGGTTGTATATAGAAATATATAACAGCATTACTTACACACCACATGCAAATATTACATACAATCAAGTAATCAATTCATTTAGTCCCCCTAGTGAGGGCCCTGTACCGGGTTCCGAGATCCTGCCATCCCGACCAATTTCACTTCAAATCCCGTTATCTCGCCATGACTCATCCCAGTTTCCCTATCACGCCATTCTTTTTGATACTGCTTCAACCAAGTTATTATTTAGGGGTAGACAATGTGTACCAATGTTTTCAAAGAACATGGCAACGATATACACAGTACAATTGACTACACAGTCTACACTAGAGTCCAAAAATAGTAAATGCGTAAAGGTCTCGGAAGCATAATTTTCTCTGCTCACTTATTTGACCTATGTTTTTATGCGTACCTTCTCCCGACTTTTCACGAATGCATCCGTCAAATGCAATCATGCCCGTCTCCCCCCGGGCCACCGTGGGGCATTTGACACTTTGACTCCTCCCTGGGGTGGGGGATTTGGAAGCTAATCTTTGCCTGTTTTGAACCTTAAAACCATTGGACCAAAAGAAAGACGTTCGCAACCATGTTCCACATTATTTTGCTCCTAACTAAGCATAGTTTGTTCATATGGACACAGTGCCAATTTGACAAAGTTTTTAACATACAGTACATGCGTACAAAATTATTAGTACTTGCTACGTAGTTTGTTTTACCTTGAAGTGTCTATATTTAATTTGTAATAATATCCTCTATCGGCGATTGTGTTTTCAACGATTTTGCTCGAAATATAAACAAAAATTGTCCATATAGTCATCAATTCGCCAGTCAATTTCATGTTCAAAACAGTAAAACTACGAGTAAAACTTCAAAATTCTACCTTTTTTGCAAGCAGTTTCCAAGATTGTTTGTTAGTTTTTATTCCAGAATAAAAAGTAGGACATTTTATGAAGTTTTTTTTCTTAAAAAAGCAAATGATTCACAAGTTTTTCTCTCCCTCTTCGCTACTAGTATAGGCTAATACCTGGTGGCCCTCTAGTAGAGTAGCCAATCAGAACCCTGGATTTGCATTAGCCTACTAGTTGGTTTATACTAATAGGCAATAGCAATATTTTGGTTCAATTATTTATCCGTGACAAACCTGCAGCAGAATTTTACCAATGCTGTTTAAACAACTTGTGATCAGGATGTGTTCGCACTGCTTTTTCCCAGCTTGTTGAAAACTTGTTACAATGTTATTGACTGAACAGACTTGTTACAAGTTGTTCCAACAACTTGTTATCGTCCTGCCATTCTACAACTTGTTTGATAAAATGACAACATTGTTACAACTTGTTGGTAAGCTTGCTACAAGTCTGCCGCGAACACATCTTGTTGACAAGATGTGAGATTTTTACGTGTATAACATATAGATAATAATTTCCATTGAGTCTCCAAACCATGTATTCCATTCATTATGGTCTAACATTGGGATTATCTTCACAGCAGTTTGAGAACGAAGTGGGATCGTTTCACGAATATGGTATAAAAAATGATAACTTCATTATTTAAGCAATATTTTTATTAAACTAATGAAACCAGTTACAAGTTCGGTTTATGTGCTATTAATGATACATTGAATTACGATATGCCTAGTAAAATATCTTTAAGTTTTAAAAAGTATAAAAAATTGCCATTACGTCATTATACTTCATTCTTCACCCCGTTATGGATGACGGTGCATCTTGCTTCTCATTCATTCTGTGAAAAAATATTAATTATCCAATAAATCATTTCAATTATCAACTAAACTAAGTCTTATATTATACTGGATAGCTCAACCTGCCCAATCAGTTGCATCTAAACTATATTCTCTGTAGACTTAGATTTCCGGGAAAGGTGATTTTTTAGTGGTCCATGCAGCGAGCATAAACTAATCTAACTCTATTTATACTGGATAGCTCTATCAGTTGGAAAAGGCCAACACTTATTTCTCCAGTGTTACTGCAGAAGGAAACTTATTAACTGATCTAGCCTTATTTAACATGAATAGCTCTATCAGTTCTTAATTCTCTATGGTCAAACGAGAACGCATATTGACTCTTTTCCACACTTTATGTTCTTCAAACAGGTCAAACCACTGATCTAAAACCTAGCCTGGATAGTGCATATGCTTTGCATTATTGAAGCCTGCAATCTTTCAAGCTAAATAGAAAAACGCATTTGCTTGATAGCAAAGTTAATTTATACCCTAACAATTTGATGTAATAAAAATTCGACAGATCAGTTGAAAAATCTCTTCCCATTATAAATATTCTGGCTTCAAAATTGGCTAACTGAATGCAAAAGGTGCTCTATCCAGCTCTAGTTTTCAGGTCAGTGGTTCAAACCACTCATTCCCTCTTTTCCATATCTCAGACGTAAAACATTTTCGAGGACTTGCGTCTCGTTTGATCCGGGCTTTAGTACTTGTGATATACCAAAAGGTTAAAAATAAGGTTTTCAACCTTCATCGTCCCCATATACGTCGGACACGGAAACGTGGGACACGGAAACGTGGGACACGGAAACGTGGGACACGGAAACGTGGGACACGGAAACGTGGGAGACGGAAACGTGGGACACGGAAACGTGGGACACGGAAACGTGGGAAACGGTAACGTGGGATACGGAGATGTGGGAAACGGATACGTGGGACACGGATATGTGGGAAACGGATACGTGGGACACGGACATGTGGGAAACGGATACGTGGGAAACGGATACGTGGGACACGGACATGTGGGAAACGTATACGTGGGACACGGACACGTGGGAAACGGAAACGTCGGAAACGAAAAGGTGAACGTTTGAACTTAGCTGGTTTGTCTTCATTCACACTGTCCAATGCGTTCTCTCTGAATTGAAAGAATCAAGATTTATGAACCTTTTACAGTAGACTTAGGTGTAGAATGATGTAGTATATTACTGATAATAATATGATGGGATGTGGTATGTTGTGGTGAGGATTGCATACGATGCGTGTGATGTTGTATGGTACATTGGATTGTGGTGTGCTGTGGTATGGTATTGTACGAGTAGGATACATTATGGTGTGGTGTCATGTTGTGTGGTGTGGTATGGTATGGTGTGGCATGCTATACTATAAATTGGTATTGTATGGTTTGGTTTGGTGTGGTATGCAATGGTTTGGTATGTTGTAGTATGTTGTGGTATGGTACAGTTTGATTTGGTTTAGAGACAACTTACATTGCCCCTAAAGAGTTAGGATCAGTCTCTTCGTCATCTGCTCCAGGTTCATCATCATCATCGTCATCGTTTTCACTATTTTCAAACGAATCAGATCTACAGGGTGTATAAAAAGACGGAATATAATGATCTTTTATGCTTAATTTAATAATTTTTAGAATACTATAATCCTTATAAAAAAAATTTAGTCTTACTTCGAAACTTGTTGGCATGTTTTCTTTTTCGAACAAGGGGTCATTTGTGTCTTTACGATTTAAAGCATGTAATAATTGCACAAGAAAAAAATTAATAGAACCCATATTTTTACTCACATGCCGTTTAATAATGCAATTTGGCGCACGGTTAAAGCGGTAAATTATTTGAAAATTGATACCAGCACTGAAATATATCGATAGAATGAAACCTCCTTTTAATATTCTAGCTCGTATCGATCTTCTGTGAAATACCATTATATACATTATATAAAAAGTATTAATATTGCATTTTTTCTATTTTTGGCACTATAACTAATCCTTGTTTCAAACCAAATCTTAAATCTTCATTTTTAGTCCAAAAAGTTTGCATGTAACCATACATATAAAATGGGTTTATTGCAGGCTCTGAAGGTACGAGCTAGTGCGAGTTGCGAGCTGCAAGTTTCGCGCCAAATTAAAAATCGGATGTGCCCTAATGCCCTATATGGACGGTATATAGGAAGGGGTGGGATGGACTGAAATGGTTTGAAAACAATTAGTAAAACTGAATCCTGAATCATCTAAAACAAGACAGCACAACTTGCCTTCGCATTGCCTCGAAATTTAAAGATGGATAAGTTAAACGCAGTGCAACGACTGACTAACGAGAACATTCCAATAAGTGCTTGTTATAGAGCTACCAACGTTGAAAAGTTCACAAGTACCTAGGAACAACTGACGTATATTGAGGTAAGAAATTTGAGAAAATTCTGTATTATTACGATTAAATTGATGGTTGACGGATACTTAAAAGCAACTCGTAACTCGCGACTTCACAACTCGCAAATGACTTATTCTCATTCGTAATTTCTGTAACAAATTTTGTGTCAGAAAAAAAAGAATATCCAATCTGAGAAGGATATTTAATATTTTTATACAACGAGTTAGTATAGGTGTGAAATTTAAAGAATAAAATAAATATGGCTTACAATTCTTCGTCGTTGAACTTTGATGAATCTTCAAAAGCTGGTTCTTTAAGATCATCAAACGCTGCGGTTTCTTCAGTGTGTCCAACACCAAGAAACACAGCACAGACGGTAACCAGCAAGGCTAGAATTATCCAACACTTCATCGCGATGGCTGACTCGATTCCTCTGGTTTGCTTGGCTGTTTTCTCGCGCTTTTATGCGTACCGTATGCAAGTGGCCAAAATTAGATGACAGAGCATCTTAGTTTATAAGTATCAAGGTAAACCGGATATAATTACCCCATTATTCAAGTGTTTTTGTTTCAGAAAGAGTTTTTATAATTCCATTTTACGTAGTATGAGTTTAAAGTTAGAATTTTAATAAAGTCAAACTTTATCTAACATCAACCAACATTACCAAACATGTAGTGCTAAAACAGACCATAAAATGTTGCATCCAATAATGGTGGATACTGTTGGACCAACATGTTGGATTGATTTGAACGAGCCATAAATAATAAAATACACCTTCAGTTGTACTCTTGTGGCCCATCCTGTCAAGATTTCCTGTGGGAGGTACCAGGAGAAAGTCCACGATTTTTGGTAAACGTTGACGGACTCTTTTCACATAATACGTGTGAGTCCGCATGCAGCGACAATCAAACCTACGATCTCAGAGGTGAAAGGCGCTTGCTCTGACTACTGCGCTACAGAATCCCCGGTACATGTCTGATTAAAGTGAAACACTGAATAAAACATTGCAAAGCAGTAAGTACTAGACTAGTCAGGCTAGTATTAATAGCAACCTACCAAGAAAACGCCTGCATGTAGGAAAATTTCCATTTATTTGAAAGTAAAGTTGAGAAAACACAAAATCCTACCAGGAGGAAGGTTGAAAACGTTTTGCAATTTTAACCCTGATACTTTCATACAATATCATAAAGAGTTTCTATGCGTTGACCTGAACCATTGCTTAATTGTATAATCAGTATAAAATACTGCCCACCCACCGTATGACCTAACGTGCCAAGAATCTTGAGAGATGTATTTTTGCCTTGACATCCTATTGACATCCTAATGAGGTCATACTCTCAGGCATCTTGAGTCATCACTCGGAAGGAGACTGCATGCCGAACAAAGGTACACTAGGAATACACTCTAACGAAGTGGTACGATTTTGGTTCATTTCAAAGAGGTTTTAATATGTTTTACTGAAAAGAGATATTTTATGCAATAAAGGAAATTCATTTCATACGTCTCCCAGGGGATTCTAGATTCAATATCAAAAGATTTCGATTAAGCGAGTGTCAGAGATCGAGGGTTTATATAAAGATATTTACACCGTATAGCTTTATCAAATGATCGTGCTAGCAATAAACTTATAATAACTTTAATGAATACGACAATAGTCTTAATTGTAAATATGTTTCGGCCTTATACCATTTTCAGTATACAAGATTAAGCTATACATACTATTTTACAACAATTAAAACTTTTGCCGTATTCAAGTTGTTATAGCCGCCTTTATCACGGTTCAAAACTGTTCTTCCTTGTGGTTACAAAAAAACAACCTAAATTAAACTAAACTAGATTTATTCAGACTGCCTGGATAGCTCTACAGTACTGGTCACAGTGTCACTCTAAACTGCTCTACCTAGAGGTCCTATGGACATCCTAATGAGGTCATACTCTCAGGCATCTTAATTGGGACATCACTCGGAAGGAGACTGCATGCCGATACTTTTAGTACACTAGCAACTCACTTTAACAGAGTGGAACGAAGCCACTCCCCAGCCGTTTTCAATATTTTTCATTTCAAAGAGGTTTTAATTCCTTTCATAAGACTTCCAGAGGATCTTAGATTCAATGTCAAAAGATTAAATATAATGTTTAATATTTAAGAGTTAATGTAACTACATTTACAGATATTTGCACCGGATAGCTTTCAAATGATCGTGCTAGCAATAAACTTATAACAACTTTAATAAATACGACAAAAGTTTTATTTGTAAACATGTTTCGCCTTCTTGTACCATCTTGTACCATCTTTAGTGTACAAGATTAAGCTATACATACTATTTTACAACAATTAAAACTTTTGCCGTATATAATAAAGTAGTTATAGTCGCCTTTATCACGGTTCAAAACTGTTCTTCCTTGAGGTTACAAAAAAACAACCTAAACTAAACTAAACTAGATTTATTCAGACTGCCTGGATAGCTCTACATTACTGGTCACAGTGTCACTCCAAACTGCTCTACCTAGAGGTCTAGTAGTAACCGTCACTCTTATTGATCCAGTGTTACAGCACGGTAAATACACTAATACAGAAGGAAACCTAAACTAAACTAAACATTTTTTTTTATTTTTTGAAAGTCGCATACAAAATGCCGAGATCGTTGAAATTTGATTCCCGCACGCGAAATCAATTACGAAATGCCATATAAGGTCAGTGTTGATTGCTATAAACCAATGAAAATCTGCCATCTAGGCAATGACATCACGAGGAATGGATTTCCGGTACTTTCAATACGCTAGGGTGCAAAGTCGCGGAGATTTTAGATTCCGAAGTTGTCCGAGCATGCGCCGACAAAACCGCCTTTCACAACAAATAATATATTTTCCCGAGAATTGCCGTAAAAGCCTATGATTACAAAAATGGTATCAAACTAAAGGGATTGGAACTCCCTGTCGAATGGTGATAATTTGTAGTGTGTAAACCAAATGTAGGAAAGCGAAATGAATATTTAATTAGTTTGTATTATTGTTAATTTGTAACAAATACAACTACAGAGGTGTTTGAAAGGGGTAAATCGGCCGCGTCGCGTTGTAAACAAACACAATTTACTTCTGTGAAGAGATCGTAAAACGCTGAATCGAACGGTGGTATTCTCATCTACATAGCATGCACTGAACCGAAGATATGAACCTGCAGAATCGTAGGTCACCAGTGGCGGAGTGGCCTAAGGCGATCAGCAGTTAACGATCGAAACACTTTGGTATTGGTATATAATATTTTAATTCAGCCTCATTTTGATTATTGTTGCGAAGTTTGGGATGCACTTGGCAAAGGTCTTAGTGAGCGTCTTCAGAAACTACGTACAGAATAGAGCGGCTAGACTGATCATGGATTTCAAAAATGAACCTGGACAGTCTATTTTGGCTTGCAATGCTCTTGGTTGGATATCGCTCGACGAACGTAGGGGGCAAATGAAACCCAGGTCCATGTACAAAACGGTCAATCAATTAGCCCCTCAAAGACTGTGTGACACTTTTCAAAATTCGAACAGAATATACGATTACAATTTAAGGGATTCTTCGACTAGGCTTTTTATTCCCAGGCATAGGACAGAATTCTTAAAAAAAGTTTCAGTTATAGTGAGGTTCAAGTATGGAATCAGATACCGGAAGAGATAAGAACTTCGGTATCTTATGATTCGTTTTGCAAAAAGGGACGTCCCTTAATCAGGAACTCTATAGTATAGGTAGAGCAGTTTAGAACCACTAGAGCTATCAAGGTATAAATAAATTTAGCTTAGTTTAGGTTTCCTTCTGTATTACTGTATTAGTGGGAATATATTGAAGTGAGTTTAGTTTAAAGGTCCTCCTGTAGTAACACTGGACCAATAAACGATGGCCCATATATAAAGACATCTAGAGAGAACAATTTATAACTGACAAAGCTATCCAGTGTAAATATAGAGTTAGTTGGATGAGTTTAGTCTCCGTTTATGTGGACAAAGAAGCTTTAATTAAACTTGATCGAAAAGATTGTAGGAGTGGTCACTAAGTACCCTTGAGCGACACCACATTTACATACACATATAGAGGATTTCTTGTTATAAATATTGTTCGTTCGTGATATGAACAGACAAACCATGTTATTAAATTAAAGGAAATCGAAAGAGTACTCTTGACTTTTAGTTTAGTTTATGTTTCCTACAATATTGCTGCAGTTTTATTCAGTGTATTTTAGTTCTCAACTATACTGCTAGTTTACACGCGATAGTTTGTTTTGAAAGGTCCTTATTTATTGGCCTTCTACCAGTTTACACTCAATCCAATTAGCTAATCAAGCTAGTCAAAATTTCTATGTGTAAGTAATGCTATGCTCCAGAATTCTGCAAATGGCCCTCAAGGATACATGGAAAATGTTTCGCTACACTTGGTGAAAGAGCATTTCAGTCGGCTGCTCCAAAACTTTGGAACGGATTACCTGCAAATATTCGTTGCATTGATTCGTTTCCATCATTTGAAACACCATTGAAGGCATATTTATCTAGACTAGCTTTTATGTCTTGAATGATCTATTTTAACAATATTTTAATCTTGTACACTTTTAGATATGAGTAGTGTTAGGTTCATTGTTGTAATGCGCATGTGAAGATATTCCATGCTAACATGCGCAATATAAATTCAATAAATTATTATTTTAAGAATACCTCTCTGTCAGTTTTAAACAAGGGCGTAGGAAGCGGGGGGGCCGAGGCCCTCCGAATGTTAAACAGGGGCGAAATAGCTTTCGGTCCGAATATACAATTATTTAATTTATCATTAGAGAGTAGTATTTGAAGAATACTATAAACTAGAGAGAAATCGCATTGAGGATTATCCATCAATTTCATTGCAAGTCATTTGAGAATCTTCCTTTGTTTACGAAAGAGAATTATTGACGGTTTGCGTAGTATTTTCCCCCTGCTACTATACAGTCAGCTATAGTCATTTTATTACAGTCATGTTATTCAATACAAATATAATTACGTTCTATTTTGCATATCGGAGTAAAGAATGTTGGAAAATAAAACTAATGGTTTAATCCAGTGTTAATATCCTTTAGTCGACTAACTGTCAAATGTTTCCCTAAATAAAACTTTAAAATTGCTAAAAATACCATTTCAGAGTGTCTTTAGTTTAGGTTTCCTTCTGTAGTAACACTAGATCAATAGAAAATTACCCTTATACTAGACCTCTTGGAAGACCAGTTCAGAACTGATAAAGCTATTAAGTTAGTGGGTATATAATGAGTTTAGTTTAGAGGTCCTCCAGTAGTAACACTGGACCAATAAACGATGGCCCATATGTAAAGACCTCTAGAGAGAAGAATTTATAACTGACAAACCTATCCAGTGTAAATATAGAGTATGGCAGTCTCCGTTTTTGTGGACAAAGAAGCATTAATTAAACTTGATCGAAAAGATCGTAAGAGTGGTTGGTAAGCACCCTTGAGCGACACCTACATTTACATACACATAGAGAGGATTTTTGTTTATACATATTGTTCGTGCGCAATATAAACAGAAAAACATGTTATTAAATCAAAGGAAATCGAAAGAGTACTCTTGACTTTTAGTTTAATTTAGGTTTCCTCCTGTAGTAACACTAGACCAATAGAGAATGACCCTTACTGGACCTGTATGGAGAACAGTTTATAACTGACAAAGCTATTCAGTATAAATAAAGTTAGTAGGGTGAGTTTAGGTATTGCTCTCTCCGTTTATGGAGGCAAAGAAGCATTAAACTTGATGAAAGAGATTTTAGTATGTTTTGTTTTTCCCCTCATGAAGTGCTTCCAAGACCCTTGAGCGACACCTAGCCTTTACATATACTTATAGAGGATTTCCTGTTACAAATATTGCTCGTTCGTAATATAAACAGATCTTAGTGCATAGTGAAAATGATTTATATTATTATTATTCATATTCATATTTATATTAATATTAAATTAATCAATTTAATCATAATATTAACCAAAACATGTTACTAAAATCGAAACAGTGCTCTTGATTTTCGAGGGTTGAAAACTCTAGTGGAGTTGAATGTAAGTGTTGTCCGAAAACCAAACGAGTTGCTACTGCACTGCCCAAAGTAGATTTGTCCGTCTCTTAAGGGGGTTTTAATTGCGGAGTTATAAGGGATTGGGGAGTTAAAGGTTGGGGAGTTATAAAGGGCGCACGAAAAGGCGGGCGGGATGAAATTAAGGCGGCTGCGGGCGGGCGGGAGGCGAGAAAATTGGGAGAGGAGAAACAGACTTGTTTCCCTTGCAGAAATTTAAATCCGATTATATGATTTTATGTGTGGAATTATGCAATTTGTGACACCTAACAGCAAATGGTGGTCCTGGCTTCAAGGACTTAAATAGGAGGAGGAGTATTGTGTAATGACCCAGAGGTATATTTACAGTGAGCGCATGCATATTGCTCTATGATAAAATAGAGCTCTCAAGCACATTAAAAAATGAATTTTACCAGTTTGAACAAGGACAAAGAATATCAACGTTCTAAAAAGATTTCTATCCAGTCAGATTAAGATCAGCTGTTTCTTATTATGCATCGTTATGCAGATGCTTTGTCCATTTTTTCCTTATCAAAAATTATGTTGCTCCCAGCCGTAGTGAATGCCTGAACTTGTTCAACCTCGTACCCAGGGTTCTCTTAGGTCGGCCGCGCGTGGGAGAAGAGAACCCTGGCAAACACTGCGCACGTGGCGACAAAATAATCCAAGATTTCTGGATTATTTTGTCACGTGATTTATATGCGCAGGGGGGGCGTTTGTACCGCATCGACAGAAGTTGTTTTGCAATACTTTCGATATGTTGATAGATTATTGTGTATATTTTTATAATATTTTTGCTTTTTGGTCGGTACAAATGGATAAAAAGCCACAACATGAGCATCAGAGAAGAGTATATTATCTCATATGTGAACTGTTTTGGATCATGTAGCGTGTGTTAGTGTTTAACTGTGTGAGTTCGTGAGAAAAGGTATCTGTCTTATCTTATTGCATTTTATCGTTGGCCATAAACTTATAAATTATGTTTTAAAATCTGTCTAAGACTCTGCCTAATATATCTGTAGCGACATAGTTTTCTCCTTTTTCTACCCTCATTGTTTTATAATATATATTTTTTGCCAAACTGAAATATATTTAACATAAATATATATTACAGTTATTACAAATATATATTACAATTCACATTTTTATATGTGCATCTGATATGCTCAATGCATGAGTTTTATATGTCTTAAACAACTATAAATTGATATCAACATAGCATACAGTACAGTGTAAAATAACAGTGTTTAATTGATTGTTTAAACTTAGCCAGAAGTTGCTGCATATAAATGCTAATCAGCCTTTAGTAAAAAAGTTCAAAACAAACATTCTGTGTCATGGCAATGAATTTGGTCAATGATTTTCAAGTTAAGTAATTACCTATTTTTTACATCCCATTGAAATTTGTTTCTTGTGCTTTTGTAGCCATGCGAAGAAATTACTCATGTTGATGTTATTTGTTGGGGAAAGAGCAATATCAGGAAAATGGTGGTGATATCGACCAGTTGTAATGGCGAAGGGCTTCAGCTTTCTCAAGTCTTGGAACATCAGCAACTCATCTTTTTATGGCTGTGCTTCTTGGACATTTGCTTTACATTTGATGCCTCGTCCATTGCCTGCACGATTTGTCGGACACCTGCAGCAGCCCTTGATGCCCTTACCATTGCTTTAGTGGTCTAGTTTGCCCCCATTCCTTTCACAACATCCTTGCTCACCCTGTTGCATATCTCCTGGGCCATATCGCAAGCTATATTTTTGCCTTGACCACCGTTCCAGTTTACAAACTGACCCCATGTCAGTCTGTGGGCCATCTCTTCAGACAACATAGCTTCAACTTGGGCGATGCTGGTGAACATTTCAACAGAGTAGTTCTGGCAAGAACTTGACGACTTGAAATACATTAAGAGTCGCTTTTTGTTAATGTTATTCCTTTTCCCATCACCTTGAAAATGACATACAATGTACGGTATTATGATTCTATAACATGCCGCTAGTACATCCAAAGTAAAAGAGGGATTGCATCATAAATTTACAGTAACATTTTACCATGACATTGTTTTATTTTTGTCCTGTCGAATAAATAATTATCTGTCAGTTTTATTTTTTGTTTTATTATTAAATACTGTAGAGCAATTTTTTCAGGTATATCTATCATATTCAATCAGGAGTCCGGGTCTCAGCTAGCTCTAGCCAGTGGATATGTTATGTACAGGTTATTTATATAGTTGACTGCATGGTTTCATTTTGAAAACAAACTGCATTTCTCAAATTAAATACAAGTGTTACCTTCTTTAGTTGTGTCAATCAATTGCAATAGGAATACATAAAGGTCAAGCATGTTCAATCCATAGAATCTGTCAAACACACAGTATATTAGTATCATCAATTATGGATACCATCCGATGCTATGATGTGCATGTGGACATTATTGTTCTGACATTGGAGGCCTACCAATATCCAGAAATTTATTATAGTTTATGCTACCTCATTGCCGTTATTTGACAATAATTATTTTAATTAATTTGACTTATGTAGAAAGTACTATGATTATTTATTTATCAAAATTATCGATCCATAATCTTCATCAGTAAAAAATAAATAAATAACTAGATACAATTTGTAAATAATCATCATGGTATTTTCCACAATATATTATGTCTATTGATCTTAATAATTGTTTTGTGTAAGTCTTATCTCACTCTGTATAGGATTGAGTTAGGCACATCTGGTGCAAACTTTGGAGGAATTGACATAAGTACTGGGGTAACATTAGAACTTATAGACTTAATTGTTTCAAATTGTGACAAGATCAAGTCGGCTACAGAATTGTTTGCTGAATTTGAAATATGGGAAATCACACATGCACAAGCTTTTTTCAAAATTATCATTGATGTTTGTGCTACTTAATTGCATTACAAGTACAGCTACAGTATATAACTATGTGTAAAAATATTAAAATAACTGATATACAGCTGTTAATTTTGAGAAAATGCACTAATTATAGCACTGTACATTATACAATAGCAGTTCATGATTAATTAGGTATGTATACCTACTGCATATATCGAAAATATAAAATAGTTGGTAGAAACAGCACCATACTTTCAGTGTGCACTAGGAGTTGAACCTAGCAAAACAAAATAGTTTCCACACCTGGACACACTTGGTACCAGTATACTTGTATACTCATGCAATAACACCGTCAATGAACCCCAGGAAAGGGCAAGAAGGACAGGCATGATTACTGAAAAAGTTCTACCAATATCGTGAATCCTCACATTGAGTACTATCAAATTTCTTTTGCTGGAATAACTGTCAGTGTAGAATTCCCAGCCCAAGTGAGTAAGATAATTGTTTATAAATCTCAGTGGTTAGCCCCACCCCTCAATGGGCCTAATACTAATTTATGGCTTCTTAACAAAGAGCATCATAATAGAAGAACTTGCAATGCACATTGTCTTTGTACAACACCTCAACATAATGCCTGGTTGACATACATGTTTGTCAGTACAATAAATGAAGTAATAAGAACACATTATGTAAATAACTTTAACCAAAAGCAAAACAGTATAACTTTGATCATTTATTATAATCTGTAATATCCTGGTCTTGTCATCACTTATACCCAAATGTGAACTTTGATTCATAATACACTATTAAATTATACATTTTATAGTAGGGCCACTGGGTCATCAATATGATTTATATATATTAATTGTCATGTGTAATATATGTGTACTCAAACCCTCTTGAAATGAATTGTGCATATTTCATACCTCTGATTTCATACAGTACATCAACAAGGACCCAAAAGTTGTACCAAAATTAGAACAGTTTAAATTCACTCACTTTAATAAAGCCATGAGACTTGAATACTTGATGAATGTAGAACACTCACTGCTTCCAGTCATGTTCCATTAAATACAAGTCTTGAACATAAATTTGAGATGTCCAATCCTAACCAACGTCTGCATTTATTTGATAAAATTGTGCCTTTTTTAAACGTCTGTTAAATCGGTTTTATAAATCATAAAAAATTTCATAATCGGAATTCACTTGATAGTAGCCTGCGAACAGGCTCTTCTTGATCTGTGTCTTGATGTTGGTAACCCCCCGGGACAGATACGGCGAGTACGTAATTCTTGTCGCCACGTGCGCAGCCTTTGCCAGGGTTCTCTTCTCCCACGCGCGGCCGACCTAAGAGAACCCTGGGTACGAGGTTGGAACTTGTTTTCATTGAATTTGGCGCCAATATTGCAGCAGTTTTATTGTATTTTAGTTCTCAACTATACTGCTAGTTTGCACGCGATAGGTTGTTTTGAAAGGTCCTTATTTATTGGCCTTCTACCAGTTTACACTCAATCCAATTAGCTAATCAAGCTAGTCAAAATTTCTATGTGTAAGTAATGCTATGCTCCAGAATTCTCCAAATGGCCCTCAAGAATACATGGAAAATGTTTCGCTGCACTTGGTGAAAGAGCATTTCAGTCGGCTGCTCTACATCTCTGGAACGGATTACCTGCAAATATTCGTGGCATTGATTCGTTTCCATCATTTGAAACACCATTGAAGGCATATTTATCTAGACTAGCTTTTATGTCTTGAACGATCTATTTTAACAATATTTTATCTTGTACGCTTTTAGATATGAGTAGTATTAGGTTCGTTGTTGTAATGTGCATGTGAACATATTCCCATGCGAACATGCTCAATATAAATTCAATAAATTATTGTTATAAGAATACCTCTATGTCAGTTTTAAACAAGGGCGTAGGAAGCGGGGACCGAGGCCCTCCGAATGTTAAACAGGGGGGAAATAGCTTTCGGTCCCGAAAAAATCTTGGAATATAGGCCTACAATGATTTAATTTATCATTAGAGCTAGTATTTGAAGAATACTACAAACTAGAGAGAAATCGCATTGAGGATTATCAATAAATTTCATTGCAAGTCATTTGAGAATTTTCCTTTGTTTACGAAAGAGAATTATTGACGGTTTGCGTAGTATTTTCCCCCTACTATACAGTCAGCTATAGTCATTTTATTACAGTCATGTTATTCAATACAAATATAATTAGGTTCTATTTTGCATATCGGAGTAAAGAATGTTGGAAAATAAAACTAATGGTTTAATCCAGTGTTAATATCCTTTAGTCGACTAACTGTCAAATGTTTCCCTAAATAAAACTTTAAAATTGCTAAAAATACCATTTCAGAGTGTCTTTAGTTTAGGTTTCCTTCTGTAGTAACACTAGATCAATAGAAAATTACCCTTATACTAGACCTCTTGGAAGACCAGTTCAGAACTGATAGAGCTATTAAGTTAGTGGGTATATGAGTTTAGTTTAGATGTCCTCCAGTAGTAACACTGGACCAATAAACGATGGCCCATATGTAAAGACCTTTAGAGAGAAGAATTTATAACTGACAAAGCTACCAGTGTAAATATAGAGTATGACAGTCTCCGTTTTTGTGGACAAAGAAGCATTAATTAAACTTGATCGAAAAGATCGTAAGAGTGGTTATAGTAAGCACCCTTGAGCGACACCTATATTTACATACACATATAGAGGATTTTTGTTTATAAATATTGTTCGTTCGTAATATAAACAGACAAAACATGTTATTAAAGGAAATCGAAAGAGTATACTCTTGACTTTTAGTTTAGTTCAGGTTTCCTCCTGCAGTAATACTAGACCAATAGAGAATTACCCTTACTGGACCTGTATGGAGAACAGTTTATAACTGACAGAGCTATTCAGTATAAATAAAGTTGGTAGGGTGAGTTTAGGTATTGCTGTCTCCGTTTATGGAGGCAAAGAAGAATTAAACTTGATCAAAGAGATTTTAGTATGTTTTGTTTTTCCTCTCGCGAAGTGCATCCAAGACTCTTGAGAGACACCTAGCCTTTACATACACTTATAGAGGATATCCTGTTACAAATATTACTCGTTCGTAATATAAACAGATCTTAGTGCTATATCTTACTAGTGCATAGTGAAAATGATTTATATTATTATTATTCATATTCATATATATATTAATATTAAATTAATCAATTTAATCATAATATTAACCAAAACATGTTATTAAAATCGAAACTGTGCTCTTGATTTTCGAGGGTTGAAAACTCTAGTGCAGTTGAATGTAAGTGTTGTCCGAAAACCAAACGAGTAGCTAGTGCACTGCCAAAAGTAGATTTGTCCGTCTCTTAAGGGTTTTTTTATTGCGGAGTTATAAGGGATTGGGGAGTTAAAGGTTGGGGAGTTATAAAGGGCGCACGAAAATGCCGGCGGGATGAAATTAAGGTGGCAGCGTGCGGGCGGGAGGCGAGAAAATTGGGAGAGGAGAGACAGACTTGTTTCCCTTGCAGAAATTTGAATCCGATTATAAATTCGGCGCGAAAGTGGTCTGACAAGTTTGTGCCTTGTGGTGCTGATATTCGACACCAGAACCCGCTGGTGCAGACATGAAAAACATCTCGTTCAATATTATATGTTTCTGCCACTTGCCTTTGCTGGTCTTTTGTAGTTTTGTAGCCGCATTTTGTCGCTCCATAGCGGGCGAGTAAGGTCATCTTTGAAACGTCACAAGTCCCAGCAATATATAGAATGCCATCGGCGGAAACCATCCAAAAGAATTGATTCATTCTATTTTTCTTCTTATATTAAATACTAACGAATAATGACAGCTCAACAACATTGCTTCTGAAAAGCCGAAAATGGTGTTCTGAAGCAAAAAATCTAAATTAACTACCCTTAACATGCGGTCACTTATTTCTATGGGCGCCAAATTCCCAGTTGGCCTCCCCTGGCGAATGTGAGTCAGCACGCGACTGCTATCCAGTATGTAATGCATGGCTCTTTCTGGACCTCTATAGGGAGACCAGTTTAGGACTGATAGAGCTATCCAGTATAAATAAAGTTAGTTTAGTTTAGGTTTCCTTCTATAGTAACACTAGATCAATAGAAATTGACACTTATACTAGACCTCTTGGAAGACCAGTTCAGAACTGCATGATAGAGCTATTAAGTTAGTGGGAATATAGTGAGTTTAGTTTAGAGGTCCTCCTGTAGTAACACTGGACTAATAAACGATGGCCCATACATAAAGACCTCTAGAGAGAACAATTTATAACTGACAAAGCTATCCATTGTAAATATAGATTTAGTTGGATGAGTTTAGGTATGGCAGTCTCCGTTTATGTGGACAAAGAAGTTTTAATTAAAGTTGATCGAAAAGATTGTAAGACTGGTTAGTAAGCACCCTTGAGCGACGCCTACATTTACATACACATATAGAGGATTTTTGTTTATAAATATTGTTCGTTCGTAATATAAACAGAAAAACATGTTATTAAATTAAAGGAAATCGAAAGAGTACTCTTGACTTTTAGTTTAGTTTAGGTTTCTTCCTGTAGTAATACTAGACCAATAGAGAATGACCCTTACTGGACCTGTATGGAAAACAGTTTATAACTGACAAAGATATTCAGTATAAATAAAGTTAGTAGGGTGAGCTTAGGTATTGCTGTCTCCGTTTATGGAGGCAAGGAAGCATTAAACTTGATCAAAAAGATTTTAGTATGTTTTGTTTTTCCACTCACGAAGTGCGTCCAAGCACCCTTGAGCTACACCTAGCCTTTACATACACTTATAGAGGTGTCCTGTTACAAATATTGTTCGTTCGTAATATAAACAGATCTTAGTGCTCTTATACAAATAATGTTTATGAAAATATTTTGATGAAGTGAAAGATGGAATTTTCCAGTCCACGAGGCGACAGTCGAGTGGAATGGGAAATTCCATCTTTCACCGAATGAAAATATTTTATCTATTGCACGAACGAAAAAATTCATTATTTGTTTTATATGACACCAAACTATATCAATGACAATGTTATGAAAGATTTATTGGAATAAATACAAAACAAAAAGAATACACACCAGAGTTACATGTATATGTAGCCTATGAAGTTCAAAATTAATATACCAATCAAATACAAGTCCCATAAATGTTTTAATGAAGAATGAATAAGATAATGACCAGTGGCGGATTACCCAACAGGCTGAGTAGGCTGAAGCCTACAGGCCCGGGCTTTCAAGAGGCCTGCGATTTTCAGAGAATGCACTGCGCGAAACGATTAGGATTTTGACGTATGGAATTTATGAAAATCCAATCGTGCAATGGAAAAAATCGTGAACGTGCAATAGTTTTTCCGTTTTCATTATCATAATCAACCAATTGAATGACGAGAATCTACTAAGGTGTTATATAAATCTTACTAATGCACAGTGAAAATGATCTATATTATTATTACTCAATTCATAATAATATTTATATTATATTAATATTAAATTATTCAATTTATTCATAATATTAACAAAAACATGTTATTAAAATCGAAACAGTACTCTTAATTTTCGAGGGTTGAAAACTCTGGTACAGTTGAATGTAAGTGTTGGCCGAAAACCAAACGAGTAGTGCACTGCCAAAAGTAGACTTGCTCCAAGTCTGTCTCTTAAAGGGTTTTTTATTGCGGAGTTATAAAGTATTGGGGAGTTAAAAGTTGAGGAGCTATAAAGAGCGCACGAAAATGCGGGCGGGTTGAAATTAAGGCGTGCAGCGGGCGGGCGGGAGGCGAGAAAATTGAGTGAGGAGAAACAGACTTGTTTCCTTGCAGAATTTGAATCCGATTATAAATTCGGCGCGAAAGTGGACTGACAAGTTTGTGCCTTGCGGTGCTGATATTCGACACCAGAACCCGCTGGTGCAGACATGAAAACATCTCGTTCAATATGATATGTTTCTGTCACTTGCCTTTGCTGGTCTTTAGTAGTTTTGTAGCCGCATTTTGTCGCTTCATAGCGAGCGAGTGAGATCATCTTTGGAAGGTCACAAGTCCCATCGGTGGAAACCATCCAAAAGACGAAATCCTGCGTACTTACATTTAGATGTTTAAAGGAAAGTGTTTGTCAGAATTTTCTAAACTATTTTACACTACGAAAGTGAGACTTGAGTCTTGAGGCTGCAAAGAAAGGATTCTATTTCTATGGAAGAAAACTGTACAATGAATTATCTCTAGAATTTCGAAAATCAGAGACTCTATAACTTTTTTGAAAGGACTTTAGTCTAATGTTTATAGTTAAGATGATCTTTAACTTATCAATTTGTATTGTATAGCTTGTAAATAGTCTATAGTTTTTAGTCACAGGGCCTCCGTTGATAACAGTTTGTGAATTTCTCACATAACTGGTTGGGCTATCCTGTATATAAATTCGCATGTAATAATTATAATGGAAACTTTATTAATTACGATCAATGTTTACACACTACAGTGATAAACCTCTCTTTGCAGGTAGTTTACCAGTGTCTACTTGAATTAACTCTACATATATGACAAAAATATTAGTATGACATTAGTTGTGGGTTATCCCATTATTTGTTACGTTGACAGAATATATAATATGAGGCCCTGACACAAGTGTTAATAATTTTCCTAATGAAGTACTTTCTACACTGCTCATCAAACTTCAGATCTTTCAACATTTCAAAAAATCCAGTGATGATTGATTGAAAACTCCCAATGAACTGGTAGATAAATGTACAAATTAAATTTTACTGTTTCATATTTTTTGTTCTGTTCGTTAATTAGTTATTGATATTTTTGTCTTTTACGGGTTACATTAGTAAGCAGATTAGATTCAAATCCGACAGTAAGTTATTGATAACAGATGTACTGATATAGCCACAGGTGCCGGCCGCCGGGACCCCCTTTCTCACAACTGTCCTGTAATTTTCTCCTAAACACTATTAAACAAAATGTAGATTTACATGGTACCTATGGCAAACTCCACATAATGATATGAATAATTATAATTATATAGTCTATTGTTTGATATCCAAGGACCACGTCTTTATTTCCAAATTTCATTGAATGTTGCAGATTTTACCTTGTATCTTCCTTGGTGTCACGTTTCACATAGTAATGAAAAAGATCCATTGATTTGCGCTGCCAATTCTTCTAGGTGCCTAATAAGAACATCAATCAGAGAACCTCGTATAAGTATCCTACAGTATGTAACATTTATCTTTCAGATTAAGGGGAACTTTCTACCAGTCGGGTATACCCATGAAGACATTGATGCCCTATTTGGTTGTTTCTCCAAGCATCTTAAATTTCTGGATGTATATACAGTTGATGGTAAGTTCTGTACCATGCAATAATATTATATTTTATAAGACCTGTGGAGCAAGCAGGATTCATTTAATAATGAAGTTGTGAAGTTACAATTCGTCCGTAATTCATTCTGTATTTAGAAGAAACCCAGTGTTTTCAGATTAACAAGATTATCATTGTTGTAGCACACACTACTAAAGGTAGTAGAGCTCCAACTGTTGGACAGTATAATTCAGTTCTCACAATAAAATATTTTGTTGATAATACAAGGTGCTCCTGACCACTTAAACACTATCATTATAGATCTACAGAATGTATATGAACAGTGTTCAAACAAACCCCACCCAGAATCAAGTAGACCATAAAAAATGTACGACATTAAGAAGTGGTTAAATCCTCACAGTCACGACCTGCACAAGCATGTTCTTCCACACTGTTTCAAGTTTGTAAGGAATGACAAAAATGAAGCTGTGATGTATTACAGGAAATGGAGTGGTGACGAGTGGATGGGTCCTGTACGGCTATTGAAGGTAAAGGTGTTTCTACAACAACTAGGCTTTCAGAATAATACGAAGTAGGCGGCTGCCCTCAAAAAAGTAGCCGTCTGTGACAATAGTGATCGAGAGTAAAAAAAGTTTAAAATCTAGCAAATTCAAGACATTTAATATATTTATAGCTTTTTTCGATGAAAAGTAGCCGGCAGTAAAACTGAAAGTAGCAGAGGAACTCCGGTGGCCACCTGCTTATTCTGAATGCCCTGAACGACTTATATATTAATATAGGCATTCATGTTTGAAGAATAGCATATTCAAATGTAAGAAGCATGCCTGAACATTTCTATAAAGTTGAAATGTTCATTATTGAAAAGCATTAGTGTATTACACTGTAGAATTTGTTAATAAGTACTAGACAAGAGGGAAATGTTGAATCCTTGAGTATTAAAAGAAAAGCTGAAACTGAGTATGCAATTCAGTGATAACACTAACTCAAGAAAGTTAAATTGATCACGGTTCTATTATTTGTCTAGTCAATACCTCATGACATGCCAACCCTTCTATCACCAGACTTCTCAAAAGTGGACTTACGAAAGCTCACAGCCGACTTGCTAAAGTGGTATTCCGTAATGCCGCCAACGGCCAAAGAGTGGTGGGAAAGCTTCTTAGAGACCTTGGAAAATACAACATCCAATCATAATCCACAAGACAATTCTTGTCCAATCTTTTCATTGAAAAATCAGCTCGAAAGGCCATTTAATACAGAGACAGAGGAAACAGCTGAGACACCAGCGCCATTATTAGAACTAAGACAAAAGAAGCTGGAACCAATGGAAGAGGTAAATAGTTATTTAGTTGTTTAAAAATATGACCTAATTTGGAAGGTTGTTTCAGCTGGCCAAAAATATTTCTGGCTATTTATAGATTACTGAACCCATTAAGCTACAATGCATCTCAATACGTACTACTTTATTGTTTAACTCTGTTTAATGCCAGACAATTTTACTCATCTAGGGGAGAGCCTTGCATGTTAATGGTTGATATTGAAAATTGCCAGTATGGTGCTTCAGTTGATATTCATTCACTAGATTTGTACTGGCCCCTACCAGGCACCTGCATCCCGTGGTATTAGCATGGATGATAACTATTTGGTTTGTTTTAAAAAAACAGCTTACCGTATAATGAATAGTTTTATGGTCTCTTACTTGATACAACCAGTAATGAAGAATATATAGTTTATGCCATGTGTGTTTTCAAGGCTTCTTCTTACAATTACTTATATACACTGCTACAAACACACATGGCATAAACTATATATTCTTCATTACTGGTTGTATCAAGTAAGCGACCATAAAACTATTCATTATACGGTAAGCTGTTTTTTTAAAACAAACCAGAAAACACTAAATTAACTCAACAACTTCGTTACAACAGACAAAATTAACTTTAAAATCAACCAAAATGGCGTCCAAGGACAGCTGAGTAGATGTCGATAAATTAGCAATTACCTGGCAATACTGACCATATATGAATGCATATATAAGGCAATCATTGCCTTACCTAAATGCACAACACCATCATTTTTTGAGAATAAATCTGGATCAATTTGGTATAACAAATCCTTCTGAAAACACTGAATTCGATTGTATTGGATCATATATTAAAAAAAATATGGGGAAAATGTACAAAATATACATTTTGCAATCAGTTATTTCATTGCCAGCAAACAAGGTGTCCGAATTTCGGACTCTCTTTTCCTACCACTTTTCCATTTCTTGACAATTATTTCGTTGCCGGCAAAAAGGTGTACGAATTTCGGACTCCCCTTTCTTATCAATTCTCCATTTTTTTACAATGATTTCATTGCCAGCAAAAAAGGTGTCCGAATTTCGGACTCCCTTTTCTTATCATTTCTCCATTTTTTGAGAATTATTTCATTGCCGGCGAAAAGGTGTCCGAATTTCGGACTCCCCTTTCTTATCAATTCTCCATTTTTTTACAATGATCTCATTGCCAGCAAAAAAGGTGTCCGAATTTCGGACTCCCTTTTCTTATCATTTCTCCATTTTTTGAGAATTATTTCATTGCCGACGAAAAGGTGTCCGAATTTCGGACTCTCTTTTCCTACCACTTTTTTTTCTTGACAATTATTTCGTTGCCGGCAAAAAGGTGTCCGAATTTCGGACTCCCGTTTCTTATCATTTCTCCATTTTTTTACAATGATTTCATTGCCAGCAAAAAAGGTGTCCGAATTTCGGACTCCCGTTTCTTATCATTTCTCCATTTTTTTACAATGATTTCATTGCCAGCAAAAAAGGTGTCCGAATTTCGGACTCTCTTTTCCTACTACTTTTGCATTTCTTGACAATTATTTCGTTGCCGGCAAAAAGGTGTCCGAATTTCGGACTCCCGTTTCTTACCAATTCTCCATTTTTTTACAATGATTTCATTGCCAGCAAAAAAGGTGTCCGAATTTCGGACTCCCTTTTCTTATCATTTCTCCATTTCTTGACAATTATTTCGTTGCCGGCAAAAAGGTGTCCGAATTTCGGACTCTCTTTTCCTACTACTTTTGCATTTCTTGACAATTATTTCGTTGCCGGCAAAAAGGTGTCCGAATTTCGGACTCCCCTTTCTTACCAATTCTCCATTTTTTTACAATGATTTCATTGCCAGCAAAAAAGGTGTCCGAATTTCGGACTCCCTTTTCTTATCATTTCTCCATTTTTTGAGAATTATTTCATTGCCGGCGAAAAGGTGTCCGAATTTCGGACTCCCCTTTCTTATCAATTCTCCATTTTTTTACAATGATTTCATTGCCAGCAAAAAAGGTGTCCGAATTTCGGACTCTCTTTTCCTACTACTTTTCCATTTCTTGACAATTATTTCGTTGCCGGCAAAAAGGTGTCCGAATTTCGGACTCTCTTTTCCTACTACTTTTGCATTTCTTGACAATTATTTCGTTGCCGGCAAAAAGGTGTCCGAATTTCGGACTCCCGTTTCTTACCAATTCTCCATTTTTTTACAATGATTTCATTGCCAGCAAAAAAGGTGTCCGAATTTCGGACTCCCTTTTCTTATCATTTCTCCATTTCTTGACAATTATTTCGTTGCCGGCAAAAAGGTGTCCGAATTTCGGACTCTCTTTTCCTACTAATTTTGCATTTCTTGACAATTATTTCGTTGCCGGCAAAAAGGTGTCCGAATTTCGGACTCCCCTTTCTTACCAATTCTCCATTTTTTTACAATGATTTCATTGCCAGCAAACAAGGTATCCGAATTTCGGACTCCCTTTTCTTTTCATTTCTCCATTTTTTGAGAATTATTTCATTGCCGGCGAAAAGGTGTCCGAATTTCGGACTCCCCTTTCTTATCAATTCTCCATTTTTTTACAATGATTTCATTGCCAGCAAAAAAGGTGTCCGAATTTCGGACTCCCTTTTCTTATCATTTCTCCATTTCTTGACAATTATTTCGTTGCCGGCAAAAAGGTGTACGAATTTCGGACTCTCTTTTCCTACTACTTTTCCACATTTCTTGACAATTATTTCGTTGCCGGCAAAAAGGTGTCCGAATTTCGGACTCCACTTTCTTATAAATTCTCCATTTTTTTACAATGATTTCATTGCCAGCAAAAAAGGTGTCCGAATTTCGGACTCCCTTTTCTTATCATTTCTCCATTTTTTGAGAATTATTTCGTTGCCGGCGAAAAGGTGTCCGAATTTCGGACTCTCTTTTCCTACCACTTTTCCATTTCTTGACAATTATTTCACTGCCGGCAAAAAAGGTGTCCGAATTTCGGATTCCCTTTTCTTATCAATTCTTCATTTTTTTTACAATGATTTCATTGCCAGCAAACAACTCCCTTTTCTTATCATTTCTCAATTTTTTGACGATCTTTCATTTCGAGCAAAAAAGGTGTCCGAATTTCGGAATCCCTTTTCATACCATTTCTCTTTTTCCACATTTCATTATTTTTGCAGACAATTAAAATATTTTAGTTGAAAATAAGTTTTATTCCTAGAAAGTGAATATTCCATACCATATTTTGCAAAAAATTACATTTTTCACAAAATTTATTTTCCTTTCTTCAAATTTCTTTAATTTTGATTGATTTTGAATATGAAATATATGTAATTCGCAAAATCATCTTAAACTAACACGAAAATAAGCTGATAATTTTTTATTCCGCAAAATTCAGTTATCTTTTTAAATGTCATTTTAACACTTTTTTGCAAAAAATTATGGATATTTCTTTAATTTGAAATTGCTACTTTGGAATTATTCAAAATTGTTTGGAACGCGTTTATAATAGTAATAATAATAATAATAATAATAACTAATAAATAATATATCCTAAAGGTAAGTATCTTAGTGTTTGTTGATCTGTACAGTATTTTTAAAACTTTGTAAGCAACAGTTTGCTTACACAGTTGTACAATATACCTAAAATAACTAATTATAATTTATACAGTTTAAAATGTTTGAGAAGTAGCGCTCTCGGCGTTCTCAATACTAAAATCAATGTTCCTGATGTCGTACTTGATTTTTCTTGCCCTTGAACCCCTCAGGCAGGAAGTGCCGATCTCAATAAAGCGAAAGAAGTTCTAGCTCTTATCGGCAACTCATAGTTGTCGCATACTCTTCGCCTTTCTTTATGGCTACCAGCTCTGCCAATCGACTATGGCATCTCATACACTCTTTGCCCATACCGCCTGTGGTGGTGAATACGAGTGGCGTAAATGTTCCTTGTTCTATTTCGAGGACTCTCCTTGCATAGAGGCGCTTCTTCTCGTTTTCATGCATCTGGTAGACTTGGCGTAGCTCAAAGTTCTTATACGAATCAGCATTGGGGTGACAAATCCTAACATCAAAAAAGGCTGATCGTTGACGTTCCCAGAAACCACGCGCACGAATGTCGAGTCTAGCATCAAGTGCTCCGTTAGAACCATCATTAAGTTGCTCTCCCTAAATATCTTGTAGGACAGGCTCGACTTGGCCGGACATCACTACAAACAATATTAAGGAGTTCCGCTTCCAGATCTCTCAGCTCATTGTGGCGCATAATTACAAAGCCTCCACGTTTGCAAATCATAGCGTGGTCGACCGTGAAGGCATCACCACATACACATATGGAGGGGATGTCGTCAATTGGCCAGTCATAGCGCAACTTTACGGCGTCGCGAAATTCTCTCTTATTCAAGTTAAATCCTAGTTCTTTAAGTGGAAGTGTTGTGAGCTACACAGATGATCCTTTTTCCGAAGCTACATCTAATATACGCTGAATTCTTGGTGGTGCACTCTCTCTAAAACGTTCTGCCCTATCCTCCCATTCTTTAACCCTTTCTTTTCTGACGACTTGTTGCGCTGATTTTCATAATTATGCGACTCGTCCGGTAGCTGATGCGACTGAGCTACAATCTTATCAACAAGGGACGCTGTTACTCTTTTAGACGAGGCATACTCGCGCCCTGCCTCGTGGCTTGGATTTTCCATGCCCAGGCCACCCAGACGTGCTGGAAGTGCTAGAATGTCCCGATCGAGTTGATTACACTTGTGTTCTGTGATAGCAGGGATGAGAATCTGCGATATTTCCCTCTCAAGTGGCTCTAATAAATCCTGTATGTCTGACAGGGTTCTCAAGAAGTAGGTCCAACGATGTTTCAAGCCGAATGTGTATGCGGCGTAGGACGCTTGTGGTTGAGACAGCGCAAATTCGGCTAATTTCGTCACTTCGTTGACCCAATTGGAGACCTTCTCATTAACATATTCCTCCAGATACTCTCGTGAACCTAACGCTGCTCCGAGATGTTTTTGCCCTTGCACTGTTACGTTAATAGCCGTTCCATGAAAGGCTTCTCTCACACTTTCTTCCTTATCGGGCTTAACAATAATCCAGCATTTCTCATCTTTCGGAAAATAGCCCAGGTTTGGACCAAGAGTATTCAATGCATCCCACCAATCTTTGATTTGTGTCACACGACCAGCTCCACTTGCATCATCTGCGAACCAACATTGCTTCACAGTAGATTGTGCCTGCAGGCTCGTGCTTAAAGGCAGGATGCTTATCGCGTTAAATACCATAGCCAGTGGATCTCCGTGTGTTGTTCGCTCTGCTGACACAATGTCTCTGCCGCCAACAATAAATAGCCGAGCTGGCTGTCTGTAGGTGTTTATAACATAGGCAGCGATTACCGGGCATAACAAACGGATGTTGTGCAATGCCACAGTTCTATTGAGTGCATTGAATGCATTAGAAGCATCAATATACCTAAAATAAATAATTATAATTTATACAGTTTAAAATGTTTGAGAGGTAGCGCTCTCGGCGTTCTCAATACTAAAATCAATGTTCCTGATGTCGTACTTGATTTTTCTTGCCCTTGAACCCCTCAGGCAGGAAGTGCCGATCTCAATAAAGCGAAAGAAGTTCTGGCTCTTATCGGCAACTCATACAGTACTGCCTAGAAGTAAGTTAACACTGCGGTTCGGTTGCAGTTCGTGCGGTTAGCGGGTGCGGTGCGTGCGGTTAGCGGGTGCTGTGCGTGCGGTTAGCGGGTGTCGTGCGTGCGGTTAGCGGGTGCCATGCGTGCGGTTAGCGGGTGCCATGCGTGCGGTTTGCGGTTGCGGTTCGTGCGGTAATCACACGTCAAACAGAAAAACCACTGCGTCGTGTTCCGACGGTTTCCGATACAACTGTTATTATGCGGCAAACGGACTTGTGCCTATATGGATTAATTTGTTTACTAAATTACTACCTTCACTAATAAACTGTATAACATACACAACTGATATGAATTTATATTATGAATATAAAGAGAATGAGGAGTTAGGACAAAGTATAAACTCAGATCAACAAACGTGTCACCAATACAAACCCTACGGGTTTGCCGCATGATATTTGCGTGTTAGTAAACAAGAAACCGTAATGTGATAAGCGACACTTTTATAAATCTATTCAATCGCTCTACAGCTCTACTATATTAATTCTACTTTGCTATAAAATATGACGCAACGGTTGATAAAATTGTGTTAAGTTACTTCTAGGCAGTACTGTAGTTGTCGCATACTCTTCGCCTTTCTTTATGTCTACCAGCTCTGCCAATCGACTATGGTATGTCCTACACTCTTTTCCCATACCGCCTGCGGTTGTGAATACGAGTGGCGTAAATGTTCTTGCTCTACTTCGAGAACTCTCCTTGCACAGAGGCGCTTCTTCTCGTTTTCGAGCATCTTGTAGACTTGGTGTAGCTTCAGGTTCCCTAATATCAAAAAAAGGCTGATCGTTGATGTTCCCAGAAACCACGCGCACGAATGTCGAATCTAGCATCAAGTGCCCTGTTGGAACCATCATTAAGTTGCTCTCCCTAAAGATCTTGTAGAACAGGCTCGACATCACTACAAACAATATTGAGGAGTTCCGCTTCCAGATCTCTCAGCTCATTGTGGCACATAATTGCAAAGCATCCACGTTTGCAAATCATAGCGTGGTCAACCGTGAAGGCATCACCACATGCACATATGTAGGGGATGTCGTCAATTGGCCAATCATAGCGCAACTTTTCGGCGTCGCGAAATTCCCTCTTATTCAAGTTAAATCCTAGTTCTTTGAGGGGAAGTGTTGTGAGCCACACAGATGATCCTTTTGGTAGTGCACTCTCTCTAAAACGTTTTGCCCTATCCCCCAATTCTTTAATTTTGTCTTTTCTGACGACTTGTTGCCCTGATTTTATATGCGACTCGTCCGGTTGCTGATGCGACTGCGCTACAATCTTATCAACAAGGGACGCTGTTACTCTTTTAGACGCGACATACTCGCGCACTGCCTCGTGGCTTGGATTTTCCATGCCCACGCCACCCAGACGTGCTGGAAGTGCTAGAATGTCCCGATCGAATTGATTGCACCTCTGGTCTGTGATAGCAGGGATGAGAATCTGCGATATTACTTTCTCCAGTGGCTCTAATAAATCCTGTAGGTCTGGCAGGGTTCTCAAGAATAGGTCCAACGATGGTTCAAGCCGAATGTGTATGGTGCATTGGTGCGTATGGTGCGTATAGGCTAATTTCGTCACTTCGTTGACCCAATTAGAGACCTTCTCATTAACATATACTCTCGTGAACCTAACGCTGCTTCGAGACGTTTTTTCCCTTGCACTGTTACGTTGATAGCCAGAGGAGGAATGAGGGTCTTCCCGAAATGCAACGCGCCTCAATGCGGTCATTATTATTCAAAATCCTTATTCTCAACGCGCCGTTCGATTAAAAACTGTTGAAATTTATTGCGATTTTTGCTGTGAAGATCTCGTTTTCTCAAAGGTATGTTTTGATAACTTTTTTGTTTAGTAATTTAATAAAATAATTTTGGAATAATTTTGTATATATATCGCATTTTAGTTATGTTAAATTCCCATTGTATTTATGCATGTTTCGGGTCAGTGAACATGACCTTAAAGTGGCATTGAAATATTCATGACTAAATTACACTTTTTTACAAGGAAACTAAAATAAAATCATATCAGTGAATTCAGGAATGTTTACTCTTTATAGTGATACTTTAAAACATGAATTTACTCCATAAAACCGAAGAGTTATCGCGGTTTGAAAATGAGCTACTTTTGCTAATAATATTCTAACCCTATGGCATTGAAATATTGATGAGTAAATTACACTTTTTTACAAGGAAACTAAAATAAAATCATGTCAGTGAATTCAGGAATGTTTATTCTTTATAGTGATACTTTAAAACATGAATTTACTCCATAAAACCGAAGAGTTATCGCGGTTTGAAAATGAGCTATTTTTGCTAATAATATTCTAACCCTATGGCATTGAAATATTGATGAGTAAATTACACTTTTTTACAAGGAAACTAAAATAAAATCATGTCAGTGAATTCAGGAATGTTTATTCTTTATAGTGATACTTTAAAACATGAATTTACTCCATAAAACCGAAGAGTTATCGCGGTTTGAAAATGAGCTATTTTTGCTATATTCTATTAACCATTTAACCCTGATGGCGGGAATATACCCGCGTGGAGGTGGTTTTGGCGCGACGAAAACTACTGTATGGATCGCTTTCTTCTTTGATAATTTTGAAAATACACATGTGTTGCTACTTATTTTATTTCATTGTTACCTTTTATGGTTAGGTTTCGTTATATTTGAGTACATTTTATTGTATTTTTTCATTTATAGAGTAAATTTTGCAGTATTATAATAATGGCAACTAATAATAGCGATGCTGTCATTAGTGAGGAAGAAAATGAAACTGCTAAGCATGTATATATAATAATAATAATAATAATATTTAAATTTTATATAGCGCATCTTCCATAAATGTCCAGAAGCGCTTCACATTAAAATCAATGTTAAAAATATGATTAAAAAGACGATTAGTTTAGGTTAAATTATGTTAAAAAGACGATTAATTTAGGATTATAAAAAATCGACTATCTCACAATATCTAAGTGAAAGTTATATAAAATCCTTATATGCTATTTTAAACAAATGTGTTTTCAGTCCTGACTTAAAACTGTTTACGGACTCGAATGATCTTAGTTCCAGTGGTAAGTTATTCCACAATGTTGGTGCGGCTACAGAAAAAGATCGTCCACCATAGTATTCTGAGTTGTACTTAGGTGTTACCAACTTTCTATCAGCTGAAGATCGTAAATTACGCCCAGGAACATAGACCTTCAGCATGTCGGTAATATATGACGGTGCTGTTCCAGATAGGGCCTTATCGACTAGTAATATAATTTTATATTCAATTCTTTCCTTTATCGGCAGCCAGTGCAATCCAAACAAGACAGGTGATATATGATCTCTTTTTCTTGACAAGATGATAATTCGTGCTGCTGCGTTTTGTTCTTTCTGCATTCGTTGCAAAAGAGTATTTGGTAGACCATACAAAAGCGCATTTCCAAAATCCAATCGTGATGTAACCATAGCATGTACTAAAGTTTTTGCAGATTCAGGACTAAGATATTTCCTTATTTTCCTTATTTTCCTCAGATAGTAAAATCCGGATTTGCACACAGCTATTATTTGTGTTTCCATTGTTAAATGTGAGTCCATAATAGTGCCAACATTCCTTGCTTTTTGGGATAGATCAATGACGTCATCACAAACAGTTATAGATGCTGAAAATGGGCATGGACGATAACGAGACGATAGCAACATTATCTCTGTCTTATCACTGTTTAGCTTTAATTTATTTTCAGATAGCCATTCACTTATTTTCCTAATACAGTCCTCGACTTTAAACTTTGCCTCAGCTAGTTTATCCGGGTCATCTGATTTAAAGGTGATATATAGTTGTGTGTCATCAGCATAGAGGTGGTAATCCATGTCATGCTGAGAACAGGGATTATGTGCATTAAATACCATATGTACAAACTCCGGCGTTAAATTCTGGTTATTTGTCTGACTAAGTCTAGGTGTATGAGCCAGTCTATTGGTGATACACCAGGGAAACCAGATCGAAAAACAAGAAGACTTTAACAACCAGTCGAAGAGTTACACAACATCACCAAAGACAAAGGTATAAATTGTAATTTGTATATTTAATTATATGCAAGTATCATAACAGATCTGTTTGAGCATGTAATAATCAAGAAAATTACATCATATTCTGACGTTTTCTGTCTTGCCAAATACAATTATGCACTGGTCAGTCAATGTAAATCCCTAATATCCCAAAACCAGGACTAATATGGGATTGGCAGAGAATTACAAGAATTTTTACTTGTACCCCAGTGCCACTCTGTCAGCAGCAATGTCTTACCTGTACATAATAATCGTTTGCAAGCAATTTCTCAGAGCAATCTCCTCCCAGTCAAAATTGCAATATTGTGCGACAATGTTGCTCACAAGCTAGAGAACATCTGGTTTGACTGTAATAATTATGCCGAGTGTTTCTAAGAACTATTTAATAAGCATTTAATATTTTTTGCTTTAATTATAAAGTTTCCTGGCAGAAAGATTAGGCTGACTCCTACAAAGTGCTTGTCAGTGGAGCAGTACTGTCAGTAAATGGGTTATTAGTAATCTATAGAAAGATTTATGACGTTCGAATGTTGAATGAATGTCCATCTGACCATCTTTAAGCACCATTTATTTCTTTACAAATATGGTTGTTTTTTATTGCTCTGTGACAATATTAATGATGATATGGAGCAAAAATTTTTCCAGCAGAGAGATCAATCAGCTGGTTTAAAATTATATACTTCTACCCTTATAGAGTTATGTGTGACTTGTGGATCAGTTTTTTTTTTTTTTTTCAGCTTCACATTTTTGTAATACTGGAAAAAAAAATTATTACATTTATTACATACCTTGTATATATGTTTTGTCTGCTGCCTCCACTAACCACACCACCCCACCCCACCACCACCAACATAATAATATATATAATATAATATAATAGCCAATTATATGCCAGTTGTCATTGTGAAACACTAAAAATTTCAATGCATTTGTGTCTCGAACATTGTGTGGTTCATGTTCCACTTTGAATGTCAACTCTACCTTCTGCACATGCACCTTGTGAGTGCTGCTTGGTATCTGTTCTCTTGCCAAAATCCAACAACAACAAACTTTTCAAAATACATAGATATAACATCCAAACTATTGTCCTCATCATCAGACATTTCATCATCCGCACATTGTCACCAAAGGCAGTATTTTCCACATCCAAAATTTCTGTCAATTGTTGAATTTTCTCAACTTCATCTACATTCACTGCCTCAGTTTTACCAACACTAGCACCACTAGACAGGTCTTCGTTCTTTACCGCTCGGTGTGTATCAATATTTGCCAAACAAATAGGATTTAGTAGTTGTTTAAAACAATCAGGCCTTAAAATATCGGTCGGTCACGGACATTGTCCGACCCATTCGTGAAATTGTCCGACGTAGAGCGGAAAGCACCGGACATTCGGTCCGACCCAAATGAAACTGAGGTTTATTGTTTATCCGGCCTGATTGTATTATGGATTGGATATTATGGACTGATATCCATTGTCCAAGTCTTAACGACGGATTTAAGGCGAAAAAAGCAATGAATTATTCAGCGTTCTTCAAGCCGTGTACACATTTTTTTTCCAAGTGGCAAGGAAAGTTAGTTTTGGCTTAGAAATAAGTATGAATGACAGTTATGACACAACTTATTTAATATCGGCACAACATTTACTGTTCAAAATTTAATTAACACATTGTGCTGATATTAATTTGTGTCATTTTTACTTATTTCCGAGCCAAACTGAACTCAAGGTCGTCGGACATTTTGTCAGACGACTATACCGACCGATATTTTAAGGCCTGACAATTACATTCAGTTGGATTGTCTAAAGGTATTGTGGAAGTACATTATCCAGCTCATCATTTTGAATATCCGGGTCACCTGGAGGGACTGCTTGGGATGTTGGTGATGGTAAAATATCAAACTCTCACAATATGACAATATTACATAGCCGGCCACATCCATCCCTATTTCAATGGGGTCGTGGAACTATACAAATGGAAGTAAGAAACACATTGAGTAAGAACAAAGTCAAGGTAAAGGACTTAAATATCAGTCTATAACAATGGCGTGTTTAATATTAATATAAAAAGAAATAAAAAATCTATTTTATGTCCTGAATTACAGTATATCAACTATATTTATATATTATAATCAATTTTCACTACATTTTTACTGATTAAATCATTTCTTATTCAAAGATATTTATGTACTGTAAACATATTGTGTGTATTTCTTATCTATCTTATCTGTTTTTAACGTTTCTATTTTTTTGAAATATACGAAATGTATTTCAACCAAAATTATGTATATACAGTATTAAAACTTAAAAGCATGCGTTTAAATCATCTCACCTTGAAAACGCAACTGGTATACACTTCTATCAATGCAGGGCTACTACAATCGGCGAACATTTCTTCGATTTTTATGCCTTTAACAACTGATGGAATAAGGGCTGTTCGTCGAATGTCCAAACTATCCATAAAACATTTATGAACCTCGCAGCATTCTAGTTGAACGCACGGTAATCCATCTGTGATCATATTCACAGGGTTTTTCGACACACAATGAACATAAAGAAGTCCATGCCCATCTAATTCAAAAGCTTTCATCCCAGTAATACTGCGAAAACTCGCCATTTTAAAATATTTACTTTTACTATAATGTCTGAGTTGTGATATGTGAACGCAGCGAGCAACAATCGAACAATGACGGAGCAGGCCGAGAAATCGATTATATATTTTAAACCGCCCCGGCGCTAGTTGCATTTCGGGAAGACCATCATTCCTCCTCTGGTTGATAGCCGTTCAATGAAATGCTTCTCTCATACTTTCTTCCTTATCGGGCTTAACAATAATACAGCATTTCTCATCTATCGGAAAATATCCTAGGTTTGGACCTAGAGTATTCAATGCATCCCACCAATCTTTGATTTGTGCCACACGACCAGCTCCACTTGCATCATCTGCGAACGAACATTGCTTCACAGTAGATTCTGCCTGCAGGCTCGTATTTAAAAGCAGGATGCTTATCGCGTTAAATACCATAGCCAGCGGATCTCCTTGTGTTGTTCCCTCTACTGACACAAGCTCTCTGCCGCCAGCAATAAATAGCCGAGCTGTCTGTCTGTAGGTGTTTATAACATAACCAGCGATTATCGGGCATAACAAGCGGATGATGTGCAATGCCACAGTTCTATTGAGTGCATTAGAAGCATCAATAAGTATAACAGTATCAATGTCATCGGCTTCAAATAGGGTGTTCATTGCATGTATTGCAGCCTCACCTCCAGACCTTTGCCCAGCACACAATTGTTGTGATCCACTTGCTTCCACAACCTCTTTCTTAACAAAATTCATGACACATTTTGCACTTATTCTCCTTATTACCTCCCCTACTCCAATAGGTCTTACTGCACCTTCACCTTTGTCAACGGGAATTAAACGGCTAGCAATCAAGGCTTCTATAGTGGTAGGATCAATATGTTGTGTGCACAAAGTCCTGATCATTAAGGCTATAGCCTCGCACAGCCTTGTAGATGATTGCTTAAATGACTTGCAAGCCAATATTCTTCTAAAGCCTATAGCATCGGCACCAGACGGGCCTCCGGATCCCTTTGTTCTCAAAGCGGCTTTCATCTCACCATTTATCTCTAAGTAGACTGATTCGGGTATCTCGTCTTCGATCGGGCAAAATAGTACCGACTCCAGTTTTATTTATAATAATAATAACAATAATAATAATAATAATATGTTCCTGTCTAGGTTTATGCAAAAATGAGGTATTTGTTCATCACGTGTGTACTGTATTTTCGCCCAATTAACAATTCGACAACCTGTCCCAGTTGGCTATTGGCGTTTGGCGAAATGTAAGTACATTCATGAGCATTTTCAATCATTCATGAACATTTTCGCAATAATGTTCCACATTATTTTGCTCGTAACTAAGCGTAATTTTTTCATATGGACACAATGAAAAATTGAAATAGTTCTTAACATACAGTACACGTTTAGTGCTTCCATAGTCGCTTATTGAAAATCCTCTCACAATTTCTAAATTTCTTTTTTTCCCTGTACTAAATACCATCGCTCAAACGGTGACTGTATAAATGAGTAGGTATCACTTTATTTAAATGTTTATAACAAACAGAACTTTAACAATTATAACATAATTCTAAATCTATTAATGTTTTTAGTTAATAGAGGTCCAATTTTTGTATAAACAAACACAACTTTAACAAATAAATGTACTGTTTTATACGTTTTTGGTTAACATAATTCCAACATTTGTCTCTGTGAAATCACAGCTCTGTGAGCACATCAATGATTTTCCCCTCCCCAAGATTATATGCTATCGTAATATTATTACTATCAAGTTGCATCATGTCAGTAACTGTTTCGTCATCGTCCTCAGCCGTTATTTCCCTTTCGTTTACTGCCAATATTTTCATGAGTTGCGAGTGGAAGACAGTGAGGTAAAAGTTTTCTTTTGTTTCCACATTCTGTACAAACAGCCGGGCATACCAATTAGGATTTTCTTTTGACACTCGTTGCTTTACTTTACCGGATTCAAATTTGATAGTTTTCCCTGTTCCCTCAACCTTTTTACCACAGGCATTGCAAGAGTTATACTTGTTCAAAGTTTTCACCCCGATGATTGAAACAATTCCCTGCCTTGCGACCAAATCTGCTATAGCTGGACTAACATCTGGCAGCACTTCATCAAAGGCCTCGAAACCAGATTTGGCGGTGTTGACAAAAATCTCATTGGTATAACCATTTTCTTCACTCTCAAGTTTGTGAAAACGTATGTTTGATTATCTTCTACACTATCAATCCACTCTTCCCAGAGAACAGCCTTAATTGTTCCGGTCCGATCTTGCAGGACACACGAGCGCTTTTGAACCGAGCCATTCTCCCACTTGACCATTTTTGGACCTGAAAGGTGTTTAACTGTGGCTTTAACCAAAACAAACCGATTAACTTTTGATCGTCGATATGTTAACCAAACAACTTGTGGAAGACTCTGCTCGAGTGAAGGGTAATAGCTCGTCATGATTCGTAATTGTTGTTGACCTCTTGATCACAATATTGTTGAATTTCTCTTTGTATTATATTGAAATCGTCGTACTTTCACAGGACTTTCATTTTCCATAGCCTTTCTCAATGGATTGACCTTCTCTGGAGAAAAGCAGATTGCTTTCTTGGTGGCCTCTTCTGATGTTTGAAGGGTGACTATTATAATTAACTTTACCAGCTTTCTGAACAGCCAGAACATCATGCACATAACAAAAAAATTCTGGGTCTAAAATTGAATAAATAATTTTAATTATTAAAGTTGTAATAGGTCTTAATAGATAGGTCTGGATTCAAAAATTAAATTTTATAAATATACACAACTATACTCACTGTTATTCTTATCTTGTTTGAAATGTAGTAGACTATCATTAAATATTCAATACCTTAAAAAATACAGCATCGTAGAAACGGTTAGTTTATATTTGACATGCTTTTTATATACTTTTAAAGATTGTGTGTCAACCGTCATGCTTTGCACGCTCAAATCTACTTCGCGGCCATCTTAATGGTCGAATAATTGATGTTTCTGTTTTCAATCCCCAAAATATTTTAACCATCCTATGGCTATACTTTCTCATTCTAACTTATTTATACTGAAAATGCACCAAAGAAATATTTTTCATCGCCATTTGTTGTTATTGAATCACTTTCCAAGGTAAAATGTAAGCAATATTAACAATGCAAAGCACGACGGTTGATACATATTCTTTTATACTAAAACGAACAAAAAATACGAAAACTAAAAGCAATTCAGGGAGGATTGAGCAGTGAACTCTTTACATACAGTTCACTGGATATTATAGAGTTCACTGACACTGGAATTGAGTAGATATTTCAAATCAGGATGATTGAATGAATATAAAACCATGCGGTTCTTGCGGCAACGGTAAGATATTTTGCATATGCAAACTAAAATGCAAAATAAATGCAGATTAATCTGTGTATTGAGCAATCATGATCAACTATTCTAAACACTCGTAATAATATTCGAAGAGGAAATACGTAATAATGGTAGTTGTATGAATGTATGGGCATATATTACGTGCACGGGTAGGCAGCAAAGCTAGAAAATGCACGAACAACGGTATGGCACTCAGTTCTTGTTCAGTTCCAGTCAAACAGCAATTAGCGGCAAACGCAAGCTGTTCCAGCGTGGCTTGAGGGCGCTGAGCACTGTTTTCCATACCTTATTTCCACTGAGCATGACTGACACGAGTGCTATGGAATAGAATAATATTTAGACTCAATACGTTAACTGGCAAAAAGCGAACATTTACAAAGTAATTTAGAGCTTGTAAATATATATAAAATTGATTTTTGCTCAACTTACCTCGAAACATACAACTCCTCTGATGGCACCGCTCCGAAAAAGGACGTCTCAACCTACTGATTCAACCTCTCAAAGGAGTTCGGGAAGCATCGATAAAAAAGAACAGTACCCCCTACTTGCTATAGTAAACTTCGAATAAAACACCCCCCGGTTTGAAAATCCGGACAAATTCAATTTCTCGAATCGACTTTACATAACTCGGCTAAAACACTGGACACGAGTGAATGAAAAGAACTTCATGTTACGTCAAGAATAGTGTGCTGCTTGCATAAGGGCAAGAAGCAAAAACAAATCTGATCTTTGTAGCGAACTACAGACGGTTAGACCTGCACTGACCTTGTTTTGAAGAGCTTGAATTCATATCTCAACAGTCGCATGTAGTTGAGAGAAACTACATAAATTTTATAGCATGCACTTATATGTTTACTTATGAAATAGCAATATAGTTCAAGATCATCGATCCCCTTGGATCATCAACACGCTTTCAAAGCGCTCTTATTTTGCAGAGTGCGTCAGACATATATGTGTATGCAATATAGTATGAAACATGCACAGTATATATTTCTGATCTGGCTTGAAATAATGTCAATGACAATGTCAACTCACTGTAACTCAATATCGGAAAATCATCGATCAAAAAACTAAAATTTGTTTAGTTTCCCTGCTGACATGTACATATTCTACATAATAATTAAACATTTGATTGGTGAGCACTATATAGCTTAGCCGAAAAATGATGAATATTGATGTAAATATTTAGACTTTAGATCACTGCAGGCATTGTTTAATGCCGCATGTTGTGACAATGACAGGACATCTCATGGGCACTGGATTATATCGCTACAGAGTATATACTCGGTTCGATAGCTAAAGATACTGGTATATAACTAGGGTACCTGCAAGGTAGGGAATGCTGCGGGGACTGTTATTATTCTTTAGCTTCTTGAAACAAACATGCAAACAAATATGCAACACAAATTATATTCAGTAGACGGTAATTATTGGCATTGACCCGGTGGCTTGCTCGCTGTCAGTAGATGCATACCCTAGCATAGTTTGCAGGATGAGACAAGCGAAATATATCACGAAACATGAAAGACATCAAATTTTGTAACATCTATTTCAAAATATCAATATTTTCCATGTATTGTTCATCCACATGGAATCCCCATAGCCTCCTCCGCAGGCAACTCTTGGGCAAAAAACTTGTAATGTAGCGAATATTATCGAATATCGAATATTATCCAATGTGGAGAACAGTAAATTCGATAATATTCGCTACATTACAAGGTTTTTTCCCAAGAGTTGCCTGCGGAGGAGGCTAGAATCCCCACTACCCATGTTTACTGCAATGAGTAATTTGACACTACCACGCAAGGAAATTTGCATATTTTTGTAGTGTATAAAAGCGTTAAAAATATATACATGTGCGCAAAATAATTTTGCATTTGGAAAGCTACAAAACGAAAGCGTTGTTCCATCATTCTGTTCTTACTTTGCTGGATATGCCGTGAGTCACCTACATGTAAAGCACAACTCATATCAACTCATTGCCATTCGAATATTTGTCTTAGTGCGCGCAGAACTGAGACCCTGTCTGCTCTGACAATAATATGTGAACGCGACTAGACAAAAATATTAAGTCCATTGTAAAATAGGAATAAAAACATATTTCTATGCCTACAGTAGCCTATTTAATAGGTCAAACCTTGCACAAATCAGCAAGAGAAAGCAAACGCGAATGGATAGAAAAACCTTTTAAAGACATCTCTATGTAAGACTTCCATGTTTTACAGCACTAACAGCTCAAGCAAAGTCGATAGCACATTAGCAGAATATATAGTTTATATATAAACAGACACTGAATCTAGCTGCGATCGATTCTGTGCTTTCAGCGTTTCATGACATAGATAGTATAAATTGAGATTGCCAACTTTCCAAAAAGGAGTAAACTAATGTAAATTAAACGTAACATATAAACAAAAGACCAAATATCTTACCTGGAATGGTCAAAATATATTTGAAAAAGCTTTAGAAATTCGATAAAAATTCGAAGATTCCGCCCGTCAAAATCGAAAAGAACATGGAACTGAGCGAATTTAAAATTTGTGTTCTGCGCATATCGTAGGCGCATGATCTTATATACGGGAAAAATAGGGTAATTTCAATAGCCCTATATACGTAGGCACCCAGCGACTTCACGCACCCAGCGAGCGTCTTGTTTTATAATAGATACTTAATCCCTTTTTTTGACAACTAAATTAACGTTGTTGCGTGCCACAGAATTTAAATTGTTGTTTATTGAAAGAGGGTATAATAACAATGCAATGTATAATAAAACAGTTTTTTCTACTTATATAGTTATAATTGATAATTACCTTGATAATTCCGGATATCACAAAAACAGAATTCAATAATTGTTTATTAACACAACTTTTTAAGCCAGAGTTGGTGTTACAGCTCTCGGCAAGGGAAAAAGGCTAGGAAGAGAAAAGCCTAAGGCTAAGCCCTTATACAAGCGAACTAAATTTCATTAATATGTCCAGCTTAGCCGGATTACACCGTAAAAGTGTTATATATAGGAGTTGGTGTTACAGCTAGCGGCAAGGGAAAAAGGCTAGGAAGAGAAAAGCCTAAGTACTTACAAGTAAGCCAACTAAAAAAAATCTGATAGACAATAATCACCGCTTAAGGCCGGGCTCCACTTGCACGTACGTACGCACAATTGCACGCACGTATGTGTTTATACTTTCGTGACATTTGATTGGTTAAAAACTTGACGGCCGCACAGAAAGTAGAATACAGTTCTACTGTCATACGTACAAAAAGTTAGCCGCGGCGGTCAAGATTAGCGATCATTTTCGAGTCGCAGAGCATGCGCAAAATCGGCCGTGCTGGCCGTGCTTTTATAATACAGCGTTGAATCACGCAATTATAGACGTTTCCGTGCTTGGCTGCCAAAGCGTTAATTGATAAGTTTATCTATACGCCAGCTCATAATTATGTTTTTGGCACAAACAACTAAATTGTGCAGGAAACCATCTACATACTTAACATATTATCATAATTAATTATTTTGAGCTATCATGCAGCATAAATTCCGCGACAGTGATGTTGACGCGACAATTTCCAACTGACGAGGAATGCGTTCATTGCCAAATCAATCAAATTTCGTGTAGCATCAAATCGTCGTTGAAAATCGTTGAAAAAGGCGTATAAAATCGGCTTAACCTGTGCCTTAACTGTCTTTCGTGTCTATTCCTACCCAGTTGGACGCATAATTGCAATTCAGAACTCGAACCAGTGGGAAGTCACCAGAGAAACACTGAGACTAGCGTATGAGTAATAACACAGAAAAACCCAGGCGAACTTTTGGCTTATTTTAAATAAATTGTTGTAAAAAGTAAACTATACACAATAAAACTCAATAAAGACTATTGGAAGTTAAATAAATGAAAATACATACCACCTCGCCGCCATTGAAAGTCGCCTGTCGCAAGCGATAACCCGCAACGCCTGTGCCTGCACAGGCTCGTTACTATAATACCTACAATAACGCGTCACTATCTGATCATGCATACTCAGCACGTGCGGCAAAAATGCGCATTATGTATTTCATCAATTCATTAGCATTATTAATGAATATAATTTCAGCACTTTTCCAGCTCCAGATTCGAAAAAGATCACACGCAATAAAGATGCAGTATTAATTTATCTATTTCATGTGCGAAATTGAATTTTTATCACACCGAAAACAGTCTTCCCATGCAAGTTTTGGTCACGGGTCAGAAGTATTTTGTCGGGAAATAAAGTAATAATGTCGTCATGCCATAACGCACACATTTAAAAATATGACCTTCAGTTTATGCTCTTCCACTTGATGACGCAGCGCCACGTCATTTTATGAGTATAAAGTTTCGTCGAACCGGGATATCTTATCATTCGAACTTCAATATGGAGAGAAGTGACTTTGTTCTATTCGTCGCATCACTTTTCTTCGTCTTTAATTGGTAAGTTACAGTATTTAGCAGTCAGTTCTGGGCTGTGAGCGGGGGTTTTAATATATGTTCACAAGTAAAAGATTTTTCATTTTATAATCATACCCCTATACCATAAGTCCATAGACAATTAACACCCTGCTATATTTTCATGGTGGAACTTGAAGGTAGAGCCGTAGAGGAAGGTGCGACCCGCGCAATGCATAGGACTTTTGAATAGACGTAAAATCAGTCAAAAATAATGCCGCGACTGAACGGCATAGAGAACAGTGTAATTTCAACAACAAAAAACACATTCTGTTCTGACTGTTCACTGGGTCGTGACTGAATGGCGCTGTTGTCATATAAAGGCTCCAGCAGGGAAGCAGATTCAATTACCACTAGAGGGCCTATTTTTGTATATTTTTTACCTTTTGAAATCTACAAAATATCTTTGTACTAAACTACTGTAGACTTATTTGATTCGTATATATACATACATATATTTATACGGGTTCGATACCCGTTGGGAGTTCAGATAATTTTTCTGAATACAAAAAGCTTGAAGAACAACCTTTACTTGCATAGTTACATATTGTAGAAGTGCAAATTCCTGTCTGTTCTGCGCGGGGTCTTTTGGCCGTTTTCTATTACGGTCGAATCGGGCGAAGCGACCGATTCGAGTCTTGTGGATAATCAGTCGCGCGGACACGCCAAGAATGTTGTTCAACTTTCACGCGTGTCCGCGTGCAGTAAAGTGGACGAAAGCTCTTACGCTAGACATCTGTATGGTGGCCCAGGAGCGCCATAGCATTTTCCTGTATTTTTAATACATTTTTTCAAATAAAACAAAACAAAATTACAATACATAAATAAAGTAATACAAATCAATATTAAATTAAAAGTAAAAATGAAACAGAATGTAAAACAAATTAAAATCAAAGTTAAATTAAAACAAAATGAAAATTCCACATGGCCCATGAACGCCATAGACCAAAAACAAATTAAAATCAAAGCTAAATTAAAACAAAATGAAAATCCCACATGGCCCATGAGCGCCATAGACCAAGATGCCTTGCGGGCGATGTGACAGAATTACACGTGCTTTTTGTCTTTCGGCCTTTTCTCTTCGAACTGTCAAACATGGATGACAAACAAAACATGTGGAGAAAGTTTCAAGAGAAAGTGAAGGACAAACGCTGCGCGAAGAAAGCAACGAAGGCAACTAAAGGTAAAGGTCAAGAAGGCGACACGGAAGAACTGATCCACGAATTTAGTAGAGTTGGTCCACGCGAATTTAGCGATATAGAGATGACGGTGGACAACATTAAAAAAGCATGTACGGCGCACTACAGGAAAAGCGTGGGACCAGGGATTGTGTGTGATATATTGGCCGGTGACCAAGGTCCTTCTGCATGTAAAACGATAAAACAGATCCGAACTTGAAACTCGTTCATTTTCGTTTCATCCCCGAAGGCGAGTTTGATATCGACGTTGAGGCGGTCGAGGATATTAAAGTTGAAGTCAGTGAAAGTTGTCCTGAGTGAGAAAGACTGCACGATGTTCTCGTTTTATGAAAAAAGCACCGTTCAATTTAACTTGAGACATAAAGCCTAGTTAAATGTCCACAGATTGGTGTGTTCAAATTATCTCAACCTACCTCACTGGGCAGAAAACACTATTTTAAGTACGTGCATGCGCGCTTTAAATTTATCAAATATTTTCAATGTTTGAGTAAAGTTTTCGCCCTGATATTTTCTCTCGACGAGTGTTCAACAACAAAAAACACAAACCGTTATATGTGATAGAACTAGTTAAATAGAATCTCAAATTTTAATTAACAACACATAATTACTTACCATTTAAATCCTTTGTTTTCTCGTTTGTTTGTTTACATTTTTTTATTGCCATTTTGGACACGATTTTGTGCATCTTTTTAAAGAAAGCGCGCTCGCGCCATTCCTAATGTGCATCACACGTAGCACGGTCATTTATTAGCGCGTTTCCCCGCCCGTGTTATTATTATTATTATTATTTAATCTTATTTGAGAACGGTAACCCTTCAGATCTAATATCATCTGATTTCCAAGGGGCCGTTACCGAAATACAATAAAAAAACTATATACAAAGGCATTATAACTATTCTAACTCAATAGACAAATTATTTACAAACAAATAAAAAATAGGTTCTAGTCACTGTTCACACGTTTCGTCCCATCATTATAATCGGCTCGAGAGAACAGCGCCCTGCATGGTTGGACAGAACAATCATGCACATTCAAACTATTAAATTGGGAACGCGCTCCCCCTGATCTAGCCTGCAAGCAGGCGCAATGGTGCGCAAGGCATCTTGGTCTATGGCGCTCATGGGCCATGTGGAATTTTCATTTTGTTTTAATTTAGCTTTGATTTTAATTTGTTTTTGGTCTATGGCGCTTATGGGCCATGTGGAATTATCATTTTGTTTTAATTTAGCTTTGATTTTAATTTGTTTTACATTCTGTTTCATTTTTACTTTTAATTTAATATTGATTTGTTATTACTTTATTTATGTATTGTAATTTTGTTTTATTTTATTTGAAAAAATGTATTAAAAATACAGGAAAATGCTATGGCGCTCCTGGGCCACCATACATCTGTTCTACGTACAGCGCAAATTGAAATATGTTCGCTCCGCGACAGCGTTCCGTAATGGTAAACGACCTTTAGTGGTCCAGTGTTATTGCAGCCAGAGTATGAGTGGAAAATTATGCTGTGTTTCGGTAGAGTATAACTGGAAGTATTGTTTTATCAGGCGACTGAGTCGAAATTATAATCAGGAAACTGGTAAATTCTGCAGAAATCCTAACCAGGTCATAGAGGTGAGAAGTACTTGGAGTAACCTACCACTGTGTCATCAATACCCAGACAGATGAAGTAGTTTAAGAGTATACTTGACATCAAATTGGGAAGAGACAAATTTACAAATCAGTTGACTCATATAATGACATACTCTATTCTTTTCAGCATTAATGCTGTGTACTTCGAAGATGGAGAACTGTGCATGGTGAAGAGAAACTTTTCTGTGGCTACCTGTGGCTTAAAACCAGAGATCACAGATGTGAAAAATGTGCTGACGAGTATGGAAAATGAAATTTCAAGTTTGAAAACTGAATTAAGTCAAGTTAAAGCACTATGCGGTACTTGTGTTCATCGAGAAGGTAAGATATTGTCAATATTCATATTATGAAAATTATAATATCATAACCTAGGGACTATATATAGGGGTATATGATACACGAAATATGTAGTTGACATAAGCACGATTGGAACCTGCGCATTCAGCGAAGCGGGCTGACGCAATGATATACTACGGCAATTGAGCTGTCAAGTCACTAGTATCAACAATCTAGTTAATAGGTAGCGACCGCGTGCAGTGTTGCAAGAGCTATAGAATATATATTTAATCTGCCGTAACTTGCCGAAGCACTTAACTATATGCTTGAAACATACAGTGTTTACCAAAAAGGTAATCATCCAATTTTAGCGTAAGGGATTGTACCTATAAGGCGATAATAGTATAATTTATAATACCATTATATGTTTGACAGTATGCTATCGTCTTCATGCCTTTAATTAAACTTACCCGTTTTGCAGTTAAGTGGTGGTTAACTATAAAATGCGCGATTCTGATTGGTTACCCTTCTAAGCAACTGGCCCATGCAAGAACAACATTAAAATACTTCGAAGAGTATTCACTTGAGAACGCGAGACTCACTTTTAATTTACTTTTTCCAAGTACGTACTTCAGACAAACTAAAACCCAAAATGCCGCAATATATTGCGTAACACTTACATGTAATTACTCGATAGATAGATAGATAGATAGATAGATAGATAGATAGATAGATAGATAGATAGATACTTTATTAATCTCGAAAGCTCTTATAAATATTTCAAGCATTCCTTCTGAAATGACAGAAAAGAGTAAAAGCTGTTCACTGAACATTTTCAAGGACAATTCAGTATAAATTATATAATATAGATCTTAACAACTATAGTCACAAAGACTAAAAGCCGGAATCTCTAAAACCCGGAATTCCAAAAGCCGGAATCTCTAAAACCCGGAATACTAAAAGCCGGAATCTCTAAAACCCGGAATACCAAAAGCCGGATTCTCTAAAACACGGAATGCTAAAAGCCAGAATCTCTAAAACCCAGAATACTAAAACACGGAATCACTAAAACCCGGAATACTTTCATGATAGACTTGAATTAATGTAATAACGCGTAGCTGACCCAAATACATCTTCAAAATTTCGGGATTTCAAGGCACATTATACTGTATTTCAACATAGTCGAATTTCTAAGCAACAGTATGATGTCCAAACTAGCGATCGTGCTGTAATTCTATGAGTCTAACACGATGTAAACACTAAGAATTGTATTGTGAATATATCTATTTTTAAAATTCAGGTTTTATAGCCTTGCGCTTTATATCGCTAAAATGAGCGAGAAAATCTATGCAACATAGTGTAATTTCTAATCAATATCATGAATGGATTTTGTGCTAATTGTTTCTGAATATAGATCAGTGTCTATACTAAATACTAAAGCACGCGCTGTAATTCCATAGTTTGAATGACAGATAAACACGCAGAATTGTATCTAAAAAAATCAGGTTTTATAGGTTTGTGCTGCTATGATGCTTTCTACCGCTAAAACGGGTGTAGTAGTAGTAAAACTTTATTTCAAGAGGGAAACGTATTAACCATAATAGTTATCTAACATACGGCATTCACAATATTACAATATTTACAAACATAACAGAATGATATTACTATTATTTACATGTGAGAAAAATGTTAATTAGAGTTAGCTAATTAGTAATTAATACATCTACAATTTAGTAAATATTTACAATCGTTACAAAATAGGTCTTCAAGATGGTTAGTAAAGTTAAGCTTATTAAGAAAGATTGCACGAAGTTTGTGTTTGGCATTAGTTATTAAAGTAAAAGCGTCTGAGGAACATGAGGGTGAGATAGCAAGTTGTTTACATTCGACATCCAAGGCGTTAAAAAGAATTGAAGCACTGTGAAGAAATGTCCTCTTACCAGAGTCAGTACGGGAGAAAGGCAGTTTAAGGTCGTATGCACAACTCTAGTAAGAGCCCGTTGTCGAGTGGAAGATAAGAATTTAAACATTTGTTTAAATGAAGATGGAGAACTAGGGTTTATAAGGATGTTAAAGAGTAAAAGAAGCTTCCTAAATTTAACTAAATCGAAGATTGGAATTATTCTAATCTCGGAAAAAAGAATAACAGAAGGAGTAGAATAATCCGCATCTAGAATAATGCGTGCTGCACGTTTTTGCAATCGAAGAATTCTAAGTAAAAGTGTTTTGGAGCAGTTCCCCCATGTTACAGAACAGTAGATAATATTTGCCTGAATACAAGAGGTGTGAAAATCTATACAACATAGTCGAAATGTTAAGCAATAGTATGAAAGGATTTTGCGCAAATTGTTTCTGAGTATAAATGTCTATACTAATAAAAACACCCGCTGTATATTCTATAGTCTGACAGATGCAAACACCCACCATTGTATCTTAAAATTTCGGCTTGTGCTACTATGATGCTTTATAGCACTAAAACGGGTGTCGAAATTCGAAGCAATAGATGAATGGAATTTGCGCAAATTGTTTCTGAATATCGAACCTAAATCACCGTGTTATTGTTTAGTTAGACATGGTGTATTTAAAAACAGGCATCCCGAGCGCCGTGCGAGGGTACTAATTCCGCTCTGATATTTACCCCAGGGTATGTCACAACGTAGCGGAATCCAAAGTCGTCCTCCGCGATGCCATGGACGGTTTTCTACGTTATGCGCATGCGTGAGTTCAGGCCGAACGAAAACTGCTAACTAGCAATCACATGATTGACTAAGACAAAAAAATTGTTTTTCAATGTATACGTCAGAAATTTAACTGCCATTATTCAAAAATGGTTTTGTTTTGTTTGCATGCTCGGAGTGGGGACATTTTACAGACAAATAAATCTCCGAAACAAGATAAATTAAACATTTTTAGAGGACTTTCACTTTAATTAAACTTTGAAGACCGTAGAAGAACAAGATTTTTTAATTTTGAAACGTTTTACACGGGTAAGTTCCTCTTTTACATACATGCTATTGACTATTGCCGTATTTGCATGCAGCAGTATAGTTGATTATTTGCAAACAGTGCGTAGGTCATTGACTAGGAGTTACTATCGCAAGGAAAGTGCTGCCTGGACGCCCAAACTGCATGCAAAATTCCTCGACCAAATAATAATATTGAACGTATTCATATTGCTAATGGCACACTGTATGTATAGATTTATTTTCTTGTCCAAACGATGAGATTACAACACGGTGATTATTGTAAATAAGAACAACACATGTGGCTTTCAAAGCCACATATCAGAGTGTTCAGACTATTGTCAATGGAATTCTTGGTACTAACATCATTGTTCATGTTATTAGAAATCATTCTTTACTTCAATTACATCTTGCAATTGCAAATAAATTTGGAGTGTAGAGACAATATCTTTTAATATATTTGTGGTACAATAATAGTTTGCATGTTGTCTGTGTTCATAAGATATTGATACTGCACTTGCCATGTGCTAAACAAACATGTCACAACAGTTTTTCTTCCCAATCTGTAGATATTTCATTTCTCATTTATTTAGCATTTAGCTTCCATCAGTGTTCATCTGTACTGTCCAGTGAATTGTCAAAATACATGATTATACAGCAAACCAACATAATAGTATATCTCTCCAAAACAACTGTGAGCAGGGATCCACATGACATATGTTGGAAATATTTAATTCTTTACATCGCAGATTCCATCCCATTACAGATGATGTAATATATCCATATTATTTTGTAAGTTTGTAACAACCATTTTTTGAAGTAAATATACCATAATTTATCAACCAAATTTGTTTTTCATTTTCTTCCTCAACAGGCGGTCAATGTTACTTTGTGCAACAACTGGCTCTGCCACAATGGGCAGATCAATAATATTTTGTGCCTCAACGGGCTCCACCACAATGGGCAGATCAATTCTATTTTGTGCCTCAACAGGCTGTATCACAATGAGCTATACCATTTAAATTCCGTAACCTCCCCCCCCCCCCCGCCTATCGAGGACAGAGGTTTTTCTATAACCCTGAAGAATTCCTGACTTTCAACAGCCCACCTGAGGAATTTGGTATTTACAACACCTACCCCTGAAGAATTCCTGTCGTAGCTATTACCTCTGAAGAATTTAACTGCAACCCCCTGAAGAATGCAATTTTTTTACTCAACCCCTGAAGAATTCCAAGCATAAATAGTCACACCCCTGAAGAATTCCAAGGCAAAATGGCCCCTTACCCCTGAAGAATTCCAGGTCCAGGGTCCTTGATAGGGGGGTATGGTATTATATGGAATAGCCCAATGGGTAGATCAATGTTTCTTTCTGCCAACTTCAAATCACAAAGGCAAAGTATGAAAATACCGTTCATTGGCGTTCAAAACAGTTGAAGTTTAAAGACTAAGGTTACATTTACAGTTAATGAAAGCTAATGGTGGTTGCATCTGTCAGACTATAGAATTACATAGCGTGCTTTAGCCAATATCTATATTCAGAAAAAATTTGCGCAAAATCTATTCATGCTATTGCTTGGAAATTAGACTCAGGTTGGTATGGATTTTCTTGCCCGTTTTAGCGATATAAAGCGCTATTAGCAGCGCAAGTCTATAAAATCCTAATTTTAAATAGATATTCATAATTCACTTTTTAGTATTTATACATTGCGTCAGACTATAGAATTTACAGCGCGTGCTCTATAGTTTAAACATCTATATATTGAGAAACAATTTGCGCAAAATCCAGTCATACTATTGCCTAGAAATTCGACTATGTTGTATAGATTCACGCCCATTTTAGTAGTTTAAAGCATGATAGTAACACAACCCTTGAAAACAGGAAATTCTAAATATATATTCAATCTTGTCAGACAAAAGAATTACAGTGCTGATAGACTATATTCAGAAACGATTTGCGCAAAATCTAGTTAAACGATTGCTTAGAATTTCTGATATGTTTGGCTTTTAGTGTTCCGGGTTTTAGAGATTCCGGCTTTTAGTATTCCGGGTTTTAGAGATTTCGGCTTTTAGTATTCCAGGTTTTAGAGATTCTGGCTTTTAGTATTCCGGGATTTAGAGATTCCGACTTTTAGTATTCCGGGTTTTAGAGATTTCGGCTTTTGGTATTCCAGGTTTTAGAGATTCTGACTTTTAGTATTCCGGTTTTTCCATTCCCCATTCCCATTCCCCAATTCCCCATTCCTTGTTATAGATGTTAAATCGAGGAACGTATTGGCTCTTTTCATTGCATTTCGCTCGTTGAAAGTTGGTTAAGTGAGAGTGTCGTGAATCTGTGAATATACAAGGGTTCTATTCCTTTTCAAAGTGCAGGCAAAAGTCTAATAGGGCTTGTAGAAATTCAGGTATTATAACTGTGTTAGTGAAGTCTAAATTAAGAAAAGAGGTTAAATTTTTGGACAAGGAGAGTAGCGAGGAGTTTGTCTGGTGGAAATTAGAGAAAGACTTTTTTCACATCAAGCAAGATTTGTTTGGTTGCAGTATTTATATTCCACCGCGAAATTCTCCTCCAGAAAGGAGACTAGACTGTGATCACTTTGAGCATCCACAGGAAAATATTTATAAGTTTTCAAAATTAGGTAATATTATTCTATGTGGTGACTTCAATGCTAGAATAGACATTATAGATGATTTTGTAGATGATAAAGGGGGAATTTTTCCGACTCCAGTTTTCTTGGTTCAATTAAGTCGCGAAAATCGAAGGACAATCACCTTAATGCATACGGGAGATTGTTGATTGAGGTATGTTGTGGGAATGAGTTGATAGTCCTAAATGGTAGAACAAAGGGAGACCTTATTGGTCAATTTATTTGTCAAACGTATAATGCGGCCAGTGTGGTAGATTATACGATCGTATCTACGGAGATTATGCAGTCCGTTCATCATTTTACCGTGTCAGATATCACTGAATTCTCGCATCATTGCTTTCTATCCTTTGCATTAGAAGTTGAACCTCAAACAGATCTAGAAATAGAGGAAACTTTACAATAGTCATCACTTCCTAAATCATTTGTTTGGAGTGACGATTTAAAAAATACTCTCCGAGAAAATCTTGCTAATAGCAATATTTCAAATGAGATGAATACCTTATTTGAGTCGCCACAGCAGATTGACTCATTAGTGAGCGAGTTTACTGCCATCATAGTCAATGTTTCGAAAAATGTGCTAAAAATTAAAAATAGACGTTTTACGAAAAAGAGACAAAAAGTCACAGTCCAAAAGCAGAAATGGTTTAACAATATAGTTGCCACTTGTTAAAGAAATAATTGCGAAATCTAGGCCGTTTACTTTCAAAATACCCCGATGATTCTTTCTTGAGGTATAAGTTCTTTTCTACAAAAAAGATTGCAAGCGTCTTACTAAACGTCTGAAAGACTAAGGTTTCTGCCAACTTCAAATGACAAAGGTCTGAAAGTGAAATGACAAAGGGTCAAATGACAAAGGGTCAAAAGTGAAATTCTGAATAAAATTCAATTAATGGCAGAACATATTAACCCGAATGAGATTTGGAAATGCGTATATTCTATAAAATCGAGTAAATCTGCTGGTATGTCTGACGAAATATCACCTTCAGTGTGGTACAACTATTTCAAAGAGTTAGCTAATGAAGTAAAGATAAATTCTGAGAATACTACACTGTTAATTTGAGGATGTTAATTTAACACCATTTTTGGTGTTAAAATGGCACTGATTTAGGAGTTGGTTTAACACCCGAATATTCTCTTGAAAATAACACCTGATCTAGGTGCTATTTTGGCACTAGTGTGAAGAAATAATTGCTCATTAACAAAGAGACAACACAATCTGAAAATATATGAACATCCTTTAATTGAATTTATCATAATATATTTGTTGATTCCAAAATTACTTTGCAGCTGAACATTAAAATGGTAATAAATTTAGGCAAATCTTGCCACGCTCATGCAATGTTCTCACCAATTACCTATCAAAACCAGGTACTTAGGTAATGGTAAACACATATTTAGGTAATTCCTTAAATAACTGTTCAATGGAATTTAACTTGATGAACATAATTGACATTCAGTTCTGCAAAGTGACATACACAAAAATAGTAAATACTTTTGGCGATAATGTACTTATTACAGTATAAGTTACTCTTTGGAACAGCACATCTATTATTTTACCCTGGGCAATGCCAAGAAATTCTAGTACTATGCTAGGAGCATGTTAGAAGAGTTATTCTATGTCACTCCAATGCTTAACCAACTAACAATTTTCCTTAGCAGGTGAAGTTGTCTGGCTTTAGACAGAGTAAACTTGCTATATACTGTAAGATGCACAGTCAGAAATTTATACAACGACGCCTTACTAACCACTTTTTGCCTAACTCATTTCGTAGCAGGGGCGGACTGACAGCTTTTTGGGCCTCGGTCAGGAATATAATCCGTGCCCATGTACGAGTGTATTAGTGTATAAATGCACTCGAAAGGGGCCAATCGTTTTCCAAGACCCAGAGCTTAGAAGCCAGGTTAATTTTCAGCAAAAGGAAATAGTCTGAATCTGTCCTCCTTTCAGTACTTGCGGGCCCCCAAAGTTCTCCGGGCCTCGGTCCGCGTCCGATTGCCCGACCGCTCAGTCCGCTCCTGTTTCGTAGCAATTTATGTCAGCATAAAAAAATAGAAGTTAAATTGCCTATGTCGCATGATTGAGTTAGGCAAAATCTGGCTGAGATCTGAGAGCACATGCATATTTGGAAACTTTGGTGTTACACTTTGGAAGCCTGGCTAAATCAAACAACTAAAATTATTCAAAACTGACTTTAGGTTAGGAAGATAAGTTAGGAAGGTATCGGCAAGCACTTTAGTCTACTGCCGTTTTTCAATGAATTATTTACAACCGTTTACTGGTAGCAGAAAGTGCTTCTATAAATCCCTGATAATTATTGTGGCTTAATGGGTTACAAATTTGTTATTAGGTGAAGTCAACAGTTATAGAGTCTGATGATTACTACACTAATTTTCTCATAGTATATATAGACATGCCAAAAGACTGCAACTCCAAATTTTCTGAGATCAGAATACCTCTTTTGCTCCTGTCAATATGGCCAATATCAAACACACACAACTTGACGCAGACCATTAACTCCTTTCGTTATCTTTCTCAGCGATACAAAGTTGCTCTATACTTTAGTCGTGAGGTGAACCATACATAAATATCAATATTTTTCCAGGTTATAATTAGAACACAATTAGCTATTGCTTACAGTTAGCCTCCTGAGATTCCAAAACTCCCTTAGGCATGATGCACAGGTCTATCTAAATGCTTTCTTCGCCCTGCTCTCCTGGGCAGCACACTTTGGAGGAACAAGCATGGCATAGCTTAGTTAGGAAGAGTCCACAAAAATCATCGAGAGCAGTGGTCAGTAAAAGTCAGCTTTAGTACCACAACCTCCAAAATATGGGCATGATATATTGTTCGTTGTGCCGAAAAGCATGGAGGGAAAGTTATTATACATTATATATAATGCCTTCTGCAAAATTCAAAATTTCATGTATCCACTCAGCTACATGCATATACATTGACCTCAATGACCTGTAGGTGTTATTGAAGCATTTTAAATATACCTCATTATTAAATAACAATTATAATATTATGGAAGTTGCACATTATTTAAAATTGTCAAGACATTTTCTCAGGGTACTAATAGACTATATATTGATTCATTGAAACAATGCTCAACTTATGAAACAATCACAGAATTCATATATAAAAACATTCAAAAGTCTACTCTAATGTCAGAGTTTGTATTTTCAAACGAAAAATGTAGATGAGCATGTAGAGAAGACATTTGAACGGCAAGCGTTATTAAACAGCTGCTAAGAAAGAAGTAACTTTGACGAACGCATTGGACATTGGGTGGTTTTGCGTACTTCGCCTCTTGTTGCGTGTCATCAATCTCGTTGATTTACTGCGATAAATGCTGATCGTGTGTCGTACACAGGGGTTATTGGCACAAATGAACTGCGAAAGGCTGCGGGATAACTTACAAAATAAATCTCCTTTGTAAAAGCTCCAGAGAGCAAGCAGTTTTGTCGCGAAAGGCAGCATGAAAAGTTAATATGACACTGACGGAAGTTCACACCTCATGGGAAAACCTTCATAAAAGCAATGCCATTTATAACTAGATGGCACTAAACGTTTGCCCAGAGTGTAAAAATGTATTCACCTATTTTATTATATCTATTTTTTATTTATTTCCCTGTACAAAATATCAGGCATAACGTCTATTAAATACCCAACAGTTGAAGTAGAGTTGAAGTAAGGCTGCGTATATTAATAGTCAGAGAGAATAAGTTACTCGCTTCATTCTTACAATTGTATGTGAACGTTATTGCCTACTTCAAATGTTTACCGCGGTGCTGAATTAGCACTTTAAAATTGACACTCAACTTAACGGTGCTAAATTGGCAACCAAATCGGTGCTAAAATAGCATTTTCTATTTAACACCATCTCCTGGTGTCAATATATTTAGCACCTATACAGGTGCTATTTTAACACCCTCAAATTAACAGTGTAGCAACGAAGCTCAATTTGGCAGGAATTATCAATTATGGGCTGTTAACTCAGATGAGATATTGGATGCACCGATTTCTCTGGAAGAAGTTTGTACATCAGCTAAGAAACTTGAAGGTAAAAACGCGAGTGCTGCGGACTCGAGTAACAATGAAATAATTAAGGTTCCTGTGGATGTTATTGCGCCTCAAGTTACTTTGTCAAGGTTTTTAACTCAATCTTATATCACATGGGGTTTTTTCTCGGACATGGTCGGAAGGCTATATAGTGCCTCTTTATATGGCAGGGAGTCGCTTAGATCCTGGAAACTATAGGGGTATATGTATAAGTAGTTGCTTAGGTAAATTTTTAACCTTAATTTTGAATTCTCGTTTCAATACTTTTTTGGAGGTAAACGAGATTTTGAAAAAATATCAAATTGGTTTCAGACATGGATTCAGGACATCTGATCACATAATTGTGCTAAAAACTTTAATTGATTCATATAAAAGTCACAAGAAGCCGCTATTTGCTTGCTTTATAGATTTTCGGAAGGTCTATGATAGTGTGCGGTTGTAGCAGGAATTTTGTGCGTGTTTTATTTAGTATGTACTCCTCGATTAGGTCCGCAGTCAAACTAAGTCCAGGGATTACTCCTTTCTTTCCATCAAACATTCTAACGCAATCTGAGTCAGGGTTACAGGAAAGTCTCTCTAAGTTAGAGTGTTATGTTAAAATGTGGATGCTAAACATTAATTTTAAGAAGTCTAAGGTTTTAATTTTTGGTAGTAAATCTCAAAGGCGTTTGTATATTACGTCAAATTGGCGTTTTGGGGGAGATCCAATAGAATGTGTTGACGAGTACTCTTACTTAGGAATTCCATTCCATTACGCTGGGAGTTTTAAGCTTGCACAAAGGTTGTTACACAATAAGGCTTTACTTCTCTGATGTGGATAGCGTTTCGGTTAAGGTTCTTTTAAAGTTATTATCAACCCTTGTATCTCTGATACTATTATATTGCTGCGAGATATAGTGGGGAGTGTATATTTTGGGAAGAATAACCAATGTTGATATGATCAAGAAGAAATTTTTTAGTGTAATTTCAGATATCGATAAGCTCCATTTAAAATTCTGTAAGCGTATTTTATATAGGAGTTCATGCCAAGTCTAGTAATTTAGCTGTCCTTGCCGAATTTGGTAGAATGCCGATGATCGTGCAAATCTCAACTTTGATTATTAAATATTGGTTAAGAGTGAATAGCTCAACTTATAAAAATCAATTAGTAGGGAAGGCAGCACTGACGTATATGTATTCAGTCAGAGTGCTAAATTCACTGATTTCTTGTTAGATATGTGTAATATTAGGTATAATGCTGTGATTATGTCCAAAAGTGATATTAATAATCTATCTAAATATATGAAAAGTGAATTATGTAAAAGATATAATACCACATGGAAAGATCAGATTCAACAGTGTACTAAGTTGCGTATCTTAAACCTTGTAAAACCATATTTGGAGTTTGAAAGTTATTTATATCAAGTCAAAAATATAAAGTATCGTCAAGCGGTTACAAGGTTAGGGTATCCGCACATAGGTTTCCAGTTGAAGTTGGACGATATACGAATATCGCCTATAACTTACATGTATGTCCTATGTGTAAATCAAATTATGTAGATGACGAATATCATTACTTCTCATGTTGTAATGATGATAAGTTAGTAAATCTTCGAGAAAATTTCTTAAAAGAGTTATCAGAAATTAATAGTAGCTTTAAATCGCTACGAAAAAACAATTTATTTCTATATATTGTACGTCTATGAATGACGAATGCTGCATCTAAGGACGAAAACGTACTTATAGCCTCATTAATATCATTAACGAGACGAAATATAGGTAAGATCGCTGATTTCTATTGGTTGTAATTTCTCAACTCGTCTGCATAAGTAAAATACTGAATTTTAATTTGTTGTTTCTTAAAGCGCCTGATAAGTTGAATACATTAAACCTATGTACATGTGTCGAGTATTTGCATAAATAATCAATATTAACAACTCGCTTGGTCACAGCAATTTGAGATTTATGTGCAACCTTAGCCAAAGTTTTATGCTTTGGCGTAAACTTTCGAGGAGATAGTATAGTTTCCCCACACTCTCACCAGACAACTAGCTAAACTAGGCCAGGGCGGGCAGGGGAGTTCTAATATTATTCGTTCAGTTTATGAATATATGTCAATTGTCACAAGGGACTAATACCATGGTAAAACCATGATAACAGTCGACATATTTCATCTGTCAAAATAATTGATTAATTATAAATATTTTAGACAAAGGCAATGCAAATCGAGTTTCAATTCGCAAAACTCAAGGCTGCCACACCATAGAATAGGAAATGACTAGAAGGGCCACTTGAGGCCGAACCTTTGAAGTTTTTGACGCTGCGCATGTCGCATTACGCATGTTCATTACCATTATTCTAGCCAGTCAATTGCATTTTCTGACCAATAAACACGCTGAACTGGCTGGTCCGCCATTATTCTGGCCAGATAACTGCATAAAAATAGGGTGTCACGTTGCACTGCTGAGTGGCCTTTCTGGTCATTTCCTATTCTGTGGCCACACCACAATCAACCCGTAACCATAGAATAGGAAATGACTAGAAGGGCCACTTGAGGCCGAACCTTTGAAGTTTTTGACGCTGCGCATGTCGCATTACGCATGTTCATTACCATTATTCAAGCCAGTCAAATATTGCATTTTCTGATCAATAAACACGCTGGCCAGATAACTGCATAAAAATAGGGTGTCACGTTGCACTGCTGAGTGGCCTTTCTGGTCATTTAGTATTCTGTGTCGTAACCATGGAGAACGAGATGATTAATTTAAACCTTCTATTCCTTAATTTAAATAGTATTTTTGATATTTGTCCCCCTTGAATCTTGTTATAAGTCTGTCCATCCCCCTATACGAGTCTGCCCATCAGGGATTTTACAGATCTTAGACATGCACATATTCTCAATGTCCTATGACTATATCTATATGTCAATTTTACTCATTGCGACATGCGAACGGCATTTATCTACAATCAATACATATCACAATTTGTTAGACGAGATTTCCTGCTATTTCAGTATTCCAACATTCTTAACTAAACCTCGAACGTTCTGCCGATGCCTCAACTTAAGTTAACAATTGCACAACACCCCCGATATGAAAGCGATGTGAAAATACTGTATCGCAGCAGCAATGACCACCTCAAAATCAGGCGATTAAAGCAAACAGGTCTACGATAAGTTTTGCGTTACGTCTATAATAATAAATAATCTGCATAATTATAAGGTTGACTTAGGTCTCTTTGGGTCACTTTAAGCAGGGCGACTATAAGATAGGGCGGCGAAACGGCTAGATGTCGTGATCAATGTGTGATGTGCTTTGGGACTGGGCGACGCGGCTCCTGGCCTGTGTAATTTTTAAAAAAAAAACAAGGAGTGGAAAAAACTCCAGGTGGATCGAGTAAATGATTAATATTTTAAAACGTATTCAGTCGATTGTTGCTGTATTTTTTCAAGATTAGACTGTGGGCCGACGGCTAAAAAGTCACTCAGAAAGTAAATCATCATGCGCGACCAACTGATTTTTTTAAGACACGTACCTGAAGTATTGCTGATTAATTTACTGATGTATGTCAAATCGGAAATTTGCTCATTAAGGCAAAAATCGGCTCTTTGTTCAGCTCAGCTCACGAACAATGGCGGCCATATTGGAAGTTGAAAAATAGCTGAATAGGCATTATTTTTTGTTACTTTATGTTAGAACTACTAAAGAGTTTATATTATATAACACCATGTAATGCTCCCAAAGACACAAATTCAACATTTCATCATCATTTAGACGTCTATATGTCTAGGTTTAATAAAAATACTAGTGGTGAGGCCAGCATGGGCAAATTGTCATACTATGTCTATGTAATTTATCGTATTAGCGAACCAGAACACGTCATATTTTTAAATATAGCGTGTTTAAAATGTAAAAAAACCGATGTCGCAAGTTTGTTTACATTTGGATTTGACCTAAACTTTAATAGCATAGGATGCCTTGCTTAGGCTGGTTTCACCACTCAAATACCTAAACACATATAATTTCATAAGTATACAGGATGCCTACCCCGCCCCTCCCCCCCCCCCGATTTACTTAGACGCCCTTTACACGGCATGGGATTCGCTGGTCACGACCGGTCACGAAACCGGATTTGCAGATTCAGAATGCCCGAATACTTGAAATTGCGATTATACATGTACGATAAAATAAAACGAAAACTGTGAAGGGGGTAAACTTAGTAGCCAAACATTACTCCTGAACGGCAAGTGTTGTTGTTGTGAGTCGTGACAAGCGAATGCCGTGTTAACGGGGAGTTAATTTACTAATTATTCTTATCTTTGTGAGTAATTATCTAATTTCTCACGAGCGATATCTAGCCTAATCAATCAATAGGATCTGTTCCGAAGGAATATATATAAACAGTATTAAAAGAGTGTTTTTAAAGAGTTTGGCTTAATTATTTAAAAGTATTCTTATGTCAAAAAGCAAACTCTCTCTTGTTAGTCATATTCATCGTCCTCTTCATCTGAGCCACTGTCGTCAATTTCATCTTCAGGTAACTCCTGTTCTTGATGCATCCACATACAGCGTTACTTCGTCTTCCTGTATTTTAAAATAACAATTATTTAAATTGACAATCTTGGAGGGTCAGTTATCGACGCTTCGAACAAAGGCACTTCGTCAGGATAGTTAGTACAGTAACTAACTCTTCTGACGAATGGTATCTTTTAGGCTAGCGTGTTCAAACCCTCAAACAATATAGTACATACTTCATATCTTTTCAATTGCACCATACCTGTTGCTGATCCACATCCACCACTTTTGCATGCACAATTTTTAAGTTTAGATATAGGTAATGAGAACCATAATGGTGGTGTATTAAACACGTGTGTAACTACAGTCCCTGAGTAAACTTGAAAATTTTAAAATCTGTACTTTCTAACATTGCTCTGGCTCACTTTGCTTTTAAAGAATATAGATAAGAGTTTTAGGATTTTATTGGGTAATATTATACCTCAAATTCAAAGTGTCCAATCAGAAAGCTATGTCTGTGACACGTGAGCATGAAACTTATCATCGTATCACGTTTACCAAGCCTGCGTTCCCTGAGGAATATAATTCATGTTAACCACACGTGGCAATCAGGCAAGAAAAGGTGGCGCCAAAATATACGAAGAGTGATATTAAAATATTGAGAAAAAAACTTAAAAGAAAGCTTGTATTTATTGAAAATTCTTGAAGCAAGTTTCGAAAAATGTTACCATGAATTTTCCAAAAAATATGCATTTTGGTATAATATATCATTTATAGACCCTCCGCTCGGGCGATTTGGCAAAATCGGGTACTATTTCACCGAACAACTCCTTGCTTCAGGTCTATAAATTATAATTGTTCACATCAGAGGTACTAGTCCACAGAACGGACTTGACTTCCACTTTAATATTCGTATAAACTGTCTGAGATAGCTTAGTGACATATCTATAGTACTAGTATTGGTTAATTCATTTACCAGAGGGTGAGAGGGGACTTTTTAAGGATGACAATATTTCCAGGAAACTTCCCCATGCAAGACTGAGCAAACTATTAAATACTAAACACTAGCTTGATTCCTTAACGATTATAGAATATCCGTCCATTTTGTAGCCATACACCAGTTAATTAATAGTCACTTGTAAACAATAATAATTTGAATCCTCAAAATATGTCATTTATAAATGCATGCATGTATATTCCCTGGAATACTAGATTGAAGGATATATTTGTTTATACTTATAGTTTTACAGGCCTAATTTGAGCAAACTTATTAATACTTATACAAGTAATTAACTGTAAGGTGCAAGCTAGGTATCAAAATTGTCGGGCATTACTATTAGGAACACGTACTAATAGAACAATGACTTACCTGTTTCACTGGCTATTTCTTGAGGGTCTCGAATATTCTGCCTTTTTTCTTCTCTCAAAATATTGCAGAATCTGTTGTAACACTCACGATGAAACTTACATGAAGCTGGTCTGGGCAAATAACTGCCTGATGAACTTGCGGTTTCGGCGAAATCAACGCTTGATGTTGCACTGTCTGGCAAGTCATCGACCTTTAAACATAGTTTCGACGCAGCTTCCAACGCTATTTCACTGTCTTTACACGGTAGTTTTCTCTATTTGGCCGCAAACGATACAAACTTACACCATGACGTATATGTAAATGCTGTTAATTTTTGTTTTGCATTATTCATAACATGCATAACACAGAAATCCCTTCTCTTCGGCGACTGACTTTCATCAGTCACCATTGTTTACAAGAGAATGAAGACAAGCTATCGACGATGCCTCGTGATTGGCCGGTTGTTAAATTCCATTCGTTCTGATTGGCCAATACTTAAAAACGTGGTGTTGATTTCACTTCATGGCCAGCAAAATTATCCACAAACAGAAACCGGAATATCTGCTCAATGAGCAATTTTAAAGATTGACATACCCGCTAATTTGCACATGTATGTAAACTACATATTGGTAAAAAAAATATTTGGTTCCTCGATCGACGCATGAAAAAGTCCCATTTCTAGCCGTCGGCCCATGGCCTAGATGTTATTCAAGCCTTTTAGCGTTCATACAACAAGTTTTAAGGCGTTCTGTACTATCTAACATATAAAATTTTGTGTTTTAAATCTCGAAACATTTCTGACTTCCCTGTCCAATTTCGCCCCGCTTGCAAAACAATTTACTAATTTCGTACCTTAGAATCGAGCTAGAACGTAGCTTTTTTTAAGACAACACTGCCACGAATTAAACTTTATTCCTGCCCAATTTTGTCGTGTAATTTTTTGAACTTTTTTTGCTATAGCATGTCAACTGCAGCATAAAAATTGGGTTGTAGTGTAAAAATTTCTCAGGTTCGAATGTTTTGAAAATTCGCTTATTTCAAAGGTAGTCAAACACACTAAGACCACTTTTGCAATTTCAATCTACACAAAAATATATAAGCTTCTTACCATAAGAACATCATTTGCCAAAAACAAACATTTGAAGAGATATTGCAGATTTTGTAAAGACGAAGGGTCATTCCATCCATCACGAGAGCTTCGGCAGTTCCAACCCCGGTTGGTTTTATAAAAAATTCAACCGCTTCTTTTGGCACCAGAACTTAGTAAATCCCAGGGCAGTTAGACCATTAATAGATGTATATTTGGTATAAATATCGTTTCTTAATTTTTTGAACTTTTTTTGCTACCTGCCATTGAATGCGCACCAACCGGTCATTTAAATGGGGAAAGTATGACAAGCAATAGACAAATTTGGCTAACGCTGTTTACATCAGTGTGTTTACGTCGTTTCTACCCAATTCACAACTTCGGATAACTCACATGCCTGGTTTGCGAAAACATTGAATAGAACAAAAGTAACTAAGCATTAGAATTATGTATAAGAGCTATTCACTCATGTAGATCATTCTAATGCTTAGTAACCTTTGTTCTATTCGATGTTTTCCCGAACCGCTAGAACAATAGTAATTTCTGCCCTGTGTATATAACAAATTTGTGGTAATTTTCTTTAACAAATAAAAATGTCTCCACATGTTACATTGCCTTTTCGCCGCCCTATCTTATAGACGCCTTGCTTTAAGTCGCTTTAGGTCGCTATTAGCATATATTCACTAATCTCATTGCTAAGTTTACTAAAACAACATTTGCATCACTGCATATAAGCCGTTTTCGTCTTTAGATGCAGGTAAACTATTAGAAACTAGTCGAGTTCATCTTTTGTGTCAGGCGGGCAAACCGAAGCCGGCGTGTAGCATGGACAGGTTGTGCTAACTATACTCGACTCTATGCTTAAAAACATGCAAAGGTAAAAATTACTTATACAAGGTTCAATTTTAGCTTCCACTGATTAAGAAAAGATGGCGCATCTTCATAATCTGCCAGTAAAATATGGCACATATTTCTGGCACAAGATCTAGGAACCTTAGTTTGTAATTAAACTGCGAAAAATATCTCAACTTCCACAAGGTTCAATTTTAGCTTCCACTGATTAAGAAAAGATGGCGCATCTTCATAATCTGCCAGCAAAATATGGCACATATTTCTGGCACAAGATCTAGGAACCTTAGTTTGTAATTAAACTGCGAAAAATATCTCAACTTCCACAAGGTTCAATTTTAGCTTCCACTGATTAAGAAAAGATGGCGCATCTTCATAATCTGCCAGCAAAATATGGCACATATTTCTGACACCAGAGCTTCAACTGAACTGAGAGAATACCCATTTTTGAAAAATATTCCTAACCATTGTATTTAGTTTTAGTGTTACGATCTCGGTCATGGCGATTAAATCACTGTCGCACTTTACAGTCCATTCTACTGGAAGCAGCTTGCGCACATGTCGAAATTGTCAGACCAAGCCTTATAAAATTTGACTCGTTAGCTTGAGTGTGTATCAATCTATAATGAAATATATAGAAATAACCTTAAAACACTTCTCTTATGTCCCTGGTAGCAGCATTAAACCAACTCGGCAGGCATCTTGAAGTATAATACAGCAAGCATCGTGAAGTCTGACTTGTAAAATATCATCTAACAAATTCCTAAACACGTTTCTGAAGTTCATTCGTTGTCTGGATACGCGTTTATAGAATCATTGAACGTTTACCAACTCCCTTTATTCCCCAAAGACGACCAAGTCATGCAGATTGTTCTCGCAATTGAAATTGGCGCCCTGGGTTTGTCTCAACTCTTAATACTATTGAATATTAATTTGGAACGTTAACGAGAGATTGAATATCAGACTAGCTTCCTCAGTACGTTTCGTAATTTGTACATTTGCGTCTGTCGACAGGGCTAACACCACATACAGCCGTGCCATGGTAACGAACACCTCGAGATTATAATTCGTTCACACACCGTGCGGGTTCAGGTAATGACAGATATATACCGACCATACATGCCTTAATTCTCCATTCGTTAGAAGGATTTTGAAAATTGTTTTAACAATCCAATAAGAAAATAATTGACCCTTACATTTATTTACAAGAACGGAGATTATTTATGCCGATTAGATGAAATTTGTATTTTACCATAGAAATTTTCAACAAAAGCTTATTTTGATTTATGATCGCACTAATTAATACAAAAAAATGTGTCGTTGAAGGACATCGATGATCCTCCATCTGAATACATTACAACAAACCGTAACACGTGATATTGCTCATTAAGAACAGCAATACATAGTAACCCGTCATATTTGAATTGTATTTTTTGATAATCTTCTTCTTTTCGCGTTCGTAAATCGTAATTGACATTTTCAGATACGTCGCGTTTATGTGTGCTTTCTATATATCAGTATTTAATTAATATGCTTCTCACACATTCTTTCAATCCTCTACCAGTACAAATGAAACGTTTGGAATTCAAGTTATTTTTGTTGGTATAATTCTCATATTTTAGCAAAGCTTCAAATAACCTAGCAAAAGTGAACTATCAATAATTCGCCAAAGCGATACATAGCGTTTAGTGTACACGTTTCCAAGCGCTTTTCACATAATTCAAACGATTTACAACAAAATACGCCCATGAAAGGAAAAAAAATCCAAAATACCAAAGATAAGTGACTCACCAATGAAGACAAACAAAAATGATTGGAAAAAGATATTAATCTTGAAGATATTCATTCCTTCATACTAGAAATACATTCATGCAATAACACCTCGGCATTAGAATCAAACAATTATTCTCCCGAACACCCCAAAAGTTATTGTAACATGAAGTACTAAATCGATTACTGTAACTATGGCAATAATATAGATGAAAAAATACTCAATTCTGATTGGCTAAGAGCAGTGCGATTATTTTTCAAATTGCACACTGTGCAATTACAGCAGTGCAAATTAACAAAACAAGATCAGAGCCTGGAAACGAGGCAAGAAGAATCAACATGGCGGCGGATATTAGCAATGTATATTTTCACTTTTTGACGACTTTTTCTGCACTTTCAATGGAAAATCGTTCGTAAATACAACAATTTAAGTTTAAGGAATTTTGATCGTCTTTGAAAAACTCACTCGTGCATGTTTTTTCCAAATTGCACTCGAAACCATACTATTACCTGTACTAACACGCAAGCGAACACTGTATTAAATACTGTATATTTATTTTATTTTCTGTACAAACTGGTAAAATAGTGATAAGATTTTTACTTATAGGTATGTTATTTTGTTCTCTTCTGGCTTTGATTTACTGTAAAATTCAATCTTAGCGTCTCACAAAACGTTTCGAAATTGTCATAAAGCTTCAACTGTTTTTTAAACAGTATTTTTATATTTAAAGTTATTTTCTTCTCTACGGCGTGCTTTGCTTTGCGTATTCTCTTTTTGTCTTCGGAATCCGAGGCGAAGTCGTCTGACTCGTATTCCTAGGCAACTGGCCAGCCGTCCTTACTTTTGTCGGCTAATTTGATTAACTTTTGCCTTTTCTTAATAAGCTGTTGTCCTTCCTCGATCAATTTCTCGATCCTTCTTCGATCAATTTTAAGTCTAATAATTGTGGCATTTGTGGGAATAGCTATCGGGAAAACTATATCAGTAGATTCTACTCCGAGTGGCTCCACACTGCATGGCATGCTGAAAAATTGCTTGACCGCAGTAGGGATCGAATCCGCGCCCGTTTGACCAGCAAACAAAAAGTCGTGGATCGATTCCAACCGCGCTCAAACAATAATTGCGTTCTCTAATTATTTGCATATCGCAACGATCCCCAAAATTTCTCTGACACCCGCAAAAGAAAGACGAACTTTGGGAAAGTCGATGATAAGGAGCAGCGAGCTAGCAGTATATTATCCGCCACTCTTGGTTCAATTATTAGTAATAGTTAGTGGCATTCAAAACCTTGAGCAACTAGTCTACACCTAATATTCTAGATTTCTGGGCTTCTCGCTCGATAGAACTGAATGTTGAAGGCATTTTTGTTGATGGAAATTTCAAGGGAAACTTATATTGTTGCAAAAATGCTACTATAGAGGCCCTCTGAAATACTGCATATAGTCTTTATTCTACAACTAAACTATTTAATATCTCACAAGGGTATGTGACGCTGTATCTGTTTTAAATTTCAGCAAGAAGTTGTGCCGATAATCTTCAGCTAGGAGCTACTGAGGACGGGTTGTATTACATTGACCCAGATGGCAAGGGCAAATTCAAGGTGTTTTGTGATATGACAACGTCCGGGGGAGATGGACTGTGTTTCAACGTCGCCTTGATGGAACTGTTGACTTCTACCGTGGATGGCAAGATTACAAGAAAGGTTTTGGTACATTGTACGGTGAACATTGGCTAGGACTGGAGAAAATTCATAGAATAATAACAAGCGAGACACATGAACTTCGGATTGACCTAGAGGATTTTTCTGGAAACAAAAGGTTTGCATTATACAGTAATGTGTCTCTTGCTGGTGAAGGGGAGAAATATAGAATAACTCTTGGAATATATTCAGGTAAATTTGGAAAACAGTTGTTTTACCTTGTAATTGTCTGAGATTGTTTGAAGATCCCGCTGATATATTCGCTTTTAATTTGAGTTTCCAGCGATCAGAAGAAGGATCGATATTAAATATCCTGATTTTGTGGGCATCTTGTTCGATAAAAATAATAGCAGAAGGTGTTTTGTAGATGGAATATTCGAACGAAAATCTATGTACATTTTTAGACCTAACAAGAAGCAGTTACGAAGACTACAACTTTAGGCCCTCTTGCACGAATCCAACCTAGGCCCGCTGCCCTTCCATCGACAAAACACCTTCTACTATCGATATTAATTACATATATTATACCATCAAAAATTTGGTAAAAACAAATAATTATAGGAAAGCATACTGCGAATGATTGCATGCTGTAAGATAATATATGAATTGCTAAAAGAAATACAGAATTCCAGATGTTCAGCGTTTCGATTTCATTTCAAAGTTACTGTCAATCCTAACCATTTACAATCGTGCTCATTTCTTAATAAATATAACACTGAAAAAAGTAGTTGAAATCTATACTATAGAAATAGGACAATGATATGGAACTATTCCACAGTATTAAGATATTATATCCATAGTATATTCATTGTGTTTCCATATTGGGGAAAGGTTTCTAGTACGATTAGGTTAAGATAAGGTTTAGGAAAGGATTTGGATTAGGATAGGGAGGTGAAGATTAAGAAACCAATCGCCGTGTTTGCCAAATTCGTTCTTGTGAATTTGAAGCTAAATTTTGTTACTCAAATCTGCAGGCAATGCTGGAGATGCTCTCAACTTACACAAAAACATGGCTTTCTCTACCAAATATTCTGATAACGACTTATCTAATGCATGAGAACTGCGCTGTGAAATACAAGGGAGCGTGGTGGTACAATAAATGTCATCATGCAAATTTCAACAGTGATTATCATCAAAGTGCTTTGGTTCAATATGGGAGCGGTATTATCTGGTATCAGTGGAAAGGGTATTATTTCTCTCTCAAGAAAGTGTCAATGAAAATCAGAGTCAAGTAAAAAGGGAATTAGAAACTAAAAATTACATTAATAAAATACCAATATTTTGATTCAATTTACTTTACTTTGAATGTGTTTTTCCAATGATTTTGAGATTAAACCGATATATGATTAGATGATATTATATATTTTATTATTTATTTAAAATAATTCATGATTTCTGGTTGGCGAACAGCCATGGGTGAAATCCTCATATCAACCAAAATATCGAGTTGCCCGTAAGATCATATCACACAATGTAACGTAAATTGTGTGATATGAAAAAATATTATCGCACATTCAGATCATTCACGTCATGATAAATACGAACAAGAAAGAATATATGACGGAGTATTTAAAAATGATTTAAAGGATGATTTAAAAAATGGAGAGTAAAAAACCAAAACAGCGATGAAAAGCTCTGAAATATTTCTTATGTATATTTGAAAGAATTAAAAGAGCAGACATTTCACTCAAAAGGCAAGAAGAACTCGTCATTATATTGAAGAATTTAACCACATGTGCGGATATCTTTTATATCTGTTAAAGAGATAATAAAACAAACTCATCTTTCAAATTAAAATTCTTCAACCTCATTAAAAAATTGCTGTTAATTAGGCCTATCATCACACAAATCTCAATGGTGGTTATGACCACAGTGTCCTATAGTTCAAATACTGCCAACTTCTGCCCAGAGAACAGGTATATGTACCAATACCTCAAAACAAACAATGTATTAAATGTCTGTGTAAGTCAGCGACAATAACATCAGCCCTCAATCTAAAGGCCATTTTCCATTACGGTCGTTTTGCCCGCGCGGGCGAAGCGGCCGATTCGAATCACGTGAATAATTAGTCGCGCGGGCACGTCAAGAAAGTTGAATGTAGTTCAACTTTCAGGCGTGTCCGCGAGGTGTAAAGCGGACAAAAAAATCTCATGCTAGACACCTACAACGGAAGTTTAAACATGGTCGCGATCGCTCCGCCCGCGCGGGCAAAGCGACCGTAATGGAAAATTGGCTTAACTGATGTTTGCGTTAATGACAAGACACGAATTTTTGCTGGTAGATTATAGCAACGAATTTTTTCATGTCACAGCTCCTAAAAGTTAAAAATGTATATATAAGTTTGCAAGTTAAGTATTTTTTAAAAGCCAAATATATCAACTCTATATAGGTCGACATTTTCAAGTAATTGAGTCATTTGAGTGAAATATAGAAGGAACATATAAAGGTTGTGTTTGTATGTTTTGGGGTACGAAAAGTCATACATTAAGCTCCGATTATTCTGGTATAACACAAGTGTCGTTGCACTTAATAATGTCACAAGAGATCAGCCCAGTTGTTTTATCTTGCCAACATCCAGTATGTTCATTGGTATACCTGCATGAAGCATGCTGTAGTGTAAAATGATATGCCTTAGGTGAAATGGGAAAATATCAAACCGAGATCTTGCTGTATTGACCGAGCAAGGTTAGTAAGTTTTTTATTTATGACATTTGAGCAGTTATATGTAACAGTGATTAACATTCGCAGCTTTAGTTTATTATAAAATGATTCCCTGTTCCGTCATTCTCTAATTTTGCTACTTCCTCTTGGGTATTAGAAGTTTGTCGGGAAATCATTGATGTTGAAATCTATTATATAACATGTATTTGCAGTGATGTGAGGCTTAATCTTATAGTATGCAGCTACCTTTGCCTCACTGAAACTGGTACGATGCCGAAAGCCTAGTTTAACTGTAGGTCCTCCTTCCTCATCCCTCTTTCGGGGTAAACAATTAGATATAAGAGACCTTTAGATCGAGGTTTACGACGAACCGCTAACGTCTACGGGTCACGTGACCCTATCCCGACGCCACGTTTGAGGTTTTCAACGCGAGTTTTGAACATCAAGAGGTAGGTCTACACGTTTGTAATTTCCCTCAGGGTTTATTTGGGGGTTTTTTACATCATGTTTCACGTATCCACACTATGCGCATACGCAGTACTTATTATTCTAGCAGGAGAAACGAATTTGAAGTCGAAATAGTTCATTCTTCGCATTTTATTTTGACTCGAACATGATACGCTTGGAGGAGAAATCCAACATGGCGGCGATCAACACTTAAAGCGCATTTCACCTCTCGTTTAGATCCTTCGAAGAACATAATCTAAGTCTACTTCAAATCTAAGTCGAAAAATGTTCATCTAAGAACTTCAAATCTAAGTCGAAAAATGTTCGAACCGCAAACGGCAAACGCTAACGTCAAACGCCGGTTAGAGGTTTGCGGTAAACCTGAATCTAAAGGTCTCTATAAATAGCGAAAACACGTCCGCACTAGCCGACGTGGAAAGCAAATGTATAGACAATATAAATTTAAGTTAATGAGACAACGCGTTGAAGCTAGTATGTTAAGCAAGATATCAGATAGGTTAAGTTTCTGTTTCAAAAGCGGTGATTCCTTCCGTCTGGCCTTAAGGAACGCATTGTTTAGTTTTACTTATTGACAGATATTTCATAGATCATTTTCATCATTGGACATGCTTTCACGTGGGCAGCCCTTGATATTTCATTGCCATCGCTTAGCTTGGGTATTGTAAGTATACAGACGAATTCAATTGATTGCGTTATATATTTCGTTTTAAACCAACATAAAAATGCATGTCCGCTATAACGAGAGTTGACTGTATATGTTCTAGATATAATTAGTATTTGAGTCCAAAATTCGATCATTGTTTTGAGGCCGGAAAAGCTCGGCAGCTTGATCACACACTATATATACACTATTACACCCTATAATCTTATGATTATAGAAAATAATATCATCCATCCATGATCGCTAAATTGGCTGCACCTATCTTGTTGCATGAATTATAATGATGATAAAGTTAGTTAGGCTACTTGTTGTAAGATGTATACCATAGGCAAAGTCCATATATCAGTATAATAATATAGAAAACTAAAACATATCCGACAAAAGACAACAAATAAGCTAGGGAAAGTATATTTTGATTTGCTATGCTATATTAGCATTCAAGACATGCACTTACGTATACTGTACATGCACTTAGCACGTTAATTTGAGGAATAGTCGGGAGGGATTTGCCTTCTGTATACATATCTATTCGTGAATAATATGTAATTCTGTTAATATATTATTCGTTTTCACTGAAATGGAGCTAATCTTAAGCTCCAAGTTATAGATAGATACAGTTTGGCAGTATATATATTTCTATAATTATTGTGATTCATCGACTATATAATTATCACTCCAAAACTTGGATTCCTCAAGAAATGAGGTTGGCGCAAGTCTCGATCTGTTTCACTGATTGCCTTCAGGTTTTAACTATATATATATTTTAATTAATTAATTAATTTTTTTATTAATTTATTTTTTTCCTGCAGTGGAAAATTGACATTGATTTGATTTGTATTCGGTTTCGACCTTATTTGGCTAGGGTCATAGCACATAATTTAAATTAAATGGAGTATACACCAATACCATCAAGGCAATATATTGTGCTCCGCAAATTCAATTTTAATCAGTCATTAAAAAGCATGTCAATACAAATAAGTTGTTTGTGCTTATAACATAAGATTTAATCACATTCTGTATCATCTGATGTTGCTTGAATGTGGATACATTTCTATAATATATTGTTTCAGATATACATAGAATTCTAGTTTGAATACACATATAGTTCGGGCCCGCAGTAATTGGCTAAACGCTGTTGCGGTCACCCAGCCGTGGTCATGTACTGTATTTCATTACGTACGTGTTTTTGTCCTGTTATCCAACGTAACATTATGTTTCATCGGCAAAGTTTATAAATAAAAAAAAATAAAAATAGTCTATATATGCCTACAAAATTTGCTTGCGCATTTTATGCATGATTCGCATTATATTTGCGCATGCTTGGTTTGCATGAAACCAAATATCTAAAGCCGAGGCTCAAGCTATTTTCCAATGTCAATGCCTGCATGCATACAACATCATACTATGATTTGGTTTTTATCGAGTGAACAATCAAAACAAGAAAACAAAACGATTTATAGAATACTCACATAAAAAAATATATAAAAAGACGTATGCCATGCCTTGATAGTCAGCTCTGTTTGTCGTGTTATCAACACTGCAATCAAGAACTAGTAAGATATAAGCTTTATGGGGAAGCTGCTGGTTAATTGTCTTGGCCCCATCCAGGGTTCCTGTAACGTAGTTTTTTTCCTGGCCTCCCTGACATTCCGGAGGGATGGCAATGCTCAAATCAGCCACTGTAACAATAAGGCTAAATAAATAACAATTCTTAATTTTAAAAAAATGGGGAGAGTGTCTCTTCGTCTATGGGGAATACACATTCTGTGTATTTGTGGGATTGAAGTCTCCAAAATGTCAATATACGTCACACATATACTATATAATTAAGGACTGTCCATATAGGTGTTTATCGCCCCTTGGTCAGGTTAAGGACTGCCCATATGTGTCTAGCGCCTTGAGTCAGGTTATTAAGGACTGTCCATAGGGGTTTCATTCCCCATGGTCAGGTTAAGGACTGTACAAGTGTTTCATGGTTCAGGGTCGTCAGGGAATGGCTACCCCTGGCAAGGCTCTGCTTTATGGTCAGAGCATTCAGTTAAGTCATCAGTTCAGCTTAAGGTGGCTCCCTACAGTTATTTTAGCTTTATAATAAATCGTTTTTAAACGAGTATTATCGCAGATGACGAAGTTTTTTATACTCGAGGGTAATATTCATCATCTATGGAATATTTAAAACCCGGTTCAGGTAGTGTCATCGTTGCCATGGTAACAAGACGTAAGCCTGAAATGTGGTTACTATGCGCATAAAATTGTCCGTATCTAAAAAACAAAGTCGGTGACCCATCTTTTTTATTTCATATAAGTTTTAAGCATAATGTTCTGAAACTATTATGAAAGTTTAATCAAAATCGCCAGTGTGCAATTTTTTTAAACTCGAAAATTTTATATAAAGATTTCTACACTGGCGATTTTTTTTAAAATTGAAATATATAAAATTTACCAAAATTAAAATTTGTGCTCAAAATTTGAAGATAGGTTACCGATGAAACTAAAGAGTAAAACGCATATAAAGGTAAAAAATTGGGTCAACAGCTTCACAAAATTTGCCCTACATAAAAACGTCGCTGACTAGTGAATGATAGTTCGCGGGCGCAAGATGTGCTTTCATCGTGCAAAAACGAGTGGCAAATGTTGTTTTTATCTGTTGATTTTGACGTTTATTCAATATATTTGAGAGCCATGGACAACCAAGAAATACTGTGAAGGGTTACATCGATTTAAGTCCAATTGAATCCTGCCATTTACTCAGTTCACTTCAACAGCCGTACAGCTGGACATATTTTTGTCTAGTTTTGTAATTTTGCTGAAGATGAACAAGTCGGTATTTTGCTATAGAACTGTGATATTTTTACTGTTTAACTTGTAAAAAACATGCAATATCACTAAACGACTTTTATAACCTTTAACAGCTTTTATACAATAGTTAATAAATGTTTAATGAACTCTTATTAGTGAACATTATATCTAAAATATTTTTGAAAAATTCACTTTTATATTACTGTCAAGATTTTTTTATCCAAGCGATATTTGTATCATAGTTAAAATCACTCATCGGTGTTACTACTGATGCTTTGTCACATAAAACTAAGGATTATTCAAACTTTTTTTCATACAAATCTTTCAGAATGGTAAAAATTATTTTTAAAAACCGGGCGAAATATCTTTGTTTTGTTTTTGATGGTCGAATTCGCGTGGGAAAGTCCACGTACTTGCCACGCGTTTTTGACTCGTCCCGCGATCATCTCATGCATTACTGTAGGGAGCCACCTTAAAGTGTGACGTGAGTAGGGATGATGTTTGTCATAATATGAGTCTGCACACACCAGAACCCTTCTCCCACAAAACATGTTTTGTTTGAATTGTGTTTTTTTAAATATGGTTTTATATCAACAGCTTGGGTCATTAATGTAGGATTTGTAAAGAATTGTGTTTAAACGATACGTCTTCTATTATGTCCAATGTTACTATAAGCTAGTTGTCTTATGAATAATGTAATGAAATAAAACTCATCGTAACCGTATTCAATTTTTGCACGTGCAATGTCTTGTAAAAATGTATACTAAACCTGGATTACAGTATTAAAATGTGCCTTAGAATTGGTTTTTGGAAATAAGAGAATGTATAACTATATAAAGATTCGGTTTTTTGGATCCTAGCTGTTTGTACCCTGTTTCCCGTCTCCTGAAACAGTATGGACACATGGGTTCCATTCCTGCATTTAGTATGTACAGTTGAACATTAGATATTGTATTACATGAAGTATTCAAGATGTGAATTATATATTATGTTGCGTGACGTACATGGCCACATGATATGTTTTTAATTTAACCTATTTTAGAGGAGAAACGTCTCAGTGTAAAAATTTAACCAAACATGGATTACAGTATTAAAATGTGCCTCAGAATTCCACAGTTATCTCAAAGGGGTGAGAGGAATCTGGCATATGTTACAGAATGTTTCCCATTTCTTCATTGACAATAACTTATTACATTTTGTTATTTTTTTTTTAACTGAAATGTTTTGAGGAGCAGGTGGTGAGATATATGCAGGAGAAAAAGAAATTAAATTATTACAGGGGCATGCGTATAGTTAAATATTTTAGTTATAATGATATTGTGCTTTCTTGTCCAGGGTGTATAGATATTTGAAATCCATTTAAGCCTCTTAATTATATCCCTTATAAAATAGTTTTTGTCTTTTGGACTGAAGGACTTAATCTAGTTGATTTTCCTAGTATTTATGTAAATTGATAATTTTTTCAACAGGAACACAACGATCTTCAAGGACGAAAATTGCTCCGGACCTCCTTTGTAACTTAAAAACAAATAGCTATATTGATTTAAACTTGTTGGTAAAAAATCGCAACGATAATCTGAAAAAAATTGAAATACATTTTGTATCTTAGTCGCCAGGGGGATATACCAATAAAGACACATAAAACGACCTTACTTCGCTTAGTTGCCGAGCACTAAAAAAAGCAACCGACGATAGAGAAATGGTATGCATTCCGTCAAATGATTTCAGTAAAGCTTTGAACTCTCTTAGCCACTCATACAAACGGGCGTATTTAATCTATTTTAGGACTAACGACATAACATTAGACAAGACGAGTCCCGGTACAAACATTGATTTGTTATTTTTATTTTTCGTAGATTTGGTGAGGGGAACAATTACTAAGTTACTATATAAAACTTTGCTTATATTCTTGAAGGCTTGGAATTCGTGGGTTACGCGAACTGGAATGTTTTGACTGGGGCCCATATTTATTGCCGCAATTTTATACGGGCTAAATTCATGTAATCTGCCAGCTTAGAGCTCGCTTTCGTTTCCCAGTAAGTAAAGTTTGTGCAGAAAAATATCTCTTAGATATGTTGTCCGCCGCTTTCCTCTTATCGATCGTTTTGGGCTGGTTTGTCTGGTTTCGACTAGTTTGTTTTCGAGGATGAGAGATTGGACGATTAGATGGCCTTGGTACATTTATTTCAATTAATGGTAAACTACCCATCCACTCGGAGATAAATCCCTTTCAATTTTCTCACTTGGGAAACGCGGTTGAAAATGGTGCGGATGTCATTATTCTGATTCATTTTTTGGTCGGTATTTAAGTTTGCACAACATATCTTGAAATTTTTGCATAAGATAGTCATTCGAATTCGGTCTCTGGGCAACGCGGTTGACAATGGCTGGGACTGTCATTATCCTGATTCGTTATTTGGCCGATAGTTGAGTTTTCACAACATGTTGATGGCCAAGATTTTAGTTTGGTAAGCAGTCGTTGGTAAGTTGATAAACAGTCGTTGGTAAGTTATGTATAGACAAGAATTTTACACCAGGTTATAGGACTAATAGACCATTATTCAGAGCTTTTTATAAGTACATCTTGCTCCTTGTAATAAGACATTAAATGTAATTTATTTTTGATCACGCGGACCATGGAATATTTCGTTCTGTAAGAAGCTCCGATGCTCTCATAAAAGCACTTTGCTTGCCTCTAGAATGAACACTAAACAGTTCAGCCGATGCTCTCATAAAAGCATGTAAGAATTTTACACCAGGAAAAAAAACTAATAGACCATTATTCATAGTTCGGTTCTTTGAAGCTTTCATGCTGGCTAGCTGAGTTGTGTTTACAACATTGCTTAACAATATTAAAATAAAAACTAAAAGAGAGCCATGTCATTGAAATTTAATATCTGATGTGCTGTCAGTATTTGTTTGAAATAAAATGTACCATATGTTTTGTGGCCAAAGTTGTTTTGAAAATATCTGAACATAATTATTCAAAATAGTTTTGATATGTTGTATTTCCACAGGCTGCCCAAGCTCACGTTCCGACTATTAAATCTATATTGTAAACAGTATGGATATGGTATTTTATATAAGCTGTATATAGAAGACTTACCAGAAAATTGTGTAAATTGAGAAATAAAATTCATTTACCTTTACTACAAAGTGTATTTAACTTTTATGTGTTGGTTTGGATGTGATTTGAGCCCCTTTCGGTTTGAACATATGACACAGAGTGTAAGGGAACGGGGAAGGGAAAGAAGGCAGGAAACTGGTGCCCTCCCAGACACGTGCATCGACTCCACAAATCGTTCTCGTTTCACCACGTAGTTCCCAAAACGCCACAAAGTTAACAGGTCCATAAAGCACACTAAATTTCCAATAACATACATCGTCTTCAGCAAAAACAAAGTAGATTTAGTCTGATAAAAATCGAATATTAAGCCATTATTTGACAATATCTGAACTTTGAAGACTCGTACCTTACTACCGGCCGTTGAACACCTCGCGAGAGCTCGCGAATTCGAATTACACTCTTCAACATAATTGGTCGATCGAATTACTCGCGTGGAAGCGATTTACATTTTTCTTGCTAAATGTTGGGTCAAGAGGAAATTCAGCCAAGAAAACGTTCCTCTTCGGTGCCCCCCCCCCCCTGCCTAAAATAATACTTTTCGTGTAGCGCTACATGAAAAACCTGCCCTCGAAAGTTTACAAGTGCCTCTGAATATATACGACTTTTAATTGTTATGAACAAACATGCGTTTGCAATTTTTAACCTATTATAAATTGGCAATTGACCGGCAATAAATTTAAAATAACCGGCGATATGCAGGTTCTGGTGTTGCATATCGAAAATTCAAGGCTGTATAAAATCTGCATGTTTGGTGAAATGCACAACGAAAACGCAATTTTGTAAATGTATTCATGTTGACCAGCGCATAAGCAGAACAGACATGGCTTAAATTACGACAATAATGGAAGCCTACGTATATCCTGGGGTGAACTATTCCAAAATAATGCCCCAATATAAGACAGGCTTCGTTTTAGAAAATTGGTACGTGGCTTGGGTAAGTTTAACTTGACTTCAGAATTCCTGAAATTATACCCCGTGTCACGAACAGAGAAAATATTTTGTACATAAGAGGGCATAATTATACCCTTTCAGTATCTTAAACATCAAACTAGCCTTATGTTTTCCACGTCGTAAAGAGAGATTATCGAACTGCAAGCTATCCAAAAGAACGTTAGTACTGGTATCATAACTCGACCTTGTAATGACTCTGACCGCTCGGTTCTGTAATTTCTGTATTTTCGTACTAAGAGTTTTTCCTAAATCATCCCAGACCGAGCAGCAGTAGTCAAAATGAGGCTGTACCAGAGCAAAATACACTTGAACTGCTGTTTTTGTCGTTATAAATTGTCTAATGCGCTTTCAAGCGCCAATAGCCGAAGCAATTTTCTTCGATATTTTCTTAATGTGCACTGACCATGAGAGGTGACTATCAATATATTGCCCTAACGATTTAATTACATGAACCCTATTTATTTCACGACCATGGATCCCAATAGCTATATCACTCTGAGTAGCATTAATTCTCTGATCCAATTATCACAAACTCCGTTTTGGCGATATTTAGGCTGAGCTTATTGTTAATAAGCCAGCTGTAAAGATTTTCTAGCTCAGAGTCAATGACATTTCGGAGCTCCTTTAGAACATCAGCCGCATAGCTTATATTTGTGTCATCTGCAAACATTCTAGGCGTAGCGTTATTGAGGCAATGTGGCAAGTCGTTGATATAGATAAGGAATAACAACGGTCCCAAACTACTCACTTGTGGAACACCACAAGTAACTGGAATCGAATTTGAGAGTTGACCATTGACGGTATATTTTTAAGTTCTACCATGGAGTAAGATATGATTTAAACAATCTTAGACCGGCAATCTTATTTCGTGGTCAATTGTATCGAAAGCTTTCTTCAGATCGATGAAAAATACCCCATTCACCAAGCCATTATCTATATTAACAGACCAGTCATTTGTAGCCTCCAGCAGCGCCGTTAATGTGCTATGCAAGGATCGAAATCCAGATTGACAGTAAGTCAATAGATTGTCGTCGTTAAGATAGCCGTAAAGTTGTTCAAAGATAATTTTTTGTTGTTGTTGAATGAACATTTGTGGTTGTTAAATCTCGTCTTAAAAGTGTTAGCAGTGAGGCCGATGTAGGTTTAGTCATGGTTGTTTTCGGTATTGGTTGCTGTAGCTTGGTAGATGACTGACTCTTTCAAACATTGATCAGCTACAGGACAATCTTCTGGCTTTCTACAGTTGCATGTTTTCCCGTTTGGCACGTCATTTATGCTTTGCTTGGTAAGATCCTTTTATTTTGTCCGTCAATTATTTGTTTGATGCTTGTCGTACATCCGTAGCTCACCTGAACCGTATTTCTATTGAATATCTTGTTCAGGAGATGGCCTTTGGGAATTCTTCGTCGAATATTTTAATAAATTCACGTCCGGCGATATTTGAGGACACATTTCTACTATATGGATGGTTATACCAAATTATTTTCCTTGCATGATTTCGTCGTTGTTTGGTGGATTGGGTAGCAGGAGGTGGGGTAAACTTCAGCTCGTAGTCATATCCACTATCATCTATACTTTGTTGGTATTGGACAGCAGCGTTCTTGAAGGATTCCTCGCCTGATGATATTTCAGAGAGTCTCTCAGTTGTTGATGGATTCAGGTAAGTTCTTCAAAATGGTGGATGGGTGGTTCGACTTTCTGTGGACATAACGGGGCACATTATTGGGCTTAGTATATGGCATGTATTTTCCATTTTCTAGACTTAAAGTAACATCCAAGAAATTTACTGTAGATTTATTTGCTTCTATTGTGATTTTGAGGCCGTGATTTTTAAAAATTGCACAAAGGTCTTTTTTTATTAGCTCGATCTTTCGAGATGAGTCCCTCGAAATGCCGAGACAATCATTTTTATAACATAAAGGGTTTATCAAAAAGAAGGAGACCTTTAGAAATCGGTCCTATTGTTATAATTGGTATGCCTAAGTATGATGCTAAACACATGGGTGCGTAAACACAATAAAGTCATATTTTAAGCATGGACAAGTTATTGGTTTCGTTTAGCACATTATGCTGATTGAGTTTAACGCCAAGCCGTGAGCCATTAAGAAGTTGACGTACGTGAAACAAAACGGTTTTTATTTATTTATTTTACATTTATTATGTACAAATCAAACTTCGTGGCCTTCGACATTGCGCGCATTTCGCTGAACACAAAGCAATGTCCGCTTGTGCATAAAGGCCGGCCTCCACTTGCACGTACGTACGCACAATTGCACGCACGTATGTGTTTATACTTTCGTGAAATTTGATTGGTTAAAAACTTGACGGCCGCACAGAAAGTAGAATACAGTTCTACTGTCATACGTACAAAAAGTTAGCCGCGACGGTCAAGATTAGCGATCATGACGAGTGCTGCTAGGGTGCTTCTGTGCTGCTAGGGTACTATTTCTATTCTATTTTAATATAGATTATTTTGAAGTCTATTCCTAACACATTTTCCACATTGTACTTTTGCGAAGTTATTAAAGTCTGTTGCCATTTCCTCTTGTCGCTTTATTAGTCTTTCCAGAGTTTTTTCCACATTTAATTCTTTATCGTTTGCGATTACTTCTTGTAAGGGTAAACAAATCCCAATTTTACTCATTTTAACCATTTAGCACGTTCGTTGGTATCCATACCGCGGACTTGATTGAGTTGATTGGCTAGTCTTGCAAGATTAGTGCTTCCACAACCGAGCACAGGACAGTTCCTCCATGTACGACCGATGCTGACCTAGCTCTTTACTCGATCAATGTTTCTGTGTATTTACGGTTATTCTAAAAGTCGCAATATTTTTATATGGCCCGATTTGACCCTATCAGGACCAATTTTATTAGATCCGATTTATGGTTAGGCAAAATCGTTGCCCAGTCATGTTGTTTCCAAAGATCATTGTGTGTCAATGCTGCTCGGGAAAATTGCTTTGCTAAAAATTCGGGAGCTAAGATTACGAGAAGGAAGTACATACAGAGAATTATATTTTGAAAAAGAGATTTATTTCGATTTATAACTTGCAAGTAAACATAATCTATTTCTAAGAGTTTACAGTTTATAGCTAGTTTACTAAGCATGCACAACAGCAGCACAAACAACCAACTATTAAGAGTCATTGTCACTATTGTCGTGTACGTCAGGATAACGCTGGTCAAATCAATAGCAGCATCTAATGTTTCCTCTGGGCCAGAGTTATCATCGCTCACAAATGCATCCCTCGTTTCCATAATCTTTTTGTGTATTGGATATATCTTAATGTCTCTTATCCATAGTAGACTTTTCAGATAAATATTCTGCAAGACTTCACGAAGCTTTGGTAGGATAAGTAAGTACGCCTTACTATCAGCTTCTTCTTCAGCGAGACCATCTGCAGTAAAATTCCGCGTTAGCTCTCCGAATTCTGCTGAATTTCGATTTGATACTTCCTCTTTTAAAGGTGCCCATGGATCGCATTCATATTCACCATCTACTTCGCTGTCAGTATTATCTAAACTGTCCAAATCATTCTATGGCGTAGCATCAGTTTCCAATTCATTGTCTGCATTATCTGAATTATTAAAATCGCTCTCTGATGTATCATCATCAGACTCTACGTACAGGTGTATGTACCACAGAATACCACAAAAATTTACATGTTCCATATCTTTTGTCAAATATATTTAATATGGCTTCTTAATATTTTTTAGTGTAGTTTATCGATATATTTTTTCTTCCTGGGGGTTTGGGGGCTAGATTTCATAGACTGAAATATATGTTTTAATTGAACATTCCGTGGAGCAAACTCTAATGTACCACAGAATACCAGTGCAGAGATAAATAAGCAATGGTTTATCAAATTGTACCAGGATTTGGTGTGTCATGTTGTGTGATAATACTGTGGGATATTGCTTTCTTAATTTAGTTAAAGGTGAATACTAAAATCAGTACAGCATACCAGTGGTGTAACCAAAGAATAGCAGGTTTATCAATAATTTTGAAAAATTCAGTTTTTCAATGGTAAAATTGATTCCTCGGTCTGATTCCTGTATAGTACTAATGTTGTGTTGTATAGGAAAAGTAGTGATCAACATAAATTATACTGGTTTGCAAACGTATTTTTAAACTTTCGAATTTTACAGGCATTATGCGGGAAAAAGGATCATTTTTTGTTGATCCTGAATATTTTTAAGAATTTTAATTAAAATATTCATTTCTTGTTTTTTATATGTCAATTAAAACTAAAACTAATATATATTCACAATAATAAAGCTCTTAGTATGTTTCCTCCAAATTTTATAAAATCAATAAATAAGACTGGTATTCTGCGGTACCGTGATATTCTGTGGTACATACACATGTACACACACATACACATGTACACATTTCTGCCCATCTTTACACTGTGATCTGAGTCAGATTCTGCTGATGAGTTCTGATCAAGCAGATTATAATATCCCTTTCGCGTCTTATGTTAAAACAACGATTAAGCAATAGCTATAGCTCCTACTTTCATTGGAGCTAGCCAGTGAATGTTCTATTTTATGAACAACATAACATTTTATAATTATGCTTGTACATAATATAAAATGGCCCGAACGAACAGGCCCGATTTGACCCGATTAGGCAGTATCAGGCCGGATTATGCACCTTAAGGCCAGATGGCCTGATATTTGGTCGGGTATACCTCGCGTGTGCAAGCCAATTCCACCCATGAGACAAAAAAGGCCGCAGGGACACAATTAATTATTCATAATGGGCTGAACGAACAGGCCCGATTTGACCCGATTAGGCAGTATCGCGCCCGATTATGCACTATAAGGCCCCATGGCCCGATGCTTGGTCGGATATACCTCGCGTGGGCAAGCCAATTCCACCCATGAGACAAAAAAGGCCGCAGGGACACAATTAATTATTCATAATGGGCTGAACGAACAGGCCCGATTTGACCCGATTAGGCAGTATCGCGCCCGATTATGCACTATAAGGCCCCATGGCCCGATGCTTGGTCGGATATACCTCGCGTGGGCAAGCCAATTCCACCCATGAGACAAAAAAGGCCGCAGGGACACAATTAATTATTCATAATGGGCTGAACGAACAGGCCCGATTTGACCTGATTAGGCAGTATCGCGCCCGATTATGCACTATAAGGCCCCATGGCCCGATGCTTGGTCGGATATACCTCGCGTGGGCAAGCCAATTCCACCCATGAGACAAAAAAGGCCGCAGGGACACAATTAATTATTCATAATGGGCTGAACGAACAGGCCTGATTTGACCCGATTAGGCAGTATCGCGCCCGATTATGCACTATAAGGCCCCATGGCCCGATGCTTGGTCGGATATACCTCGCGTGGGCAAGCCAATTCCACCCATGAGACAAAAAAGGCCGCAGGGACACAATTAATTATTCATAATGGGCTGAACGAACAGGCCCGATTTGACCCGATTAGGCAGTATCGCGCCCGATTATGCACTATAAGGCCCCATGGCCCGATGCTTGGTCGGATATAACTCGAGTGGCAAGCCAATTCCACCCATGAGACAAAAAAGGCCGCAGGGACACAATTAATTATTCATAATGGGCTGAACGAACAGGCCCGATTTGACCCGATTAGGCAGTATCGCGCCCGATTATGCACTATAAGGCCCCATGGCCCGATGCTTGGTCGGATATACCTCGCGTGGGCAAGCCAATTCCACCCATGAGACAAAAAAGGCCGCAGGGACACAATTAATTATTCATAATGGGCTGAACGAACAGGCCCGATTTGACCCGATTAGGCAGTATCGCGCCCGATTATGCACTATAAGGCCCCATGGCCCGATGCTTGGTCGGATATACCTCGCGTGGGCAAGCCAATTCCACCCATGAGACAAAAAAGGCCGCAGGGACACAATTAATTATTCATAATGGGCTGAACGAACAGGCCCGATTTGACCCGATTAGGCAGTATCGCGCCCGATTATGCACTATAAGGCCCCATGGCCCGATGCTTGGTCGGATATACCTCGCGTGGGCAAGCCAATTCCACCCATGAGACAAAAAAGGCCGCAGGGACACAATTAATTATTCATAATGGGCTGAACGAACAGGCCCGATTTGACCCGATTAGGCAGTATCGCGCCCGATTATGCACTATAAGGCCCCATGGCCCGATGCTTGGTCGGATATACCTCGCGTGGGCAAGCCAATTCCACCCATGAGACAAAAAAGGCCGCAGGGACACAATTAATTATTCATAATGGGCTGAACGAACAGGCCCGATTTGACCCGATTAGGCAGTATCGCGCCCGATTATGCACTATAAGGCCCCATGGCCCGATGCTTGGTCGGTCATACCTTGCGTGGGCAAGCCCAATTTTCCAACCGACATTTTGTGGCCCTGTCTACTCTTAGGCCCGACAGATTTCTTTCTTCTTCCTCACTTAATTTTACAAAGTACAAGATTAACCCTAACTTTTCTCTAACCCTACCCGTCTCTCTAACCCTACTACCCCTCTGTCTAAACCAACCTCTCTCTCTAACCCTACCTCTCTCTAACCCTAACATTTTCTCTAACCCTAACATTTTCAATTCTCTAACCCTAACCTTTTCTCAAACTCTAACCCTCGCTCTATCCTTATCCTTCTCTCTAACTCTAATACTAACAACACGTCTACCTCTAAGGACAATTTAAAATAACTCATCCATCAACGGGACATTCTAAAAATCAATTAAGGATTTTTAGATTGATGCATGAGTTACTCTAAATTGTTCTTAGAAGTAGACATGGTGTTAGTATTAATCTTAGTACAAACTGCACCAACACCAAAGGCTCCAAAGATACTAAAGGAGCTAGCGTTACGAAAAGGAAGTAAACGCAGAGAATATATTTTTGAAAACAGATTTATTTCGATTTAGAACTTATAAGTAAATATAATCTACTTCTAAGAGTATGCTGTTTATAAGCAGTTTATTTAAACGTGCACAAGAGAAGCACATAAAACCAACTATTAAGAGTCATTGTCACTATTTTCGTGTGCATCAGAATAACGCTCGTCTCTGAAAAGTATTTTCAAATAGATTTTCTCTTATCAATAGCAGCATCTAATGCTTCTTCTGGGTCAAAGTTATCATCGCTCACAAATGCATCCCTCGTTTCCATATATAATCATTTTGTGTATTGGGTCTCTTAAGGTCTCTTATCCATAGTAGACTTTTCAGATAAATATTCTGCAAGGTTTCACGAAGCTTTGGTAGGATAGGTAAGTACGCCTTACTATTATCCTCTTCTTCGGCGAGACCATCTGCAGTAAAGCTACGCGTTAGCTCTTTGAATTCTGCACAATTTTGTTTTGATACTTCCTCTTTTAAAGTTGCCCATGGATCGCTTTCATATTCACCATCTACTTCGCTGTCAGTATTATCTAAACTATCCAAATCACTCTCTGGCGTAGCTTCCGTTTCCACTTAATTGTCTGTATTATCTGAATGATTAAAATCTCTTTCTCACGTATCATCATCAGACTGTAAGTACTTTCTTCTTCTGTCCATCTCTTCACTGTGATCTGAGTCAGATTCTGCTGATCTCGCAGAGTAAAATATCCCTTTCGCGACTTCTTATGTTAAAACAACGGTTAAGCGATAGCTATAGCTTCTACTTTCATTGGAGCTACGGATTAGAGTTAGAGAGAGAGGGAGATAGCGTTAGAGCGAGGGTTAGGGTTAGAGAGTTACGGCTAGAGATTGAATAATTAAATCCTAAGGTTGAATAATTGAATCGTAAGATTTAATCATTGAATCCTAAGAGTGAGTCATTGAATCCTAAGATTGACTCATTGAATATAAGAGTGAATCATCGAATCTTAAGACTGAATCATTGCATCCTAAAGTGAATAATTGAATTAAAATGCTTTCTTCATCGGTTCATTACACTGAAATACAACAACTGAGAAAAACTTTGGATGAATCAATTGCTAGTGTCAATAATTGGGCAGTAGCGAACAAGATGACTTTAAATCGGGCTATGTTAATTACAGGCAAACGTCTACCTGCTAAAATGGAGTCAACACAACTAGACTTACAACATGTACAAGTGTCAAGCGCGAAACTGCTCGGGTTAGATATAGACGAATAATGATCTTTTAACGAACATGTCCATGCTATTTGTAAGAAACTTGCAAAACGTATTGGAACCTTGAAACGTATAAAAGGTTGCTTGCCCATGCGTCAAATTAAGACTTCTTTACTATAATTATGTTATAAAGCCTATTATGATATATCGAAGTGTCGTGTGGACAAATTGTCGAAAGGACTGCTTGGATATGGTATTCAAATTGCAAAAGAGGGCTGCAAGGGTTATTTTAGATGCTCCATATATCTCATCGACTATTCAACTCTTCAACCGGTTGAAAAGGGTACCGTTTTACGAAGAAGTCAAAGTAAATAGGGGTGCATTCGCTTTTAATTAAGAGCATAAACGGTGAGATTGCCCTTATTTATATGAAACATTGAAACTACATCGAAAACAACATCAAACTTAAGACTGCAGCTGAATGTCCGTATTTTTAAGAACAAATATGTAGATAGTTTATTTGAACAGAAACAATCTCTTTGCCATTTTTAACAGTACTGTGCATGCAAAGTGTAGTTCGGAGGTATACATAATTTATTCTTGTAAATTTAGATAACATATTATGGATAACTTAATTTTATACTAGTTTTAGAGATATTCTTAAAAATTTGTTGTATATTTTAGAGAAGAGAGCTACAAGTTTGTTAGTACTTCAGCACCATTACGTACCACCCTCATTAAATAAAGACTCTATAATCTTAAGCTTGAACCATTGAATCCTAAGGCTCATTCGTTGAATCCTAAGAGTGAATTATTGAATCCTAAGATTGAATAATTGAATCCAGAGATTGAATAATTAAATCCTAAGATTAAATCGTTGAATCATATAAGATTGAATCATTGAATCCTAAGATTGAATCATTGAATCCTAAGCCTGAATAATTTAATTCGTAAGATTGAATCATTGACTTCTAAGATTGAATCATTGAATCCTAAGAGTGAATCATCCAACCCTAACATTGAATCATTGAATCCTAATATTGAATCATTGCATCCTAAGATTGAATCATTGAATCCTAAGATTGAATCATTGAATCCTAAGACTGAATCATTGAATCCTAAGATTGAATCATTGAATCCTAAGACTGAATCATTGAATATTTGAACGTAAGCAATCAGATAAATAGTGAGATACATTACGAACCAATTTAACATGTCTCCAGGCCCTAGTAGTACTGATGTTTTCAATGGTGTGATGGATTTGTCTTTCCTGTCTGATGATGAGTCCACCATTGACTGCCTTGGTTGTTTGATTGAAAACGCAAATCATTTTAGTTATCCGGTATGCGAATTTGGAATGTCTGATAACGATTATTGTGATTCCTACCTGTTTTGTGATTGTTGTTTCGGCTTACGAGGCTTACGATTTGGTCACCGGAACGTCAATAGGTTTACAGCATGTAGGTTCGATCAAATTAAACTGTTCCTTGTTGGTAAGGATGGACGACTCCAAATTGATATACTCTTTCTGAATGAAGCATTCTTGAAGCCGAATATGCTTGTCTCACTCTATACCGTATCTGACTTTACTGCTTACCGATCGAAATGGCAAGCAGCTTTGAGGTGGAGTAATGGTTTTTATAAATGATTCATTGAAATGTAAACGAAGGACATATCTCGAGGTTTGTAAATCTTGAGGTTCTCTGTTTGGAAGTTTGTCCTTTCAAATCAAACCGGTCGATATTTTTTGTTAGAATTTATCGACACCCATCTCACTCTATGGGGCTTGAATCTTGAAAAGCGCTTGGAATCGATCTATTTGCTAAACAAATAAACAATTTTTTTGGGAGAGTAAAATATTAATTTTCTTGACAAATCTCTATTTAATAAACACCGTTTAGTCAGAGGGGTAACGAGTATGAATTTCCAATCGGCCCACCAGTGATGCTTTTCTTGATCACATATTATGAAATTTTCCATTTTTCCTAAAGGATGTCTAATGCATTTGCTCATGACCTTGGCTTATTCGACCAGCAGCAATATTAGGCATACATAGTTACAAGAGTAGTGATGGGAGGCGTGCAGATAATCCTGTTAATACCATCACCTACCATGACATGAAGAACTTTAATGAACAGCAGTTTACAGCAGATCTATTAGAAATCCTTTAGGAAGCAGCATTCGGCTTTGACGAAATTAATGATATGCGTGACTGCAGGGAGAAACTGTTTAACACTGTCCTGGATTCTTGTGTCCCTTGGCGTCAAAAACGTGTTAAATATGTCAACCAAGGCAGCTTGGATGAACAGGAGCATTCTTCAAGGGACCAAGTGTTTAAAGTTGGCAAAATATAGTGGCCATCCTGATAATTGACCGAATTATCAGTCAACGAGAAACAGAGTCGTGAATATGATAAAGAGTGCTAAGAATAAGTTTTACAAAAGCTTTCTCAATGATGATGTGAACAATGCCAGGAGGATATGAAGACAATTAAATCCTTCATGAGTGATACAAGTGGAAAGCAGAATTTTTCATCTATTGCTCGCTATTCCCTTTGACATTACTAAACTGAATTTCTGTGTAATTTCTATATCATGTGTATAGAGTATCGGTTTTTTGGATCCTACCGTTACTATGTTCCGTCTTCAGGACAGTATGAACTTCATGAAAGTCATTCCTGCAATCTGACTTGTAAACATTTGAGATCATGTGTTGACATTCATTGGTAATATGATCAATGTGCTATTTACGATAATGTATTACATGAAGTAACAAATATATGAAAGTGTTGATGTTATGACGTGTGTAGTGTATCACATGATGTGCTTTGTTCTAACGTCTTTGAGCGGGAGAGACTGTGATGGCGTGAATATGGCAATTTGTGTTGTCTTCATGTCATTGTTTTTACGTGGTTCCATCTTCCGTAGGTGGCTGTGACTGACTTAGGACATCATGTAAAGTCCCATGATAGTCGATCTGCCGTAATTCCTCAAAGAACCGAAGGGTTAATCATGAAAATAGCAGAGGTCACAGCTGGGAACCAGTTTAGGTTTATCAACGTGAGTAGGACCTTGTGAACATTTTTCGACAGGCATTTTCATGAATTACATGCCTAAGTCTCCCGCCTAGGATACGTTTGGCTGTGTGATTTCGACCCCGAATTAGTCTTAGTATAATTTCTAAACATTTGAAGGGCGTGTGAGATCCATGTCGGATTTTACTGTGGTGTTTCCACTTTAAGGAAATTCCAAATTTCCCTAAGACTAATTCGGGGTCGAAATCACACAGCCAAACGTATCCTAGGCGGGAGACTTAGGCATGTAATTCATGAAAATGCCTGTCTAGATTTTTTGAAAAATGTTCACAAGGTCCTACTCACGTTGATAAACCTAAACTGGTTCCCAGCTGTGACCTCTGCTATTTTCATGATTAACCCCTCGGTTCTTTGAGGAATTACGGCAGATCGACTATCATGGGACTTTACATGATGTCCTAAGTCAGTCACAGCCACCTACGGAGGATGGAACCACGTAAAAACAATGACATGAAGACAACACAAATTGCCATATTCACGCCATCACAGTCTCTCCCGCTCAAAGACGTTAGAACAAAGCACATCATGTGATACACTACACACGTCATAACATCAACACTTTCATATATTTGTTACTTCATGTAATACATTATCGTAAATAGCACATTGATCATATTACCAATGAATGTCAACACATGATCTCAAATGTTTACAAGTCAGATTGCAGGAATGACTTTCATGAAGTTCATACTGTCCTGAAGACGGAACATAGTAACGGTAGGATCCAAAAAACCGATACTCTATACACATGATATAGAAATTACACAGAAATTATGTTCAAATACCATTCGGTGAACGGGGAACGATCATGAATGATCTCCTACCCTACACTAATGACCGTCCAAGGCTTTGCAAACTCCATTAGGAAATCCACAAAATTCATGAGTCTCTAAATTTCAATCCATTCCAGAACGCTTTCCACAAATGATGGGACTGATAAACTAACACCACTTTTCCGACACAAACGCATTCCTCTTCCAATACCATCATGGAGGATGGATACCCAATGTCACCGCTTACAACCCAAGTGCTCCAAGATATAGAAGAACTCCTTAACAACCTTGAATCAGAGACGCCAGTAGATCCGAAAGAGTTGATGGCAGACTCGCAAGTTCAACCATTCACGCTTGAAACGTCTCCTGACGATGAAATTCCAGAGAACGATGAAATTCCACAGAACGATGTTACATCCACCACTCCATCTGTACCCAAGAAACACTCGAATTCACGAAGGTCGTTGAAGCGGCTACGGAGGCATAGCAGAAATAATACAGTCCCCAAGAGTCTCCAGATTGATATTCAACCGGAAGTAGACCTCTCCGACGATCTATTACACAAATGGCAATCTTGCGTGATGGGCTGTTCACTGAAACTAACGAACATCCTCAGGACGCACCATGAACAGCAGCTACTATCCAAAAGGGACACACCACCAGACCTGATGTTGCTGGATCCATCACCTCCAACTGTTCCACATTTTCGCCATCAGCCAACCCACCAGGGTTGGCGACAATAAATCCTCCTATTTCTAAAACACTTCCAGGTAAACGAACCAGCATGAAACAATTTTTGAATGTCAAACAACGGAGACGGATTTCTAAAAAATGCAAAGAGAAAAAATGTTTATTTAAACAATTGAATGAAAAGGTCGACAACAAATTGGTTGTGAACCTAACAAAAGAACAACTACCCAAGCCCCTCATTTCAGTCTTGAACAAGGGTTTAAAATTTGTACCGAAGCCAAAACCGGTTGCATGGGAAATTATTTATAATGCATTTCTAAAATTCCGCCGATGCATGTACATCAAATATTATTTCTTTGACATGGAGATTAACAACGAGAGCCATGATTTTAGAACTCCCAGTACTTGGGAACCACCACAACCAACAAACGAAAATCTTGTGGCATACATTGCGAACATTTTGGCTACCTTAAGAGAAAATTTTCATGAAAAGCAATTTAACATGCATGACAACCTGACTGGAAAAGAACGAGATTTTATATCAAACTATGAAAGGAACGAAAAACACATCATAAAGCCTGCGGACAAGGGCGGTGCCGTTGTGATTTGGTCCTCCGAGGACTATAAGACAGAGGCACACACGCAACTTTCCAACCCCCAGAATTACGAACTGGTTGATTCTCAGCCTAGATTGATGTTGAACAGTTTATCCGGAGAAATTACCAAATATTTGCATGAAATTCTATGTTCACATCTGATTGATCATAAAACATTTATGTTTCTGTCACCGGAAACGATCCCACGCGTACCCATATTTTACATGCTGCCCAAAATACACAAGAAAAATGTACCCGGTAGGCCAATCATTTCGGGATGTGGATCGCCCACCGACAACCTGTCGCATTTCGTGGACAAATATCTAAATCCGATAACAGAAACAATACCATCCTACATTAAGGATACAAATCACTTTCTAAGCATCATTTTGAATTTAACGGACTGTCTCCCAGAGGGCACCATATTAGTCACAATTGATGTGAAATCCTTATACACCAACATACCAATCAGTGAAGGGATAAATACATGCATGCAAGCCTTGAAATCATTTTACTCAGATGACTGGCCCTTGTTGCCGGTAATTGAACAATTTCTCGATTACACCATGAGACGTAACTATTTCACATTAGAAGGAAAATTATATTTGCAAAAACACGGCACAGCCATGGGCACAAAAACGGCACCATCCTTTGCAAACATTTTCATGGCTGAACTAGAAGAATCCTTTTTCAAAACTTTAAGGCACAACGAAAAGCCTTTGTTTTACCGTCGATTTCTCGATGACGGCTTTATTATCTGGACACATGGTCTAGTTGCGCTTAAACAATTTATGGACAAATTGAATTCGTTTCATAAAACAATTAAATTTGAGTACACCTATTCGGAAAAAGAAGTTAATTTTTTGGACACAACAATTTATAAGGATGCGGACGGCAAAATCAAATCAGACCTTTACATTAAACCAACGGATTGCCAACCGCTTTTACACAATAACTCATTCCATCCCAAACAATGTAAAGCTGGCTTAGTGTACAGTCAAATGTTGAGATATCGTCGCATAATCACGGACGACGACCGATTTGCCTCGAGGGTGCAACACCTGAGGGCAGTTTTGCTCGCTCGTGGCTATAAAGATGACGATATCCTACAGGCTGTAGACAGAGCAAGCATTTACACCCAATCACACTTACTCGATAACACATCCCAGAGAACCAGCAGACCATCAGTCCTACCATTTGTGATACCATACCATCCACGACTGCACCAAGTGAACAGAATCCTGCGACAACACTGGGCATATATTGAAAGCGACAGATATCTTGCGGGGATCTTTCCAACTGCACCAACGGTCGCCTTCCAGAGACACAAGAATCTAAGAGAACATTTTATACGTTCTAAACACACGTGACACTGATATAATATTCAGAACTATAAACTCTCACTCAGTAAATGATTGATGAGGATAGCCTATTCATAATTTATAACACCAAACAAAAATTGTAGGAGGCACCGTCATATATGTATATAGTAGGCAGAGATTCTTGCAAGATATCAGGATATTTATAGTATATAAGGTATATAAAATATTAAATTGCGAATCGAATCACATGTCTATTGATAATTGACATCGTAGAATTCTGTACAATAAACTCACATTTTGCTGTGGATATTTACGTGTACCAATGAATAAACATTCACAAATCCTCCAGCTTTTCTTTATTGTCTACTTTACACGTTTACAACCAGGATTTCGGCAATCTTTCATTCACAATATCCCATTTTATAAGACATTTGCACGCACGCCATTTTGAAACGAACAACGTTTTCCATAAATGACGTAATCATACACGATCGCGCAATACACTCATATGTCTGCCTGAGAACCAGGAAGTGACGAGAATTCACCGGAAACATCGTAAGTTTGTTTACATATTTTCTATCAATTTATTAATTTGACACATAGTTTTAGCTCGTATTAATATCGTGAATAGATGCACGCATTTTTTACACGATCTAAGGCAATGATTTTCATGATAATCGCTGCCAAGTAATTACACAAAATATTTTGCTGACGGCATCCCATTTATTTCTGAGCGTTTTCCTACATGATATACTATATAAACAATCCTTTTATAAATCTAATAATATCCACATGGCACACAGTCCACATTGGGTACGGCCACAAAACACAATTTCAAAATCCACCTCCGTTAAACTTAGTTTATCGCAAATCCCGTCAACGCTGACGCCACGCGTACAATACAGCGGCCTCTCGGGTTTCAAACATACAAAATAATATATTTAGTGATCAGGACATATTTCTTCCTCCTTTACTGCAACACTCCAACCTAGCTTTCGTATACAACGGGCGCGTCGTTCCAAGGCTCGCCGGTGAGCTAGAAACGCGCCCCCCTGATCGTGCTTGGAGCCTGATGAATCACGATCACACGGGTAGAATGCATGCAGTTATAACTTCTGCAAATGTATGCATTCTAGTTGTCTTCGTAACTTTTATAACACCCGGGTTTTGCAATTCTCTCAACACACCTTTCTCTCTTTCTTCTTTCACCTTCCAAGTAGCTGGACGGGAGTGTCAAGGGCCATGATCCACATGCCTAGCCCAGCTCCAAGCCCATTTTACACACAGGATATAGAAATTACACAATGAATTGGAGACTCGTTCGGAAACCTAACCCGCATCATCAGTCCACCCCCACCCCCCCCCCTCCCATAGCCACGCCCATCCATGGGCATGCCCCTTTACACACCACACAAAGCACTCACGATACAGTACACTGTGCAACACCACCCTAAGGACAAAGCTTATTAAAATGAGCAATTGTCCAACCCTATGTTCTTCACACAGACACATGTTCACTGCACCCAAAATATATGCAAAAGACTTTTTGATGGGAAAGGGTTTGTGCCTTTGTTATTGGCTTTCAACATGCATGTGGTCAATGGGATCATTATTTCGATTCCGTGACTTTCTTGTCGCCGGATCACATCGTGCATGCGAAAAATATATGTTGGTTCAGGGTGAGTGCGGTTGTTATCATGCATGGACCTATGCTAGCATGAGGCACTGACACAAAGATACAACTTTCCAACATTCCCCACTGGTCATTTTTACACAAACGACGGCAAGAGAGAACGAGGGTAGTTCCTAACAGATGATTACACTGCATTTGAACATGAAACAATTGCACAAAACACCAACTTTCCTATCAAAATCATTTCCTATTTCTGTCTGGGAAATTTGGAATTTCCTTAAAGTGGAAACACCACAGTAAAATCCGACATGGATCTCCCACGCCCTTCAAATGTTTAGAAATTATACTAAGACTAATTCGGGGTCGAAATCACACAGCCAAACGTATCCTAGGCGGGAGACTTAGGCATGTAATTCATGAAAATGCCTGTCTAGATTTTTTGAAAAATGTTCACAAGCTCCTACTCACGTTGATAAACCTAAACTGGTTCCCAGCTGTGACCTCTGCTATTTTCATGATTAACCCCTCGGTTCTTTGAGGGATTACGGCAGATCGACTATCATGGGACTTTACATGATGTCCTAAGTCAGTCACAGCCACCTACGGAGGATGGAACCACGTAAAAACAATGACATGAAGACGACACAAATTGCCATATTCACGCCATCTCAGTCTCTCCCGCTCAAAGACGTTAGATCAAAGCACATCATGTGATACACTACACACGTCATAACATCAACACTTTCATATATTTGTTACTTCATGTAATACATTATCGTAAATAGCACATTGATCATATTACCAATGAATGTCAACACATGATCTCACATGTTTACAAGTCAGATTGCAGGAATGACTTTCATGAAGTTCATACTGTCCTGAAGACGGAACATAGTAACGGTAGGATCCAAAAAACCGATACTCTATACACATGATATAGAAATTACACAGAAATAAGTTTTTCAAAAGCTTTCTCAATGATGATGTGAACAATGCCAGGAGGATATGAAGACAATTAAATCCTTCATGAGTGATACAAGTGGAAAGCAGAATTTTTCATCTATTGCTCGCTATTCCCTTTGACATTACTAAACTGAAAGATTTTGTACTTTTCAAGAAAGATCTGTCAGTTTCTTTCTCGACTCCTGCGATTATTACGAACTTTGTCATTGATGCCTTAAGATAAACCTGCTGCCAGAATATGTTGAAAACTGCTGCACCAAATATTGCTCCATCTGTTGATAAATTGATTAACATTTCTATTGATTCATTCGCATTACCTCAAAGATGGAAGACTGCAAATGTTTTCCCACTTTTTAAAAGTGGTTACCGATTGGACATTAGTAACTATTGTCCAATACCTGTTGCCCGTTCTATCCAAGGTCTTAGAAAAGCATGTCCATCTCAGCCTCTACAGTAATCAGACTAACAACAGTTTACTTTATTGTCAACAAGCTGGTTTTCGCGGGCATCACAGCACAGAGACAGCACTAGTCAGACTCATTGACCATTTGTAATTCAACCAAGACGAAAATTAGGTGAGCGGTCTAGTGCTTGTTGATTACCGTACCGCTTTCTATATGTTGGGCCATAAAGTCCTTCTGTTAAAGTTGCAAGCATATGGACTAGATACTCGATCGTTGCAGTGATAGGCAACAGTTTGTCTCTGTTGATGGGAAAGAGTATGAAATGGTACACGTTCCACACGGAGTGCCATAGGGAAGTATCCTTGGAACGCTATTGTTTATTTTATTCATCAATGACCTTCCGCATTACGTGACCTCATCGAACGTTACAGCCAACATATATGAAAACGACACAACTTTAACAGCCTCTGCCGATGTAAATCCTATCAATATACTCCGGTCCTCTCTCAGTTCAGCAGTTTCTGACGTCTTTGGGCTAATTGCAACAAATTTCCACTTAATGATTCAAAGACCAAGACTATCCTTATTACTGTAAAGCGTTTGATAAAAAAAGTTAATTCTGATGACTTGGAGATGGGATTGGTTACGACAAATGGCCATATACTAGCTCAAGTTAGTTTGGCGAAAGTTCTGGGCTTTGAAATCGACAGTGAACTTAGTTCCATTTCGTCATTAAACTACGCATATCGAGTGTCACGTCGGGCATAAATTCAGCAAAAAACGTCATGTGTGACATTCATTTTGGACAGCGGTGTCACGCCATAGAATAGGGAAATATTCCAAGATGGCGGCGCGCTTTAGTGTGGACGATGTTGCACAAGAGTATCTAAAGATGAACCTATAAGGAACTGCCCTGAAATATCTGGGAGAAAATAATTGTTTGAAGAAAATGATCTATGTCACACTCTATATTCTTCAACCATCAATGCAGCTGTTCTTTTTCGAAGCGAACGCCGGTTATGGTTAAGACGTATACACCGAAGGTTGGCAGGAAAAATATCTATCCGCCAGCCATACTATTGTGAAATTCGCAGGGGTATACCAGTAGAACTGTTTAACATTTTGGATCGATCGCTAAATACTTCTGAATTTAGAGAACCCTATTGTTATGTAGCAGGAAACCAGAAAGGAAAGATAATTTATTTTACATTTCTTCCCCTGTTAAAGGAATTTCTTAGCTCGCTTTCTGGAAAAAGTGTGGATGAGATCACCCAGTACTTCGAAAGAACATGGAATGGACGTCGAAAAGATCACAAAACAAAAGTACTGGTTTCAGTGGCAAAGGATTTAGCATTTGCATACAGTTTTGCCAAGGGACAACATACTGTTTCTTTTAATTATGGCGAATGGAAACGGTGTGGATTTCCACAGCACGACTGTCAACTGACTCAACTGTAGCAGACAACTAGCTAGTGGTTCACACTCACAGGCTACAAACTTGCAAGGTACACCGCAGGGACGTTTTTTTTGGGGGGGGTTCCTAATACATGTACCCTAGCAGGCTACACGCTCACAGGCTACAAACTTGCAAGGTACACCATAAATGTTTCATTCCTTCTCTTTCTAGTGGTTTTAATGTCAATTTCCGATCCCATTCTCAAAACCGGTTGGATTCTTTATTCTATACTCAAGAGATTTTTCTGACAAATGACTAGTACTACCCTTTCTGTCCGTCTGACTGTAGCTCCTGCTCAATATCTGCAAGATCTTCTACCTCATTAACTATTTTCTCGACCTATCACAAAACAAATAAAAATATTTTCTTGTTATATAATATATATAAACCAAATTTTGTACTTTTTATCTAGGCAAGGATTTCTCAAAACGTTTTAATAGATGTAAATTCAAGATGCTGATGATTTAATAGTTGTGATCACATCATTCAGATATGTATATTAATATATGAGTATATGACTTTAAATTCAAAGCTGCTGCATTTGGATTGTACCTTTGCATCGAGTTTTCTGAACTTTTCGTCCAATGTATGGGACTGTTTCCTTTTCTTTACCAACACACTTTCTTGTTCTACTATTTTCGTTTGGATACGTATAATTTGTTCAGTGTTTATAACCTGTTTCTCCTCCATCTGCTTCCTTTTTGTCCTATACGCACCAATATTGAATCGCGGCATTGTTACACCGATATTTGGTGATAGATTCTTCACTTCACCGTGCGAATAAACAATATTCCAAAGCGAAATCGACCAAATTAAAACCAACAGCAATCAGTTTAAAGTTCAAACCATCAAAAACAGCTCAAATTCATTACAAAGAAGGAATACTGTAGAAGATAAAGCACGCCTGAAAATGTGCTCTTGTTTATCGAAAATGAAATAACCCAAATATTGCCAATTTAATGGGCTCCAAACAAAAAATCACATTTCCGACCATGTAATTTCCGACCATGTAATTTCCGACCGCGAAATCGACCATTTGGTATCAACAAGAAGCTCGAGGCAAGTTCAGTGAACTATAATAGATGGAAGGCTAACTCCAGCTCAAAAAGTGAAGCCAAACATGGCGGAAATTGAAGGAAAAACATCACTCCCCGCCATCAAAAAGGATTGACCGCGCGCGTAGGGGACTGAGAATGACGCATCAGAATTCCTTCAATTTCCGCCATGTTTGGCTTCACTTTTTGATTACGTCGTAGCTAGAAGTTAGCCTTCCATGTATTATAGTTCACTGGGCAAGATACGTTAAATGCACGTAGTCGATCGTAGCTCGGACTAAACCGATAGCCGTCCGAGCACGCCGAAAACAAGCTTCGGTTACGATCGTTATTTCGTACCCAATTCTCCAAATTGATGCTCGGCCAAGATGGCGGAATTCGCATTGAAGCAGCTCAACTTTTCGCGCCATTTTTTCCCGCCGTGAGCTGAGATTGCTAAAACTATGCTGTATATTTCTAATTTGTTTTAGCTTATTTGTGAATTAAATTGCTTTATCTTTTACGATATTTCCAACCAAAGAAAATGGGAAGCGAAATCGGTATCGTTTCGCGGATATTTATATATCTAATCCTTCATTTTGACTCCGTTTATGCGTCAAATATAGTCATGGATAGGTATGAGCATTTGTGCTGGCTTTTCAAGTCTTTTTCAGAGTTTCTTGAGCTCTTTTATTTTTATTTTCTGCCGGAATTATCGCCACTCTTGACATATATTTGCACTCACTCAGAAATGGCTGCCATCTTGAATCTGGAAACTTGAAAAACTACGACAGTAGTTTTTCAAGTTTGCGATGCGCAGAAGAGATGCGCAGATGGTGACCCTGCTCCTTTAACTACGTCGCTCATAAAGTGATGACAAATTTGCTTTTTCCAATCGTTCACTGTATGACAGCCCGGTGAAAATTATTGACGTTACTCTTCTTTAAACACGTTCTATTGCTTCGCTGAGATATATAGGTAGGGCAAAGTGAAACACTTCACAGGCGTACTCGAGAGTTGGCCTAACACATGGCCAAAAATTAAAGCATACCTGTGCTAATTGCAACATGGTACAGACCACTTAATTCTAATTTTGAATTATTTAGCTAGTTTGAACAATTTTTGTATCTGCGAAGTAAATGAATTTTATTTCTCAATTTACAGCTTATATAAAGTACCACATCCATACTGTTTACAATATAGATTTAATAATCGCAACGTAAGCTTGGGCACCTGTGATACAACTTTATTCTCAAGAATAAAATACTAAAATCTGAAGGCCGGCTTCACAATTTGTTTTAAACATTTCTCCCATGGGCTATTGGCCCTCATCCCCTTTATGCACAGTTTTTAAAAGCAATATAAACGTTCGTACACTTATTGAGTGACCTAATGCATTGACAACATTCGATTACGCTATTTAATTATACAATTATGCAAACACGCATGAGCAGATACATGTACGCTTTGCGTATCTATTTCTGTATCTGCGAATGCAGATATATTGCTATTGTCTCCGTACCATGCCGTGCTTGTAGCCAATCAGCGACAGCCTAGCCTTATTTCAAGCGGGCCAATAGCCAATAGCCAATAGCCAATAGCCAACTCGGCCTCGTTGTCAAATTGTTAATTGGGCGAAAATACAGTACACACATTCGGCTTGAAACATCGTTGGACCGACTTCGTGAGAACCCTGCCAGACAAACAGGATTTATTAGAGCCACTCGTGAAGGTAATATCGCAGATTCTTACCCCTGCTATCACAGGACACAAGTGCAATCAACTCGATCGGGACATTCTAGCACTTCCAACACGTCTGGGTGGACTGGGCATGGAAAATCCAAGCCACGAGGCAGTGCGCGAGTATGCCTCGTCTAAAAGGGTAACAGCGCCCCCCTGTTGGTCAGATTATAGCGCAGTCGCATCAGCTACCGGACGAGTCGCATACAAAATCAGCGCAACAAGTCGTCAGAAAAGAGAGAGTTAAAGAATGGGCGAATAGGGCATAAACGTTTTAGAGAGAGTGCACCACCAAAAGGATCATCTGTGTGGCTCACAACACAATATTTAACTTGAATAAGAAGGAATTTCGCGACGCCGTAAAGTTGCGCTATTGTAAAGTGGCCAATTGACGACATCCCCTCCACATGTGTATGTGGTGATGAGCTGAGAGATCTGGCAGCCGAACTCCTCAATATTGTTTGTAGTGATGCCCAAGTCGAGCCTGTCCTACAAGATATTACGGGAGAACAACTTAATGATGGTTCCAACAGAGCACTTGATGCTAGATTCGACATTCGCGGGCGTGGTTTCTGGGAAAGTCAACGATCAGCCTTTTTTGAAGTTAGGGTTTGTCACCCCAACGCTGATTCGTATAAGAACCTGGAGCTACGCCAAGTCTACCAGATGTTCGAGCACGAGAAGAAGCGCTTCTATGCGAGGACAGTCCTCGAAGAGCAAGGAACATTTACGCCACTCGTATTCACCACCACAGGCGGTATGGGCAAAGAGTGTATGAGATACCATGGTCGATTGGCAGAGCTGGTAGCCATAAAGAAAGGCGAAGAGTATGCGACAACTATGAGTAGGATAAGATCTAGAACTTCGTTCGCTTTATTGAGATCCGCACATACCTGCCTGAGTGGTTCAAGGGCAAGAAAATCAAGTACGACATTAGGAACATTGATTTAATATTGAGAACGCCGATAGCGCTACCTCTCAAACATTTTAAACTGTATAAATGATTTTATTTATTTCAGGTATATTGTGCACAGTTTGCTTACAAAGTTTTAAAAATACTGTGTAGATCAACAACAACTGTGTAGTCATTGATAACAAAATCATTATTTTTGTATTATTATTGATTACTATTTTTATTATTATTAAAATTATTATATGCGAATTTATATACAGAACATAGCCCTATCAGTTATGTGAGAAATTCACAAGAGCTCCTGTGACTAAAAACTACAGACTATTTGCAAGCTGAATACAATATACAATACAAATTGATAAGTTAAAAATTTTCAAAAGTCATCTTAACTATAAACATGATGCTAAAGTCCTTTCAAAAAATTTATAGAATCTCTGATTTTCGAACTTGTAGGGGTAATTCATTGTACAGATTTCCTCCATAGAAATAGAATCCTCTCTTTGCGACCTCAAGACTCATGTCTCACTTTCGGTAGTTTTATACTGTACCCCTGATTTCTAGTTTATACTTTGGAATCAATTAGTGTAAAATAGTTTAGAAAGTTCTGACAAACACCTTCCTTTAAACATCTAAATATATGTACGCAGGATTTCTTTTTTGGATGGAATCCACCGATGGCATTCTCTATATTGCTGGGACTTGTGACGTTCCAAAGGTAATCTCATTCGCCCGCTATGGAGCGATAAAATGCGTCTACAAAACTACGAAAGACCAGCAAAGGCAAGTGGCAGAAACATATAATATTGAACGAGATTTTTTCATGTCTGCACCAACGGGTTCTGGTGTCGAATATCAGCACCGCAAGACACAAACCTGTCAGACAACTTTCGCGCTGAATTTATAATCGGATTCAAATTTCCTCAAGGCAAACAAGTCTGTCTCTCCTCTCCCAATTTTCTCCCCTCCCGCCCGCACGCCGCCCGCCTTAAGCCCGTTTTCCACTAGGCGAATTTGTTCGCGCGAAGCGAAAAACAAATTTCGGCAACGTGATTGGTTAGCGATCGCTAACCAATCACATTGCTCAATTTGTTTCTCGCTTCGCTTCGCGCGAACAAATTCGCCTAGTGGAAAACGGGCTTTAAAATCCTCCCGCCCGCATTTTCGTGCGCCATTTACAACTCCCCAACCTTTAACTCCCCAACCTTTAACTCCCCAATCCTTTATAACTCAGCAATAAAAACCTCTTTAAGAGACAGACTATTTTCGCAGCGCACTACTCGTTTGGGTTTCGGCCAACACTTAAATTCAACTGTACCAGAGTTTTCAACCGTCGAAAATCAAGAGTACTGTTTCGATTTTAATAACATATTTTGGTTAATATTATGATTAAATTGAATAATTTAATATTAATATAAATATGAATATGAATAATAATAATAATAATATAAATCATTTTCACAATGCATTAGTAAGATATAGCACTAAGATCTGTTTATATTACGAACGAACAATATTTGTAACAGGAAATCCTCTATAAGTGTATGTAAAGGCTAGGTGTCGCTCAAGGGTCTTGGACGCACTTCCCGAGGGGAAAACAAAACATACTAAAATCTCTTTGATCAAGTTTAATGCTTCTTTGCCTCCATAAACGGAGACAGCAATACCTAAACTCGCTCTACTAACTTTATTTATACTGAATATCTTTGTCAGTTATAAACTGTTCTCCATACAGGTCCAGTAAGGGTCATTCTCTATTGGTCTAGTGTTACTACAGAAGGAAACCTAAACTAAACTAAACTAAAAGTCAAGAGTGCTCTTTCGATTTCCTTTAATAACATGTTTTGTCTGTCGATATCACGAACGAACAATATTTACAACAAGAAATCCTCTATATGTGTATGTAAATGTAGGTGTCGTTCGAGGGTGCTTACTAACCACTCTAACAATCTTTTCGATCAAGTTTAATTAATACTTCTTTGTCCACATAACAATAATTATAACAAGAAATCATCTATATGTGTATGTAAATGTAGGTGTCGCTCAAGGGTGCTTACCAACCACTCTAACAATCTTTTCGATCAAGTTTAATTAATGCTTCTTTGTCCACATAACAATATTTATAACAAGAAATCATCTATATGTGTATGTAAATGTAGGTGTCGCTCAAGGGTGCTTACTAACCACTCTTACAATCTTTTCGATCAAGTTTAATTAATGCTTCTTTGTCCACATAAACGGAGACTGCCATACCTAAAGTCATCCAACTAACTCTATATTTACACTGGTAGCTTTGTCAGTTATAAATTGTTCTCTCTAGAGGTCTTATGTATGGACATCGTTTATTGGTGCAGTGTTACTACAGGAGGACTTCTAAACTAAACTCACTTTAATATATTCCTATTAACTTAATAGCTCTATCAGTTCTAAACTGGTCTCCCAAGAGGTCTAGTATAAGGGTCATTTTCTATTGATCTAGTGTTACTACAGAAGGAAACCTAAACTGAAGTAACTTTATTTATACTGGATAGCTCTATCAGTCCTAAACTGGTCTCCCAAGAGAGGTCCAGCAAGGGCCATCCACTACATACTGGATAGCAATCGCTTGCTGACTCACATTCGCCAGGGAAGGCCAACTGGGAATTTGGTGCCCCGTAGCAATAAGTGACCGCATGTTAAGGGAGTTAATTTAGATTTTTATGCTTCAGGACACAATTTTCGGCCTTTTCTGAAGCAATGTTGTTGAGCTGTCATTATTGGTTGGTATTGAATATAAGAAGAAAACAAGAATGAATCAATGAAATATTTAAGACTTATGAAGCAATGAAATATTTAAGACTTGTCTGACTCTAATGCGTAAGAAAAAGAAAAGTGTTGTCAGACCATTGGGCATTGGCAATTTCATGAATAACAAGTTCCTGCCTCATGCAAGAAATACACGTGGCCATGGAGTGGTCTACAGGAATAGTGCTATAGTACATAATTTATGCCCCCTCTTCAGCACCCACACCAGGTAGGCTTGATTACTAGCCTTGACCTTGAGTTGTGTAGGTAGTCAGCATAACTATCAGAACCCACTAGGAAAATTTAAAACCAGGGGGCGTAGGAAGCTAATCAATTTGGGGGGGGGGAGCGACCAACGTGAGCAAAAAGGTAAACACCAAGTAGGTGGGTCTGGTGGCATGCTCCCTCGGAAAATTTTGATATCTAGACCCTCTGAAATGGCATTTTTAGCTATTTATGAGTTTTATTTGGGGAAACATTTGACAGTTAGTCGACTAAAGGATATGAACACTGGATTAAACGAATAGTTTTATTTTCCAACATTCTTTACTCCGAAATGCAAACTAGAACGTAATTATATTTGTATTGAATAATATGACTGTAATAATAAAGTAACTATAGCTGACTGTATAGCAGGGGGGAAATACTGCGCAGACCGTCAATAATTATCTTTCGTAAACAAAAAAAAATTCTCAAATGACTTGCAATGAAATTGATGGATAATCCTCAATGCAATTTCTCTCTAGTTTATAGTATTCTTCAAATACTAGCTCTAATGATAAATTAAATCGTTGTATATTCCAAGATTTGGGGGGACCGAAAGCTATCCCCCCTGTTTAACATTCGGAGGGCCTCGGCTCCCCGCTTCCTACGCCCCTGTTTAAAACTGACAGATTGGCTAATTGGATTGAGTGTAAACTGGTAGAAGGCCAATAAATAAGGACCTTTCAAAACAAACTATCGCGTGCAAACTAGAAGTATAGTTGAGAACTAAAATACAATAAAACTGCAGCAATATCGGCGCCAAGTTCAGTTGAAACAAGCTCATGCATTCACTACGGTTGGGAGCAACATAATTTTTGATAAGGAAAAAATGGACAAAGCATCAGCATAAGGATGCATAATAAGAAACAGCTGATCTTAATCTGACTGGATAGAATTTTTTTTAGAACGTTGATATTCTTTGTCCTTGTTTAAACTGGTAAAATTCATTTTTTTTGACGCACTTGAGAGCTCTTTTTATCATAGAGCATATATGCATGCGATCACTGTACATATACCTCCGGGTCATTGCACAATACTGCTCCCCTATTTAAGTTCTTGAAGACAGGACCACCATTTTATGTTAGGTGTCACAAATTGCAAATAATTCCACACATAAAATCATTTAACTTCAGACATAAAATCATTTGACATTAGACATAATAGATTAATAGGGTAAAATAACAATGCCAATGACCGTAAGTGCACACCGAGCATGCATCAAGTGTTTACAATTTTTAGGTATCACATTTTAAATATGGTATATCATGGTTATGTGAGAAATTCACAAACTGTTATCAACAGAGGTCATGCGACTAAAGACTATAGACAATTTACAAGCTATACAATACAAATTAATAAGCTAAAGATTTTCAAAAGTCGTCTATAAACATTATGCTAAAGTTCATTTGTAGAGTCTCTGATTTTCGAACTTCTAGAGGTAATTCATTCTACAGTTTTCCTCCATCGAAATAGAATCCTTTCTTTGCAGCCTCAAGACTCAAGTCTCACTTTCGGTAGTTTTATACTGTACCCCTGATTTATAGTTGATATTTTTTAGTCAATTAGTGTAAAATAGTTTAGAAAGTTCTGACAAACACCTTCCTTTAAACATCTAAATGCAAGTACGAAGGATTTCTTCTTTTGGATGGTTTCCGCCGATGGCATTCTATATATTGCTGGGACTTGTGACGTTCCAAAGATGATCTTACTCGCCCGCTATGGAGCGACAAAATGCGGCTACAAAACTACAAAAGACCAGCAAAGGCAAGTGGCAGAAACATATAATATTGAACGAGATGTTTTCATGTCTGCACCAGCGGGTTCTGGTGTCGAATATCAGCTCCTCAAGGCAAAAACTTGCCAGTCCACTTTCGCGCCGAATTTATAATCGGATACAAATTTCTGCAAGGGAAACAAATCTTTCTCTCCTCTCCCAAGTTTCCCGCCTCCCGCCCGCACGCTTCCCGCCTTAATTTCCTCCCGCCCGCATTTTCGTGCACCCTTTTCATTCCCCCAACTTTTACCTCCCCAATCCTTTATAACTCCGCAATAAAAACGCCATTAAGAGACAGGCTCTGAGCAAGTCTACTTTTGGCAGTGCACTACTCGTTTGGTTTTCGGCCAACACTTAAATTCAACTGTACTAGAGTTTTCAACCCTCGAAAATCAAGAGTACTGTTTCGATTTTAATAACATGTTTTGGTTAATATGAATAAATTGAATAATTTCATATTAATATAAATATTATTATGAATAATAATAATATAAATCATTTTCACTATGCATTATTAAGACATAGCACTAAGATCTGTTTATATTACGAACGAGCAATATTTGTAACAGGAAATCCTCTATAAGTGTATGTAAAGACTAGGTGTCGCTCAAAGGCTTTGGACGCACTTCGCGAGGGGAAAAACAAAACATACTAAAATCTCTTTGATCAAGTTTAATGTCTAACGTCAAATAAGTCATTGTATGACCGGAGAGCTTAATATGAACCAGAAGGCGATCTGTATGAAAGATCTGTAAAATAGTTTCTAACAGTTAGACATGCATTTTGCCCTTCAGTGAGCCATGGTAATACTTATTTAGCACAAGCAGAGAAATTATGCCAAATCAATTTTACCATGCATTGGTATATTACATACAATGAAACCGTTAAATGACAAGGCCAATGACCGCAAGTGCACACCGAGCATCAAGTGTGTACAATTTTTACATATCACATTTTAAATATGGTATATTATAATAGCTAATACAGAAGGAAATCTAAACTAAGCTAAATTTATTTATACTAGATACTGCCTTGATAGCTCTAGTTGTTCCAAACTGCTCTACCTATACTATAGAGTTCCTGATTAAGGAACGTCCCTTATTGATACAGTGACAGTGTTACTACAGGAGATAATCGAAACCATGGCCATGCATCATTAATTATACTTCTTTACCAATTTACATATCACATTTTAAGTAATAGATAAAACATGAGCAGTCGATGTTTATCTGATACACAAGCTCGAGCCGAATGCGAGCGTTGTATATCAGATGAAGATCGGATGATGATCAACTTTATTTAACTGTACACTAATCTTTTCAACAAACAGCTGATTTCCAAAAGAGGTGTGCTAATATTCACAAAATACAAATTTGTATACTAAACTTAGTTAAATATTACTATATTATTATTTCCAACATGCAATAACATATATATTAACTAAACAATATATTTAACCAAGATAGCTAATTTCTAAAAACAAAGATCGAGGAAGAAAGCTTTTTGCAAAACGAATCATAAGATACCGAAGTTCTTATCTCTTCCGGTATCTGATTCCATATTTGAACCCCACTATAACTGAAACTTTTTTTAAGAATTCTGTCCTAGGCCTGGGAATAAAAAGCCTAGTCGAAGAATTCCTTGAATTGTAATAATTTATTGTGTTCGAATTTTGAAAAGTGTCACACAGTCTTGGAGGGGCTAATTGATTGACCGTTTTGTGCACGAGCCTGGCTTTCATTTGCGCCCTACGTTCGTCGAGCGATATCCAACCAAATTGACTGTCCAGGTTCATTTTTGAAATTCATGATCAGTCTAGCCGCTTTATTCTGTAGTGTTTGAAGACGCTCACTAAGACCTTTGCCAAGTGCATCCCAAACTTCGCAACAATAATCAAAATGAGGCTGAATTAAAACATTATATACCAACACCAAATTGTTTCGATCAACAAATTCCTTTTCTTATAGCTCCAATACCTGACGATATTTTACTGGCAATGAATTCGATATGTTTCCCCCAATTTAAATGCTCGTCAATCTGAACGCCAAGCGCAACAATATCGCGCTATATAATACAATTTACTGTTTACAGTTGAAGCCATATTTAAAATGTGATAATTGGTAAGGAAGTATAATTAATGCCATGCATGTCAGCGATTTATGGCCATGGTTTCGCCGGGTTACCTCCTGTGGGGAGTGTATACTCTCAGGAACTCTATAGGTAGAGCAGTTTAGAACTAATAGAACTATCCAGGCAGTATCTATATTATAGTAAAAATAAATTTAGTTTAGTTTAGTTTAGGTTTCCTTCTGTATTACTGTAACTACCGTGCTGTAACACTGGATCAATAAGAGTGACGGCCCTTTATACTGCTGAACTTCTAGGTAGAGCAGTTTAGAGTGACACTGTGACCAGTACTGTAGAACTATCCAGGCAGTCTGAATAAATTTAGTTTAGTTTAGTTTAGGTGTTTTTTTTTGTAACCTCAAGGAAGAACAGTTTATAAAATAACATGTAACACGAAACCCGTGTTTGGATCAGGCCATTCAAACACGGAAGACTATCGTGTCGTTGTTATTTTATAAAACAATTACTTTATGGTTTCCGTGTTTGGATGGCCTGATCCAAACACTTGGGAATGTCGCGCGCTTTTCTGAACTCTCGCAACTTTCCCGCGTGTTTGGATCAGGCCATCCAAACACGGGAACCATAAAGTAATTGTATATTTGAACCGTGATAAAGCGGCTATAACAACTATGAATACGGCAAAAAATTTTAATTGTTGTAAAATAGTATGTGTAGCTTAATCTTGTATACGGAAGATGGTATAAGATAAGGCCGAAATATGTTTACAATTAAAACTATTATCGTATTCATTCAAGTTGTTATAAGTTTATTGCTAGCACGATCATTTGATAAAGCTATCCGGTGTAAATATCTGACTTTAAGTAAAGTTAGATTAACTGTTAAATATGAAACCTTATAATTATTTAAACCCTCGATCGCTGACACTCGCTTAATCGAAATATTTTCAGTGACATTGAATCTAGGATCCCCTGGAAGTCGTATGAAATGAATTTCCGTTATTACATAAAATATCTCTTTTTAGTAAAACATATTAAAACCTCTTTGAAATGAACCAAAATCGTACCACTTCGTTAGAGTGTATTCCTAGTGTACTTTTGTATCGGCATGCAGTCTCCTTCCGAGTGATGACTCAAGATGCCGGAGAGTATGACCTCATTAGGATGTCAATAGGATGTCAAGGCAAAAATACATCTCTCAAGATTCTTGGCACGTTAGGTCATATGGTGGGCAGTATTTTATACTGATTATACAATTAAGCAATGGTTCAGGTCAACGCATAGAAACTCTTTATGATATTGTATGAAAGTATCAGGGTTAAAGTTGCAAAACGTTTTTAACCTTCCTCCTCGTGGGATTTTGTGTTTTCCCAACTTTACTTTCAAAGAACTGGAAATTTTCCTACATGCAGGCGTTTTCTTGGTAGGTTGCTACTAATACTAGCCTGACTAGTCTAGTACTTACTGCTTTGCAATGTGTTATTCAGTGTTTCACTTTAATCTGATTTTAATGAGAATTTCACTTTAATCAGACATGTACCGGGGCTTCTGTAGCACAGTAGTCAGAGCAAGCGCCTTTCACCTCTGAGATCGTAGGTTTGATTCTCGCTGCATGTGGACTCGCACGTATTATGTTAAAAGAGTCAGTCAACGCTCTACCAAAAATCGTGGGTTTTTTCCGGGTACCTCCCACAGGAAATGTTGACAGGGTGTGCCACAAGCGTACAACTGAAGGTATATTTTATTCTTTATTGCCCGTTCAAATCAATCCAACATGTTGGTCCAACATTATCCAACATTGTTGGATGCAGCATTTTATGGTCTGTTTTAGCACTACATGTTTGGTAATGTTGGCTGATGTTGGAAGATACGATGTTGGATAAGGTTTGACTTTATTAAAAGTCTAACTTTAAACTCATACTACGTAAAATGGAATTATAAAAACTCTTTCTGAAACAAAAACACTTGAAGAATGGGGTAATTATATCCGGTTTACCTTGATACTTCTGAACTAAGATGCTCTGTCATCTAATTTTGGCCACTTGCACACGGTACGCATAAAAGCGCGAGAAAACAGCCAAGCAAACCAGAGGAATCGAGTCAGCCATCACCATGAAGTGTTGGATAATTCTAGCCTTGCTGGTTACCGTCTGTGCTGTGTTTCTTGGTGTTGGACACACTGAAGAAACCGCAGCGTTTGATGATCTTAAAGAACCAGCTTTTGGAGATTCATCAAAGTTCAACGACGAAGAATTGTAAGCCATATTCATTTTATTCTTTAAATTTCACACCTATACTAACTCGTTGTATAAAAATATTAAATTTCCTTCTCAGATTGGATATTCTTCTTATTCTGACACCAAATTTGTTACAGAAATTTTGAATAAGAATAAGTCATTTGCGAGCTGTGAAGTCGCGAGTTACGAGTTACTTTCAAGTATCCGTCAAACATAAATTTAATCGTAATAATACAGAATTTTCTCAAATTTCTTACCTCAATATACGTCAGTTGTTCCTAGGTATTTGTGAACTTTTCAACGTTGGTAGCTCTATAACAAGCACTATAAAAGTTTTTTGATGTTGATTGGAATGTTCTCGTCAGTCAGTCGTTTCAGTGCAATTAACTTATCCATCTTTAAATTTCGAGGCAATGCGAAGGCAAGTTGTGCTGTCTTGTTTTAGTTGATTCATGATTCAGTTTTACTAACTGTTTTCAAACCATTTCAGTCCATCCCACCCCTTCCTATATACCGTCCATATAGGGCATTAGGGCACATCCGATCTTTAATTTGGCACGAAACTTGCAGCTCCCAACTCGCAATAGCTCGTAACTTCACAGCCTGCACTAAACCCATTTTATATGTATGGTTACATGCAAACTTTTTGGACTAAAAATGAAGATTTAAGATTTGGTTTGAAACCAGGATTAGTTATAGTGCCAAAAATAGAAAACACATGCAATATTAATACTTTTTTTCACAATATATATATATAATGGTATTTCACAGAAGATCGATACGTTTTTATGATGACAATAATAAAGTAGGTTTCATTCTGTCGACATATTTCAGTTCTGGTATCTACTTTCAACTCATTTACCAACTATATACATGCAATACAGTTCGGCTTTAACCGTGCGCCAACGTTTAAACGGCATGTCAGTAAAAATGATGGGTTCTATTAAATTTTCTCCTGTGTAATTATTACATGCTTTAAATCGTAAAGACACAAATGACCCCTTGTTCGAAAGAGAAAACATGCCAACAAGTTTCGAAGTAAGACTAAAATTTTTTATAAGGATTAGTATTCTAAAAATTATTAAGAATAAAAGATCGTTATATTCCGTCTTTTTATACACCCTGTAGATCTAATTCGTTTGAAAATAGTGAAAACGATGACGATAATGATGATGAACCAGGAGCAGATGACGAAGAGACCGATCCTAACTCTTTAGGAGCAATGTAAGTTGTTTCTAAACCAAACCAAACCGTACCATACCATACCATACCATATCACACCAAACCGTAGCATAGCATACCACACCATACCAAACCAAACCATTGCATGCCACACCATACCACGCCAAACCAAACCATACAACACCAATTTATAGTATAGCATACCACACCACACGACATGACACCACACCATAATGTATCCTACTCATAAAGTGCCATACCACAGCACACCACAATCCAACATACCATGCAACATCACACGCATAGTATACCATACCTCACTACAACATACCACATACCACCATATTTCTATCAGTAATATACTACATCATTCTACACCTATGTCTACTGTAAAAGGTTCATAAATCTTCATTCTTTCAATTCAGAGAGAACGCATTGGACAGTGTGAATGAAGACAAACCAGCTAAGTTCAAACGTGCACCATGGGGTATCCGACGTTTCCGTTTCCCACGTGTCCGTGTCCCACGTTTCCGTGTCCCACGTTTCCGTGTTCCGCGTTTCCGTGTCCCACGTTTCCGTGTCCCACGTTTCCGTGTCCCACGTTTCCGTGTCCCACGTTTCCGTGTCCCACGTTTCCGTGTCCCGCGTTTCCGTGTCCCGCGTTTCCGTGTCCCACGTTTCCGTGTCCCACGTTTCCGTGTACCACGTTTCCGTGTACCACGTTTCCGTGTACCACGTTTCCGTGTACCACGTTTCCGCTTCCGTGGCGGATGGGGACGATGAAGGTTGAAAACCTTATTTTTAACCTTTTGGTATATCACAGTACAAAAGCCCGGATCAAACGAGACGCAAGTCTTCGAGAGCGTTTTACGTCTGAGATATAGAAAAGAGGGAATGGGTGGTTTGAACCACTGATCTGAAAACTAGAGCTGGATAGAGCACCCTTTTGCATTCAGTTAGCCAATTTTGAAGCCAGAATATTTATAATGGGAAGAGATTTTTCAACTGATCTGTCGAATTTTTATTACATCAAATTGTTAGGGTATAAATTAACTTTGCTATCGAGCAAATGCGTCTTTCCATTTAGCTTCAATAATGCAAAGCAGATGCACTATCCAGGCTAGGTCAATAATGCAAAGCAGATGCACTATCCAGGCTAGGTTTTAGATCAGTGGTTTGACATGCTTGAAGAACACAAAGTGTGGAAAAGAGTCAATATGCGTTCTCGTTTGACCATAGACAATAAAATAACTGATAGAGCTATTCATGTTAAATAAGGCTAGATCAGTTATTAAGTTTCCTTCTGCAGTAACACTGGAGAAATAAGTGTTGACCCTTTCCAACTGATAGAGCTATCCAGTATAAATAGAGTTAGATTAGTTTATGCTCGCCAGACGTCTTGTGGTAATAATGCTGCATGGACCACTAGAAAATCACCTTTCCCGGAAGTCTAAGTCTAGAGAGAATATAGTTTAGATGCAACTGATTGAGCAGTTTGAACTATTCAGTATAAAATAAGAGTTACTTTAGTTGATAATTGAAATGATTTATAGGATAATTAATTTTTTTTCACAGAATGAATGACAAGCAAGCTGCATGGTGAGCAATGACGGAGTGTAGAATGAAGTATACCAACGTAATGGCACTTTTTAATACATTTTAATACTAAAAAATATTTTACCAGGAATATCGTAATTTAATGTATCATTAATAGCACATAAACCGAACTTGTAACTGGTTTCATTAGTTTAATAAAAATATTGCTTAAATAATGAAGTTATCATTTTTATACCAAATTCGTGAAACGATCCCACTTCGTTCTCAAACTGCTGTGAAGATAATCCCAATGTTAGACCATAATGAATGGAATACATGGTTTGGAGACTCGATGAAAATCATGTTACACACGTAAAAATCTCACATCTTGTCAACAAGATGTGTCCGCGGCAGACTTGTAGCAAGCTTATCAACAAGTTGTAACAATGTTGTCGTTTTATCAAGCAAGTTGTTGAATGGCAGGACGATAATAAGTTGTTGGAACAACTTGTAACAAGTCTGTTGAGTAGCAAGTTTTCAACAAGCTGGGAACAAGCAGTGCGAACACATTCTGATCACAAGTTGTTTAAACAGCATTGGTAAAATTCTGCTGCAGGTTTGTCACGGATAAATAATTGAACCAAAACATTGCTATTGCCTATTAGTATAGACCTGCTAGTAGGCTAATGCAAATCCAGCGTTCTGATTGGCTACTCTACTAGAGGGCCATCAGGTATTAGAATACTGGGTTTTCTAGTTCAACCAAGTGAAGTGCAAAAAAATCTTTGAAGTCCACCAGGTATTAGCCTACTAGTAGCGAAGAGGGAGAGAAAAACTTGTGAATCGTTTGCTTTTTTAAGAAAACAAACTTCATAAATCACAATCTTGGAAACTGTTTGCAAAAAAAGTAGAATTTTGAAGTTTTACTCGTAGTTTTACTGTTTTGAACATGAAATTGACTGGCGAATTGATGAATATGGACAATTTTTGTTTATATTTCGAGCAAAATAATTGAAAACACAATCGCGGATAGAGGATATTATTACAAAATATAGACAAGGAACATGGAACATTGTTGCGAAAGTCTTTCCTTTTGGCTCAAAGAACTGGAAATTTTCCTACATGCAGGCGTTTTCTTGGTAGGTTGCTACTAATACTAGCCTGACTAGTCTAGTACTTACTGCTTTGCAATGTGTTATTCAGTGTTTCACTTTAATCTGATTTTAATGAGAATTTCACTTTAATCAGACATGTACCGGGGCTTCTGTAGCACAGTAGTCAGAGCAAGCGCCTTTCACCTCTGAGATCGTAGGTTTGATTCTCGCTGCATGTGGACTCGCACGTATTATGTTAAAAGAGTCAGTCAACGCTCTACCAAAAATCGTGGGTTTTTTCCGGGTACCTCCCACAGGAAATGTTGACAGGGTGTGCCACAAGCGTACAACTGAAGGTATATTTTATTCTTTATTGCCCGTTCAAATCAATCCAACATGTTGGTCCAACATTATCCAACATTGTTGGATGCAGCATTTTATGGTCTGTTTTAGCACTACATGTTTGGTAATGTTGGCTGATGTTGGAAGATACGATGTTGGATAAGGTTTGACTTTATTAAAAGTCTAACTTTAAACTCATACTACGTAAAATGGAATTATAAAAACTCTTTCTGAAACAAAAACACTTGAAGAATGGGGTAATTATATCCGGTTTACCTTGATACTTCTGAACTAAGATGCTCTGTCATCTAATTTTGGCCGGTAAAAAGGTAGAATTTTGAAGTTTTACTCGTAGTTTTACTGTTTTGAACATGAAATTGACTGGCGAATTGATGAATATGGACAATTTTTGTTTATATTTCGAGCAAAATAATTGAAAACACAATCGCGGATAGAGGATATTATTACAAAATATAGACAAGGAACATGGAACATTGTTGCGAAAGTCTTTCCTTTTGGCCCAATGGTTTTAAGGTTCAAAACAGGCAAAGATTAGCTTCCAAATCCCCCACCCCAGGGAGGAGTCAAAGTATTAAATGCCCCACGGTGGCCCGGGGGGATGGACATGATTGGATTTGACGGATGCATTAGTGGAAAGTCGCGAGCAGAGAAAATTATGCTTCCGAGGCATTTACGCATTTACTATTTTTGGACTCTAGTGTAGACTGTGTAGTAAATTGTACTATGTATGTTGTTGCCATGTTCTTTGAAAACATTGCTATACATTGTCTACCCCTGAATAATAACTTGGTTGAAGCAGTATAAAAAATAATGGCGTGATCGGGAAACTGGGATGAGTCATGGCTGGATAACGGGATTTGAAGTGAAAATTGGTCGGGATGGCAGGATCTCGGAACCCGGTACAGGGCCCTCACTAGGGGGACTAAATGAGTTGATTACTTGATTGTATGTAATATTTGCCTGTGGTGTGTAAGTAATGCTGTTATACACTTTTATATACAACTACAGGAGGCCCAAGCTTACGTTGCGACTATTAAATCTATATTGTAAACAGTATGGATATGATATATAAAACTGTGTAAATGGAGAAATAAAATTCATTTACCTTTATTACAAAGTGTATTTATCTTTTATGCGTAGGTTTGGATGTGATTTGAGCCCCTTTCAGTTTATCCAAATCGCTTCCACGCGAGTAATTCGATCAACCAAATATGTTGAAGCGTGTAATTCGAATTCACGAGCTCTCGCGAAGTGTTCAACGGCCATTTGTAAGGTACGAGTCTTCAAAGGTCAGATATTGTCTTTATAATGCCTTAATATTCGATTTTTATCAGACTAAATCTAGTTTGTTTTTGCTGAAGACGATGTATGTTATTGGAAACTTATTGTGCTTTATGGAGCTGTTAATTTTGTGGCGTTTTAGTGAACTACTTGGTGAAACGAGAAGGATTTGTGGAGTCGATGCGCGTGTCTGGGAGGGCGCCAGTTTACTGCCTTCCCCTTTCCCTGACACTGTGTCATATTTTTAAACCGAAAGGGGCTCAAATCACATCCAAACCAACGCAGAAAAGTTTGTAGTAAAGGTAAATTTTTTTTTCTCAATTTACACAATTTTCTAGTAAGTCTTCCTCAGCGCTATTAATCCATGGATCCAAAAAGCATAATTACCCCCTGGAGCGCGCCTTCATTTCTCTGCTTGATTGCGTGGGTTTTGCGTGGATTGTACGTGTCTATTGCGTGGTTCTTACAAGAGTTCTGCTTTAATTATGCTGGCATTCTATAAAATACATTTAAAAGCAAACTTAAATTTTGAAATTCTGGAAAGGATTACCGTGTTGTGTAGGCCTACAATATTTATACAATTTATAGTGTGGAAATCTACGGATAATATTAGGAGAGTAAAGATGTTGCTAAGTTATTATTAAAAATGTTTATATTGCTATGTGTATAGGGACGATTATCTACTGCAATATAATGAAATGTCCTTTTTTGTGATGCGTGATAGTATCCTTTCAAGACATAGAATCTTAATTTATATTTTACAGCTGTCTTAAACGATTTAATAATTAATATAGGGACGCAAGCAAGTATTTGGATTGTTAAACTATGTAAACTGATCTTGTTCCCACTCTGCGGTGAAATATTGTAATATATATGTAACGTATGTATACATGTACACGAAAAACTTTCCTAATATGCTAAACGCTAGCCTAAAATTGTAATTTGTTTAAAAAGACTGCGATATTTGACCTATATTTCTAGCTAGAAACCATTTTCATTGTATACATGTACACGAAAAACTTTCCTAATATACTAAACGCTAGCCTAAAATTGTAGTTGCAAAGCAGTCGTGTAACGAAAAACTAAAAATAAACAATATAATAAAGTGAATGATTTCAGAAATGAGCAAAAACATGTTGTTAGTTTCGTAATGAAAATTACAGATTTATTCACACATACAGTTGAAAAAACAGCGGAAAAAAACAATCAGGTCTACATTAAATATATAAAGTTTATGCTTTTTTCTTTCTTGTCCTTTATAAAATGAACAGAAACACTGAAACAGGATCTGAAAATCGCGATAACATCACTCCCCGCCATCAAAATGGATTGACCGTGCGTGTAGGGGACTGAAAATGATGCACCAGAATGCCTTTAATTTCCACCATGTTTGGCTTAACTTTTTGATTATGTAACAGTTAGAAGTCGACCTTCCATGTATATATAGTTCACTGTGTACAACTGGATTGATATTGATTATTTCAAGATGGCAGACTACTGAACGGCGAGAATTGTAGACATGAGTAGAATTTTATATTTTACGGTGAAAATTATCCATCAAACCAACAATATTTTTAATTTTCTGTACTATATTGAACATGGCAAGAGTCGAGGGAGTATTTTTAGTAAGTATTGGAAGTGGTTTGATAGCATTTTACGCTGTGGAAATTATTCGCCAATTTACACAAAGTATGGACTTGACTTGACCTGCTATATATCATGATCAATGTCATTTGAATCAGGAAACAAGGTAAGCCTTTTTAAATATCGTACGAATATCCGAATATTCGAGCTTCTATTTCGACAAAATTCACTCATAAAAGTGTTAAAATAATCGGCAATAATTGTCATTTCGATAGTCAACATCACCTTATACTTTTGAGATTTTTAATTGGTATAAAGATATGTATGTATGTATGTAAAACTTTATTTAAACACGCTAGCCTCGAACAACAATATAGCTGGTTTCCACGAGGGGCGTCACACAGTAACTATATACAAAACTATTTACAGAACTAGTAAGAAGGTTAAAAATTATTACAAAGTTTTTAATAGAAAAAAATATTATTGGTGCGATCCGCCCAATCAGAATTTTGACGTATAATTCGCTTGAAGGAATGGCGTGTTTCAGACTGTTTAGCATCTTGCCAAAGACCATTCCACCGCATGGCACCGCTATATCCAAAGCTTCTCTTCAAAAATTCTGTTTTTGGCTGTGGCAGGGATAAATCTGTTGCACTATTTCGAAGACTGTATGTGTTCTGACATATATTTCTTTTGCAGAACAATTCTTTTAGATTTGGGGTAGTGTGGTTATTGAGTATTTTGTACATAAATATCGATTTACTTTGCGATCGTTTTATATCAAGTGTTTCCCAACCAAGAGTCTCCAAAACATCAACAGATCTAATATCGTAGCTGGCTCCAGTAATCACTCTTGCCGCACGAGACTGAAATTTTTGCAACTTGTCCTGGAGAACTTTACCGCAGTTATCCCATAGAGGGGAGCAGTAATCAAAGTAGGGCTGTATCAATGCTTTGTAAATTGTTTGTAGAGCTGCAGGTGGGACATAGGGTTTTATGCGTCCCATCGCACCAATTCCTGCGCTCACCTTACTATATTGTCTCAATGTGTTTCTCCCAGTTAAGTTTTTCATCTATGTCAACTCCTAAGCATGTATATGTATTAGTTTGGGGAACTGGGACATCATTTAATAGTACAGGTTTTTCACCAACCTTATTATTTAAATTATATGATGATCCTATAAACATAACTTTTGATTTGGTAGGGTGACGTTGGAGCTTGTTTTTAGAAAGCCAATTCCGGATGTTGTTTAAATCAGAATTTAAATTTTCAATTAGTGTGTCAAAATCATCATCAGAAGAAGAAATTTAAGTATCATCTGCATAGAGGCACGGAGTTGTTTTTTCTAAATAATCAGGAATGTCATTGATATATAATAAAACAATTAATAAGACTGACCTAGGATTGAGCCCTGTGGGATTCCGCATTTTATTTTATTTGGTAATGATGTGTGGCCATTGACAAAACATACTTGCTCCCTATTCATTAAGTATGATTCAAACCATTTCAATTCTGCACCATGAATTCAAATTGGTATTTAAGCTTTCGTAACAGAATCTCATGGTTAATCGAATCAAAAGCTTTACGAATATCTAGGAAAACAACTCCGTTTATCTTGCCATTATCCACATAAGTCAACCATTGGTCGCACATTTGAATAAGTGCGGACACGGTTCCATGTTTTGGTCGAAATCCTGATTGGAATTTTGACAGTAGGGAGTTTTCATTTAAATACTCATATATTTGGCTAAATACTTCTATACTATGGATATAACTACTATGGATTGAACAAACTACCAACATTCTTTGTCTCTTCAAGTTTACATGAAAGCCAACCAGAAATACAGTTCAATGTTAGAAAAATTTTCATTGTAATTTTTATATATTGGCTATGAAATAGTAACTACATGTTAAGATTTTCATTATGTTGGGGGAGGGGAGTTTTGGGAAAGCAAGCCTTTGCGGTTATCGAACTAGCTCGCTCTACCAACTAAAGACAAATTTCACTTTTTCAGCTTTGTGTATAAATATCTGTGACTCAGTGACTGTCCTGGTGGGCTGTCTTGGTTACTTACTAGGCAAAGTGAGCTAACCTGCCTTAATACAAATACCCACATATTTGGTTCTTATGTTCCATCCTAAATTTTACATTAGGCTATAACAAAGTCAGATGATGATATGGTTAGCAGGGAATATAATCCAAGGACCTGACAATAGGATGTGAGGTTGGCAAAAGTGGTTATGTCAATAATTTTGAAAGGAGGACAATTGATGTTGAGGGTGTGAACAAGAATATTACCCTAAATAATAGCTGATATGCCCAAGACAAGGACGACAACAGGACCATGGTTATCTGTACAAGGGAATCCAGGTCATACAACAAAAATATATGTGATATATAACCAGAAAATTGTCTCCATCATCTGAAGTACTGTGCAAACTGAATGACTGTCAGGAGTCTGACTCTCTTCCAATATAGCCTTTACTCATGAACCTGTTATGCACCCTACTTTGTTATTTTACTAATTAATACCGGACAATTTTACTTGTCTAGGCATTATATGTTATAATTATATTTTTATGGTTCCAAGGATTGTTTCTTGTTTTGATTATAATTCACAAAATATTCACTACCATTAATCTGAATGATCTGATTTTCAACATTTTAACTACAGTAGTTGCCGGTCTTACAAAAAAACTTCACAATATGATATTTGGCATATTTTAAATCCACTGTATGCAACAAATTTCCTGGGAATATTTCACAAATCACTCCACCACCATAATAAAAGTAAAATGATGCTTTCCATTTTAAATTATTTTTCACACTAAATCAGTCATAATTATCAGTAGTAACTGATTTATTGTAGACAGTACAGTTTTTAGTATCACTGTTAATCACTATATATTATAGAGGTTGTACTAGCAGTCCAATAAATCTTTGGCAGCTCTGGTCCTTCCATTTTTCCTTTCAAAATTTTAGACATGACCACCTTTGTCGCCCTCACATCATATTGCCAGGTCCTTGGATTATCTTCCCTGCTAACCATATCATCATCTGACTTTGTTTTAGCTAAACGTAAAATTTAGGATGGAACATAAGAACCAAATATGTGGGTATTTGTATTAAGACGGGCCCGAGTTAGGTCACTTTGCCTACTAAGTAATGAAGACAGCCCATGTACCAGGACAGTCGCAAATATTTATACATAAAGCTGAAAAAGTGAAATTTGTCTTTAGTTGTTAGAGTGAGTTAGCTCGATAACTGCAAAGGCTTGTTTTCACAATATCCACCTCCCCCAACATAATGTCAATCATAACATGTAGTTACTACTTACTATTTCATAGCCAATATATAAAAATTAGAATGAAAATTTTCTAATATTGAACTGTATTTCTGGTTGGCTTTCATGTAAACTTGAAGAGACAAAGAATGTTGGTGGTTTGTTCAATCCATATGTCCAATCAGGGCCGTAGCTAGACCGATAATTGGGGGGGTGTATATTCATATATTCGTGTTCTGCCCGACGGATTTCTTTTGAAAGCGATTGTTTTTACGGTATGTAAACATGAATATATGAATATACACCCCCCCAATTATCGTGTCTAGCTACGGCCCTGTGTCCAATCTTAATAATTTTGTGCTTGTTTTTGATTATAATATAGTAACTGCTGTTCAAATAGCCTCATCGGCCTTCACGCTTGTCACTTGTTTGAGGCTCCTCTATAAAGTTCTTCACTGTTATTGCTACGAATAATTGAAATTACTAAAACTATGCTGTATATTTCTAATTTGTTTTAACTTATTTGCGAATTAAATTGCTTTACCTTTTACGATATTTCCAACCAAAGAAAATGGGAAGCGAAATCGTATCGCGTCGCGGATATTTATATACCGTTTATGCCTCAAACATAGTCAGGGATAGGTATGAGCATTTATGCTGGCTTTTCAAGTCTTTTTCAGAGTTTCTTGAGCTCTTTTATTTTTATTTTCTACCGGAATTATCGCCACTCTTGACATATATTTGCACTCACTCAGAAATGGACGCCATCTTGAATCTCTAAACTTGAAATAGTTTTCAAGTTTGTATATGCGCAGAAGAGATGCGCAGACCGTGACACTGCTCCTTTAAGTCCCCTACTACTGTCAACTCTTTATTTTCAGAGTCACATTTGCATAAGAATAATGCCCACTTATAAAAACAGGTCCATGGCTGAATTTGGTGGTCTGTACCATGTATTGATTAGAAACGATTTATTGTATGGCCTACTTATTTCAATACATACCATCTCGAGATCCTCAAGGCCTGCTCTGGGATCTTAACTCGCCTTAAATCGCCTTAAATCGCCCTAACTCGCCATAATTCGCGGATAAAAATTGGCAAAGATTCTCTTAAATCGCTTAAACTCGCACTAAATCGCCTAAACTCGCCAACTATTGCGATGTAGTGTGGGATAGCTGTAACGTCTCATCCAAAGCTAAGCTACAAAGTCTCCAGAATCGTGCTCATAAAATGATCCTGAAATCGGAGCCACCTCAAACTCCCAAATGGTTAATTTGGAACAGAGGAGACACTTTCATAAAGCGATTGCCATATATAAATGCCTCCATCATGAGAATGAGGGATTAGAGCTTCCCTGCACTCGGCGTTCGGGTGTACACCACCACAATACTAGGAAAAAGAACGATTTTACGATTCCCAAACCGAAAACCGAACAGTTGAAAAGAACTTGTATTCTGGAACTCAATTGTGGAACTCTCTTTCCGATGACATTAAAAGCTGCAACTCATGCAGGTTTTTAAATCTAAATATTTTAAATTTTATCATTTAAAATAGTCATATTTCACATATATACAGACTTACTAACATTTTTAGTTAGTAAATATATACTTTGTAAATATAACCTAGTTTTAACCTTGTATTTTTAATATTGTAAATACTCTATAGTTTTAACTTATAGTCAGGGCCACCAGGGAGAACAGCATTTCGCTGATGGAGTCACCCTGAATAAATAAAGCTTCTACTACTACTATACTAACCAAATTAAAATGCTGAAAATAGTAAATACTATATAGAGTGTAAACACCCTTTCCCAAGGAGAGGGGGGCTCTGGTTGTTTATTTCAGATAAGATTAGGAGGGGGCTTATCGGAGGGGGCTTGCTGGAGAGAGGGAGCTTAGCCGAAACACGGGAAGTTACATGCTTATTGATTATAGCCGAAACACAGTAATGCACTAGTCATTGGAAAGCCCTGCAATCCCTTACCCGGGGAACAGAGGAGCATTAGATCGAGTTGTGTCCTAAATCATCTAATCCCCCGCTATACATGGCCTTCTTACTAGTCTAAACATGATAGATACTAGTCTAAAAATAATTGCTTTCAAAATTCAACAAACTATTCTAAAATTTCCCCAATTTTGATCTTTGGAGGCCAAACATGCAATCCAGATTTTGTCAAAACTTTGCCAAAGTAGGTAAATATTTTGCATTTTGTCTGTTAGCTGTATTTTGCAATGTATACAAAGTCAATACATTTATTACATTATCCTGTAAATAAAAGCTACTTTTAGTAAAACAATGTCTATAGAGTATAGGGTAACTAAATGTCCATGAACAAGGCTTAATAATACATCTCGAACAGACGAATTCCCGCTGATTCCCGGCCCATAATCCCTGGCCATCATGACACATATCTATAACGTACGCTGTCTTAATGCCCCGAGTACCCAGGCATAACAGATAGACTAATCTGCAAATAAATCCCCGATATTTCCCGGAATGTCCCGGGTAGGTAGGTGCGGGGCTTTCTAATGACTGGTGCATAAGTTATATACTATCAAGCATATAGGTATGTATAATATGACATAGGAACCCTTACATTCAATGTAAGGATGAACAATCTGTCTGTCATCCGCATGGTAAGAATCTGTCTGGTTTCAACATTTTATCTATTTCGATAAATATAATTAATATACGAATATTGTGACATGAACTTGCAGAACAATTCATAAATTGTTTTGTTTTCCTTTATTGAAAATAGTGCGGGGTCTATGAATTACAGGGTAGAGGGCTTAATAGGGTATTTATAATACTCTAGCTTTTGCACGGTTCCTTTCCTACATTATATACAAGTGCTGAATTGCAGTGCCAGTAGTGCACAACATTTAATATTTTATACTAGAAATACATGCTTGCAGTAACCCCTCGCGCCAGCTGAACATTGCCAGACACTACATTCCAAAACATTACTATTGCTAATCGTTTTCATCACAAAATCTGCCATGCAAAGGTTGCAGGCGAGTTGGATATCTGCGTTAAAAACAAATTTTTGGTTTAGAAAATAGAATTGGATCCTTGGCTCACACCCCTCTTCACGACGCAATCAAAGGCTATCGCCAAATGAAATGTTTTACTTGACGTAATCACTGTGTTTTCCTTCATTTTAAATGTGCCATTAAAATTTTGATCATTACTCTAATAGTTTGGAAAGAAGAGTGGAAGGAAACAATATTATTTTGGGAAATTTATTTTGAAAGAATAGAAAATGGAAATTTTGTTTCAAGCAGAGGAAGCACAGTAGCCATGGCAACACGATTAATAATATAAACTTCTTTTCTGGAGTACAAAACAGTTAAACAGGTTACAAAAACTACAAAAATAATTAAAATATTAGTAGTTTAGCCATACAAATCTGAGATATAATGATGTAGGTATGTTCTTATGCATTATATAAGCTTCAAATTAAAGTTTAAATGCAACCTTCCGTTCACTAAAACGTTTCCAAAAGTTTATAAAACTAAACTGCCTTTTACTGATAAATTAGTTTTTGAAATGAAATCAGATAAAAATATACAAATTCTCTCGTATGAAACGAGTTCGCTTTCCTTTTAAGTTGGAACGTTTTGATAACATAAAATATAGGATACTTTAGTTGGAAAAAAATGTAAATCTATGTAAATAAAACAACATTTTACGGCTATATTATAAAAATACATCAACAATTTAATATAAGAAACTTGCCATATTTTTTCGACCATCTATCTCTATTTATCCTTTTTTATAAAGTATAAACGATAAATTTGTTCCGCCGCTTTTCCTGAAGTTCCAAAAAGCGATTTATAAGTTATAATTCAGACTTACTGATATGACTTACTCATGTTTTTTTATAATTCGCTCATTACACTCCTAACAAATATTAGTGAGATGACCACCCATCACACCCATGAAACATAGCGATGCGCCCGCAAAATTTGATGAACTTTGGATTTCCCATTGCTTTCCTTTTTCCCGGGTGTAAATATCCGAGCGGAATTAGTACCCTCGCACGGCGCTTCGCGCCGGCTCGGGGATCAACAGTGTTGAAACTTACTGCGCATGCGTGACCTCCTAGCCAGTACGGTGAAATTTTTGATGAAGAAGTAAAAGGGGAAATCCGAATTTTTGTCATAAAAACAACGATTTTAACAATACTATCCGGGTGATTTGCTGTTTCGTTTTAATTTCAAGAAAATGGGTTAGGCTGGACATTTTTAACAACAAATGGGGCTATAAAAATAAAAATATCCAAAAAAAGAGCTCTTTCAATAATCAACCCAGGAGTGTCTTATCTGGAAAGCTTAGAGTAAACGAATTTAAAGATGGTAAGCGAAAGGCGTGCAGATACTTGCCAAAAACTATTTGACTCCATTACAAACAATCCATCTCATAAACTTTACCACCTCCTTCCACCAAGACATATACCCAAATACAATTTGAGACGAAGTTTTAATGTTCAAAAAGCACGAACAAATCGCTTTTAAGAACACTTTTATATCGGCTATGAGTGCCAAATGTTGATAGCTTGCTCTATCACAATATTTTTAACTAGTTTATTGTATCATAGTAACTAATAATGTTAAATTACATATGTTGTATATAGAATTACGCAATTCAGTCTATATGGCTGCCGTGTAAATTCTTTCATTAAACCTATCTATCTATCTATCTATAAACACTACAGACTTGAACGCTGCGAAAAGGGAAAATTATACTCGAAGGAGTGGAGTTCGAAAAGAACCTTATGTTGACAAAGTCAAAAAGAGATCAAAAAGTTGTTCTGCACGATGTTCTATAGTGCATTGTGTCGTTTTTGCGGGAGAAAAGCTCAGAAGTTGTTCAGAATTGACATTCTGGTATATTTCGTATCGTAATGTTGTGGTAAGAGCAAAATCCACTTTTTTAAATGAGACAGAACTAGCGAAGAACAAGTCTCGACCAAAATGTCTTTAGTCTTTGAGAGTACTGTACGTGTGGGGATCTGATTTAAATTCTGTATCTTGGATTATCAGGGAATTAACTCATTAAGTGGCAAGACACTCCACTTGGCAAGTCGAGTTTGTACTGAAATATATCCCCGGCAAATAGTTTTGTTCCCTTTATAGGATAATCACAAGTCACAACATATGGGGTCGGCCAGGGGGGGGGGGGGTCGTGGTATCCTATATACCTGATATAAATCTACAAAAATACCCAAAATTACGCTGATAATTTTAAGAAATACCAGAAATGTCTGAAATATTGGATCCTGAATACCCAAAAATACTATTTCAAGTAATATGTTGCAATTGAAGGATTTATTTATTAAGAAGCTTTGTCTACCTGTTCCTGTAATATTAAATTAGACTTCGGACAAGAGGTTTGAGGGTGTTTAGTATGACTCAGTGAACTCAGGGCAGATCCAGAAAAATGTTTGAATGACTCTAGGGTATTCAACCGGAAAATTTTAAACCAGTACTCGGATATGCGCATTCTGAGGGACATTTCATGCTAATTTATACATAAAACTCGAACAAAAAATGCGCCTCATTTGCACAATTGTAAAATTCACACTTACATCATGTGAAAACTACAAAATTATCTGACTGCTAAAATAAATTTAAGTACTTCTACGAAGCGAGAATGAATTTAAACAAAACCATAGATGTTTTAAGATGGCTCCCTACAGTTGTTGAAAAAAAAACCAGCGGCAGACTATTTATGCAAAATACGATCCTTTTTGGAACAACTCGTACACTTCAAGCATAGTCGTTCGAAAGAAGCAAAATGTGTGTGGCTATGGTAACAATGTGTCAAATGTTAAACGAGAGCAGGAACATTTAAAATTTTGCACTAAAACGAAATTATTAAAATTTCCTTTCGCCAAACTTTCTGAAAATTTGTAGATGTGAGGGGAATATCAATGCAATCAATCAGCTTTTGATTCCGTCTGGCATCAAGGCCTATTCTACAAACTAATCAAAAATAAAATAGGGGGGCAATTCTACGACTTAATCCAAGACCTCTACTCAAACACAAAATGTGCAATAAAACTATCAGAAGACAGAACACCATTTTTTTCATACAAAAAGGGTGTTCGTCAAGGATGCGTTTTAAGCCCTTTATTATTTAATATCTATATAAACGAACTTCCAACACTTTTTGAACAAACACAATCAGATCCATTTGTATTACCAAACGGAACTACTATTAACAGTCTCCTATATGCAGATGATCTCATTATCCTTTCACGATCAAAATCAGGTCTACAAAATTGTCTAAACCAACTCCACAAATGGTGCGATAAATGGCTAATGGAAGTCAATATCAAAAAAACGAAAATTATGATTTTTCAAAAACACAATTCAAAATTACCAAACCTTCATTTCTATATTGGAAATAAAAATATAGATATCGTGAAAGAATATACCTATCTTGGTCTCAAACTTGTACCAAATAGCAAATTTAAACTTTCACAACAACAACTTAGCGAAAAAGCTTTGCATGCTCTTTATAAAATTCGTAAAAAGGTAGATTTTCATAAACTGTCACCAAAAACAGCTACCAAAATTTTTGACGCAATTATTTCCCCCATTCTGCTGTATAACTCAGAAGTCTGGGGAGCATACGAAAAAAATGATTTAAACAAATGGGATAATTCCGAAACAGAAAAAGTTCTTTTAAGATTCTGCAAGCTATATTTGGGTGTAAACAGAAAAGCAAGCAATATAGCTTGCAGAAGTGAACTTGGAAAATATCCACTTCTGATTTCAATTAAAAAGAATATAATCAATTACATGAAACATATCCTTAAACTAGACGATAACTCAATTGTAAAACAATCTTTCCTAATGTCCAAACAATTATATAATAATGGTAAAGAATCTTACTATACTAACGCCGTAACCATGCTAAAATCGCTTTACGACAATACATCAAATATTGAAAATGATATCATAAACTATGAAACCAAAACTATCGTAAATAGAATGAACGAAAAATATGTCGAATTCTGGCGACATAAAATGACTAACTCATCTAAACTATCCTTTTTTTGTACGTTCAAAAACGAATACAAAATCGAGGAATACCTATCCCTTATTAAAAACCCAACAATAAGGAGAACATTTTCTAAATATAGAGTAAGTAATCATAAACTGCGAATCGAACGTGGAAGATACGAAAATGTTCCTCGTGAACAACGTATCTGCAAACTTTGTAAATCTGGTGAAGTGGAAAACGAATTTCATTTTGCCTTTATCTGCCAGAAATACGAAAACTTACGAGACAATTCAAACAACATACTTAAAAACATTTTTAATTCCAAAACCACAACAGAAACTAAGCAAAAACTACTAGAACATACGATGTCTTCAAACGATGCAGTTCTTGTAAATTTATTTTCAAACTATCTCTTCCTCTGTTCAATTGAGAGAGAAGAAAGCCTCAAATCCTTGGAAGCCCCGAGATAATTAAAAGATTATATATTATATTGGGATATACTCATAAAAAATGAACAAAAAAAACTAAAAAACAAACTTTCTATTTAGTTATATCAAACTTATATGTAAATAACTATATATTGTACCATAGACTCTTTCCTTTATATTTACTTATTTTTTATATCTTTCCTTATATTCTAGCAATACCTGTAAATAGGTCATGCATTTGAATAAATTAAAAAAAAAAAAAAAATCAAAGGGAAGATTATATAACAAAAATTAGGGGGTGTTATGAATTAGGATCTTGAACAACTCAATGTCTAATGCTTTCCTTTCAAATTTGGGTCTTCCTCTTTTGGCTTTTGGCCTTTGATTTCACGTTATCCAAACGATCTGAATTTGATGAACGAGGAACTGATAGGAGTGTTACAATGCTTGTAAGCAAAACTTCCTTTGCTTTGACTCTACAGATAAGAAATATACATTGATTGTAACCTAATTGTAATTCACAAGAACTGCAATTTCATGACAGATTTTGCCAAGGTTTTGAAAAACGTTTAATTGGTAATACTACTGTGTCATGTAAAGTGACTGACTTGCAAAATGTCAGATGCAACCTTGCAGAAGCCCTCCTCATAAAATAACAACTAAAGGATAAACCATCAGAAATTTGATACATGTATAAATTGTATACATGTAATTGTAAGAAGCTATTGTTGAACTTCATGCAGTATGGTATATACAATGTCAATGGTTTCCCCAACAAGCAATGAGTATTTCTGTATTAATTTGAAGTACTGTAGGTCAACTATTCAAGCTTTGAAAAATACGTATTGAATGAATAAAATAATTAGAAAGATGACTGCCTGTCGATTTTACTGTGATCCTTTGCATTGAAGAAATTATTATTTCATACCATACTCACTAAACCAATGTTAATAAATCAAACTTTTTGTAGTTGTTGGTCTAACAAAAGTTTAGGTTCACAATGATTGTGGTAAAATTCAATAAATTTTTGAATGAGTAGAATTAAACCATATAAAATATTTTTCATTTCAATTAAAGCTCAAACACGAAAACTGAAGCTGCTTTTGCATATATTTTAATTATCAATCAGCCAATCATGTGATCTAATTTTTAAGCTAATATGGACCTTTGATTCAAAGCATATAAACCAGAAGATACATCAAGTCAAAATAACCTGATGGTTATTGGTTTGGTTTAAATTTAAAAACAGTAGACATTTACAAAAAACTGAGCTGTATTAATTATAAGCTAAATTGTTTAAATTATGCATAAATTACTGTATGTGATGTACTTATTAAATGTATTCACTATATTAATAATGTCTATTTCCATTGTGGGTGGACCATTAAAAATTTGAGAGAATGTCGAGCACAGCTTTAACCCACGAAAGCAATATTGTGCAGCTAGAGTAAAACCCCCATATTGTAAATGGCGAAAAAATATCCTACAGGTACACAATCTGTCAAATATTGAGCCAAAAAAAATAAAATTCCTGCAGAAAAAATCCCCCCCAACCCAAATATTTAATGGTCCACCCCTGATATAAAATTATACTTACGAACTAACTCGTATTCTTTTCCTTCACGGCCAAGCAGGAAATCTTGGTAAATTTGCCATTCATCTTCCGAGTTCACACAAAATATACGCTGGCGACATTTTTATGATAGTAGACTATTTCTCCGTTGGTATCACTTCTCTAACCAAGATACGGGCACGACAACTCCTTCTAACCGCCATACTTTCCCAATTTTATTTGCATAAAAGTGCGTGCGTACTGCGTACATGCGCCCGTCAATAATGATTGGTGGTCAGCGGTTGTCTATTGCAGTACTTGGACCTAATCTAACATGTATTAAAATAAGAGTTTAATAACTTTAATGAGTATACTCATAATATTGATACAAATTTCTGCAGACATTGACATTTTTTATTGAAACTTGTAAGTTGTAATTGAGATATTAATTTACTATAATAACAAAATTTAGGTACCCCAAATACCCGAATATAACGTAAATATACCGTATACCCGATTTAGAAAATTGCAATATACCCTATACCCCAACCCCCCTGGTAAAATCTCTGTAACCCTACTGTACAAAGTCCATAAATTTATATAACATACATTATTGTTGTTTGTTCTCAGTAAAGTCTATTCTATTTTTTAGTTGAAGAAGCAGATATTGCAAGCATTTACTGGAAACAACAATGAAGAATGCAATAGCTTATTTTTAAATAAAACTTCATATGTTCTATTCAAGGGGTTAATAGGAAGCAAACAGCAAGTCTCCTTTAAGTAAAATAATCTGGCATAAGACAAACTTAAAGATTTGTGTGTTTATAGATAGAGTAAATTAACAATGTATGGTTCACCAGGGCGCATTGCATCTTGTAATGGTTACAGTAATACCAGTCAACTCTGCTCCCTTTGAGAAGTAAAATTACCATAGCCCTAATTAGACAAAATAGCAATACAAAGTAGGGTGCAATGTGCTTTAAGTAGAGGTAGAGTAATTTGCTTACAAAAAGTTGTATTGCCCCTTCTCCCAATTCCTGAGGCTTACCAGCCAACCTTTCTGCAAAATAACCAAATAAAAAGGAAGCTGTTTTAAATCTTTCATTTTTAATTAATAAAGGGAGCCTCTTGCTTGTACCATATATAGGAAACCAAATCCTTTTGGTTGTCAGATTGAACTATAGCAAATCTACTTCTTAAGGGGCCGACCATTTAACTTTTGAGGGGGGGTGGGGGGGGGGGTGATTTCCTGTCGGAAGGAATTTTTTCTTCTGGAGTCCTTATGTTCAGGAGCTTTTTTCCTGTCCCTTCATTATGCACGATATTTTTTTCCACTCTTTCTTTCCCAGCATGTTTTTTTAAATAGCTTATATTATTTACTGATTCTTTAATAATAGTTAACGTTGAGTTTTCTAGCTTTGCATTGCTTTTAATAATACATATTGCTACGAAGTATTTTACATTTGGTTTATTCAATATATTTAATAAAAGGTCTTTTAATATATGATCTTGCGGGAAGCACCTATAAATGAAATCAAGAGCCTGAATATTGATTTATTTATATAGCTGACTAGATTGAGATAATATATTGGAGCTCATTTATGGATGAGAAGTATGGAAATTCAATACAACAAAAGCTTCAAGTAAAGAAAACATGTCAGAATAAAAGGAAATAACCACGACAACGGCAAATTAGAGAGCAACTTGTGATTGAATTTTTAATTTTTTAATTTAATTGCTTTTCCATCAAGTACGATACTGTACACAAACATACATATAAAACATACATAATACAATTAAATAAACTAAGTTGATGGTTGGGTAACCGCAACAGCCTTGAACAAATTACTGCGGGCCCAAAATAGCTAGAGACAAATTAACAATAACACAAATTAAATTAAACAACTAAAACCAACAGTTTATCGAGATGGTTAACTTCCTTGCTCTATTGCATCTCGGGCAAATAGTTTTGAAAGTTCGTGCATCCTCACAATCACATGTGATCTTTAATGCGGTGAAGTAGTACTCTCGCATTACTGACTTAAACGAGCTGAAGTTCTCGGACTCCATACTCAAGTCTAATATGTCTGTCAATGTATTCCATGTTCTTATGGCTCTTATCCAAAACGATCTTTGGTAGGTTGTTGTTTTACTCCGCGGGATTTCGTACTTTACACCTTTTGTACTAGTGGACGATCTTAATGGTCTTGTTGTCTTCGCGTGCAAGGCAAAGGACGTGCTGGTAAGGCCACGAATGAAGGTAGCATGGATATATAAAAAAGAGTTTTTAATAAAGTCAAATTTGTTGACTTGATTATAAACCTGTTTTCTATTTATAAAGCATGGCTTCAATTTACATTTATATAGAATTGAGTTTAATATTGACAAACAAAAGTTAATATAATTTTATATATTCAAAAGATATACTACATCTCGAGTACAATAGACAATAATACTAATTGCTGGAAACTCTGCAGCTCATGATAAACCATACCATACTTTATACATAGAATTTTAGCTGTCAGACTGTCCATTTATGTTTTTGAGTTGTGTATGTATTTTAAAGAATGTATACTTATGTCAGTTAATGTAAAGTAATTGTCCAATATGTAATGATGATATTTATTATATAAACATAAGTGTTATATAGAGTTTTATGCCACTGAGAAAAATCGTATTTAAACACGCGTAAAATATACGATATTTTTACATGTGAAAATATCATTTTTGCAAGCCAATCAAAAACCTATTACTATTTACATATTTGTTTTGAGTTTCTATATGAATTGTCGTTTGTTTATAATTTGTTTATAAAATAAACAGAATAGTACATGGTTGCTTGGAAATATGGAATTTATTTCTTGTGTTGAAGAGAATATTGCTCACTCGTTCGCTACGGTCACTCGTGAGCAATATTCTCTTCAACACTCGAAATAAATTCCATATTTCCGCGCAACCATGTAATATTCTCTATATATTTAATATTTTATTTATATTTTATATATTTATTGTCATATATTTTGTTTTCGTTTATATTAAATATCAATGTTCAGTTTTGTTGAAACATAATAAAAGATATATAGAGATGAATGGACATTGTTTGACTTTTTAAGACACATGTCCATTGTCATATGGTTGTCATATATGAAGTCCTATATAGTATAAATAATAATTCAGATTATTTATGGACTGGTTTTCACTATCCTTTGGAAAAAGTATGCCTTTATGGTAGACTATAATATTATTTTTTACACAAACTGGCTTAGTGCCCAAGAGATAATGGATTGTTTATAAACCTAGACAATCAATGGGTATTTTATAATAAGAGTTTCTGGCAGGGACATACACACTGTGGGAATACCCCTGGGACAGCTTGTCCCCCAGTCTCCTTGATTGCAAGTTATTCTTGTTCTAGTAGTTGTCGATGAAGTAAAGTCTGGTAGTTAACTTCTTTTCTTTTCTGTCATGGTTTTTTTGTGCATAAAATACTAAATAAAACGTACAAACACAAGAATAACAAACATTTAGAACGGCATGGTCGCTTCGACGAGTTCGATCTGTGGGCAGACCGCTCCTTCAACTTTCAAAATCAAATAAAAGTTTTTCAAAAGCTCAACCGTACTTCTTATATGAATAGAAAAGATCACTTACTGTTATTCTTGAAAATTTTTGTCCAGATATGAAGATCAAAAGCGTCGTTTCCTTAAAAATGCCACTTTTTGCATTTCGAACTGCGTTTTCCCTATAGTTTTGTATTGAAAACGCAGCGATGGTACTGGCTGCTGCATATTACATTTTTTGGAATATTTAATTTGCTTTTGATGGCGTGATAAATGACATCAGCTTCGCAAATCCGTGTGACGTCCTTAAGTATTGTATTTTCACTGAGTGAACTCTCTTTATATCCTTACTCTTTGGTACGATCTTGGGCATTTTCATGAATTCAGTTAAATACTTCATGTTAGCCACTGCGGAGGAGGGAGCCTTCTCTCAGGCTATACAGCGGAAATTTATTATTCAACTTTGGGAAACTTTATATAAACTAAGTTTTAACATTAGTGAATTTTTATAACTGAATACTGCACTTTATATATCGAGGGAAATTGAAATAAATACTAATCAATGTTGAGTTTTAGTTAATTAAACACATGGAAATGAAATACTATATTTGCAACGTAAATTCATGCTTATTTGGTAAGTTTAACACATATATGTAAATAGTAAATTCGTTTGAATAACTATAATGTATTGCCACATTGGAACATGCATGATCACAGTTTTAATATATTCTGTACCCTTGGAATTTCTAAGATATTGACAAGGCATTCATGCATTTGGAAATTCTCAAAATATAGGATAGCAACCCCATGGGATGCACTAAATCTTCTCGTTCCTATACATTCCAGCCACAACCCTTGATTGTGGTTCCATGCCTGAACATAGTAATATGTATTAGTATGCAATTCAATTTAAAATACATGTTATTATATACTGGTTTATGTTCTTCATTGTATTAATTCCAGCAATTTGGTGGTATATATAACCTTAAAATGAGTAATATGGCAAAATAACAAGCTAATTAATAATAAGTTTCAACTGGGTCTTGTTTATATGACAGTCTAACCAGACTCCCTGGGGATGGTGGGGGGGGGGGGGAGTCTGCTCTTTCAAAATACATGTACTATGCACTATTAATTATGTATTATTACTGTATTTTGCTTAAAGTGCTATACTTGCATATTTAATTACCATGTATTTTTTCTTAAATCGCCCTAAGACGCCTTAAAACGCATTACCTAAAAGTTGTGTTTTTTCTTAAATCGCATAAACTCGCCTTAACTCGCATTATCTCACGGCGAGTTAAGGCGAGTTAAGATCCCAGAGCAGGCCTTCCTTAGCAGTTAGATCATTCCTTACCGAGAATGGTATGTTATCACGGACATATAGAACCACACCGCCCCCAAACCTGCTACGGTCTTTCCGAATCACATTATATCCTAGTATATGTATTTCGTCATCAGATATGGCATTATCTATTTTAGGTTCATTAATCGCTAGGATACCAAAAGTGTACTTCGCAAGAAGTATTCGAATTTCGTCCACATGTTTTAGCAGACTATTAATATTTAAACTAGCTATTTTTAAAACACTTAGATTTAGCGATGTCATGCAACGAATGATCGTAATGACCTGACACTGGATCGCACCTTGATGAAGTTAACGCATTATTGTTCGAGAGTTCCTGGCGTATATCATTTTCAGCAGATCCCCCAATTGGTTTATTGTTGACATTTGAAAATCCTCTCCAGAACGTCTACGTTGTGGTCGCGAATGTTGTTCTCCTTTAAGAAATCTAAGAAAATGAGTGGCTAAAAATGCTGAACGTTTGGGGTTTAGGTGCAGTCTACCACCATTTAAACATGTGCTGTTTATAGAGGAGTTGTCGATAAACTTGACATTTTGCTTAGCAGATATCGTTGACTTCTTGAACTTTTGGAGCTGTCTTGATATCTTGTCTCAACGTGATTCCCGATAATGCAATACTTGAGTTTGGAAATTTGGCTTTGGTCCTGACAATAAGATTTTCAATTTTCTTTGCGCATTCTCCCGCAGATTCCAGTGGGAGGTTGTTCGTCCCAGTGTGGACAATTACGTGGGACGGGGTTGATTGAATATCAATTGAGTTGATTCCCTTTTCAATATCTTCTACAGTTTTTCCCGGGTATGTAAATTTGTGAACTTTCTTCTTTGTGAGCTTTTTGGGATCAATATGTTTGATTAAATTAGATAAGTAGAATTTTTATATAAATATCTAATTGTATATATAAATAGTTTTAAATACACATAAGTCAATTGATGTAAATAATTTTCTAATGCTTGTACACACGTTGTACCTTGGCTTTTCTGCTATTGAACGTAAATAATTGTAATGCTTGTAAACACGTTGTAATTTAGCTATTCTGCTATTGAACGTGTAATAAAAAACACTATTATTATTATTATATTATTATTATTATTATTATCGAATCACCTATAATAACTATTTCTGCCTTCCGCATCTGATTACGATAAACATGTTGTGTTGCCTCTCCAGTGTTGTCTGTAGAGTTGTCATTGGTGTTAGTGACGTGGCAGCCTGCTGCTCATTTCTGGGTTCTATCTCTTCATTTCTTTCAATATTTTCTGGGTGACGCTCACTTTCATCTTCGCCCGCTTCATTAATATATTTATTCTTCCCCATAAATGGATAATTTTGCCCGAGGCTAACAACGACATGTCAATCAATAGTCATGTTATAAAACATTTTGTTGGTTTTTTTTTGGTTCAGAACATGAAGCAATTAAGGATAAGTGTTTGTGGAAGTTTCAAATGATTCCTTCCAATCTTTCTTGAGATATCCTTTTCAGACTATTGCAGATAGGCCAATATATATACTGAATTGCGGCATATCGAGTTACAAATGTTAAAATTGGAGTATTAGAAAAAGGGAATGTACCATGAAGTCTTACTTCTCCTTCAGAACAGGTCTGGGAAACTTTTCTCATGCTGAATAAATGCACAGATAATTTAAGGTCAGGTCAAGGTCAGGTCAAGGTCAGGTCAAGGTCAGGTCAAGGTCAGGTCAAGGTCAGGTCAAGGTCAGGTCAAGGTCAGGTCAAGGTCAGGTCAAGGTCAGGTCAAGGTCAGGTCAAGGTCAGTCAAGTCAGGCTGGTCAGGTCAAGGCAGGTCAAAGTCAGGCGTCAGGCCAGTCAGGTCAAGGTCAGGCCGGGCGTCAGGCCAGGTCAAGTCAGGTCAAGGTCAGGTCAAGGTCAGGTCAAGGTCAGGTCAAGGTCAGCTCAAGTCAGGCCAAAGGTCAGGTCAAAGTCAGGTCAAGGTCAGGTCAAGGTCAGGTCAAGGTCAGGCCGTCAAGTCAGGTCAAGGTCAGGTCAAGGTCAGGTCAAAGTCAGGTCAAGGTCAGGTCAAGTCGGGTCTAGGTCAGGTCAAGTCAGGTCAAGGTCAGGCCGGTCAAGGTCAGGTCAAAGGTCAGGTCAAGGTCAGGTCAAGGTCAGGTCAAGGTCAGGTCAAGGCCAGGTCAAGTCAGGTCAAGGTCAGGCCAATGTCAGGTCAAGGTCAGGCCAAGGCTGTGGCCAAGGTCAGGTCAAGGTCAGGTCAAGGTCAGGTCAAGGTCAGGCCGTCAAAGTCAGGTCAAGGTCAGTCAAGGTCAGGTCAAGGTCAGGTCAAGGTCAGGTCAAGGTCAGGTCAAGGTCAGGTCAAGAGTCAGCCGGGCGTCAGGGTCAGGCCAAAGTCAGGTCAAGGTCAGGCAAGGTCAGGTCAAGGTCAGGCCGGTCAGGTCAAGGTCAGGTCAAGGTCAGGTCAAGGTCAGGTCAAGGTCAGGTCAAGGTCAGGTCAATGTCAGGTCAAGGTCAGGTCAAGGTCTGGTCAAGGTCAGGTCAAGGTCAGGTCACGTCAGGTCACGTCAGGTCAGGGCAGGTCAGGTCAGGTCAGGTCAAGGTCAGGTCAAGTCAGGTCAAGGTCAGGTCAAGGTCAGGCCGGGGTCAGGTCAAGGTCAGAGTCAAGGTCAGGCCAAGGTCAGGCCGGTCAGGCCAAGTCAGGTCAAGGTCAGTCAGGTCAAGGTCAGGTCAAGGTCAGGTCAAGGTCAGGTCGGGCGTCAGGTCAAGGGCGTCAAGTCAGGCCGGTCTGGGTCAAGGCCAAGTCAAGTCAGGTCAAAGTCAGGTCAAGGTCAGGCCAAGTCAGGTCAAGGTCAGGTCAAGGTCAGGCCGCGTCAGGCCAGGTCAAAGTCAGGCTGGGCGTCAGGTCAAGGTCAGGCCAAGGTCAGGCCAAGTCAAGTCAGGTCAAGGTCAGGTCAAGGTCAGGTCAAGGTCAGGGAAAGGTCAGGTCAAGGTCAGGTCAAGGTCAGGTCAAGGTCAGGCCGGCGTCAGGTCAAGGTCAGGTCAGGTCAGAGGCAGGTCAGGTCAGGTCAAGGTCAGGCCAGGGTCAGGTCAAGGTCAGGTCAAGGTCAGGTCAAGGTCAGGACAAGGTCAGGTCAAGGTCAGGTCAAGTTCACGTCAAGGTCAGGTCAAGTTCAGGTCAAGGTCAGGGCCAAGGTCAGGTCAAGTCAGGTCAGGCGTCAGGTCACCAGGTCAGGTCAAAGGTCAGGTCAAGGTCAGGTCAAGGTCAGGTCAAGGTCAGGTCAAGGTCAGGTCAAGGTCAGGTCAAGGTCAGGTCAAGGTCAGGACAAGGTCAGGCCAAAGGTCAGGCCGGCGTCAGGTCAAGGTCAGGCAAGGTCAGGTCAAGGTCAGGTCAAGGTCAGGTCAGAGTCAGGTCAAGGTCAGGTCAAGGTCAGGTCAAGGTCAGGTCAAGGTCAGGTCAAGGTCAGGTCAAGGTCAGGTCAAGGTCAGGTCAGGTCAAGGTCAGGTCAAGGTCAGGTCAAGGTCAGGTCAAGGTCAGGTCAAGGTCAGGTCAAGGTCAGGTCAAGGTCAGGTCAAGGTCAGCCTGGGTCAGCCTGGGTCAGCTCAAGGTCAGCTCAAGGTCAGCTCAAGGTCAGCTCAAGGTCAGCTCAAGGTCAGCTCAAGGTCAGCTCAAGGTCAGCTCAAGGTCAGCTCAAGGTCAGCTCAAGGTCAGCTCAAGGTCAGCTCAAGGTCAGCTCAAGGTCAGCTCAAGGTCAGCTCAAGGTCAGCTCAAGGTCAGCTCAAGGTCAGCTCAAGGTCAGCTCAAGGTCAGCTCAAGGTCAGCTCAAGGTCAGCTCAAGGTCAGCTCAAGGTCAGCTCAAGGTCAAATCTGCGAAGGTTATTCAAGGTCAACGCGAGCAAAAATATTTTGGGAAAATTTCGTATTTCTTGGGTGAAAGACAACTGTAAAAGGCAATCTGTACGGCTGAGATCCACATATTATGATAAGGCCTATAAAATATGCAAAAATAACCTTAATAAGCTGATTAAAACTTGGAAAGAACAATGTTTTAAAACAAAACTTAGTAATTCAGAAACTATAGTAAAAAAAGCTGGCAAGGTATGGACTGGACTGGATATTTTTTAAGTTATGCGGATGTGCAAGTTCAAACCGAGAGAAAACTGGTAACTAGCAACATCATGATTGGCTAAGACAACGATTGTAATAGTTCCCTGGAAATCCAACCATCCAGTTCTACCAACAAACGAAACAGGAAGTCCACTAAGACTAAACAACCTGGTGAGACGACTTGAACGAAACGGAAGTTACCAAAGATATGACGACATTGTCCAGAATCAGCTCGAACAAGGAATAATCGAGCGAGCGCCAACAGAGACTACCGGGAAGGAGTTCTATATTCCCCGCAAAGAAATCTTGAAGCAATCAGCGGAAACCACGAAGTTACGTATCGTGTACGACGCCTCACCGAAAGAATCGAACACCCAACCATATTTGAACGACTGCTTGAATCCTGCTGATTTGGGGAGTCTTGGAGGAAACGTAGTCAATAACGAACAACGGCAACGCGACGCGGAATGGCTTCATATAAAAACGTGGAAATACGAAGGTTTTCAATACGAAAGTATCGACGAATGCTTTAAAATATGTACATCTGGCCAATTTTGAATGTAGTTGTTCTATTTCTGAAGGAGAAACTAAACAGTTAAACAGTCAAACTGTCGAAGATTAAGCCATTAAGGTATATAAGAAGTACTACAACATATTAAAAATAAAACATTGTGTATATATATATTGTAACCAAACAGTCTCTATAATTCAGTATATTAATTTGTAGAATCTATTAAATTGTGATTAATACTATATTTGTATATAAGTGTGAAATTGTTTTGTTTTGTTTTGTTTTGCTGCCTCCATATCTATATTAGGTTAAATTTAATGAAGGAGCCCAATATTATAAGCCTTTTGGTTTCATTTGGGCTACCTTGCCTCTTAGTATAATTGTATTTGTAAATAACTAGATATTCAAAGGCAAAATAAATTGATTTGAAAAAATTGATTTGAATTGTAAATAGCATCTTGTTTGTATACATAGGTTTTCAATACTAAAGTCAACTTGACTACCATGAATACTAGCTAATATTTTAAACTTTGTGACCAATTCCACATTTAGTAGTTATATTTGTTTACTTATTTGATTACTGAAGGGCGAGCATCAATTCCGCATTTAGTGGTTATATTTATTTTCTTATTTTGATTATTGGAGAGCGAGCATTGTTTGTAAACATGAGAAAGTTTGAATTTTACGATGAAAACTATGCATCAAATCAACAGCATCTTTATGTTCTATACTATTTTCAACATAGCAAACTTGACCTGACCTGCTGAATATCAATAACATTTGAGTGAGGAGGCAAGGTGAGAACTAGCAAGTAGCATATTGTCCTAAAACCTATAGAGTTTAGATTTTGTTACTCATAACTATCCTATATATATATATATATATATATATATATATATATATATATTTGTTACTCATTTGAATGGACCTGCCAACGTTTGACCAATACGTGCGCCGTGCGCGCGATTAAATGTCTTGCGTATTCCACTGTTGTCGTGAGCAAATATGCGTCACGTCTCGCTGAATATTTATATTGAGTCTGTTCAAGCGTTTGGGTCAAATCAAAATATAATAATTAGGAGCTATAGGATCATCTTAAAATATTGCAAGACGTAGGGAGAAGTAAGCTCTTCGGTTTTCTTGTAAAACTTGACCCGTTTACAGTGTAATTATTTATATCAAGAATATCTGACGGCTGACCCTTGAATTCTAATAAATAGAGCTCCGCGTTATTGCGCGTTTATGTCTCATTATATATTCAACACTGATATCTAGTTTCTCTTCAGTTTCCCACAAATACAAACAAATAACCACGTATGGTACGTTCGCTCAAACTAGTGTAGTCTGTAGAGTATAGATGTTTGAGAGTGATGCGCCCTACGATGTTCAAGTATTGAAGGCGCAATGTTTGTTGTTGGAAATATAATATCCCTCATATTACTTGTCGTCAGGAATGCGTCTCGCTGAATACTTATATCGTGTCTGTTGAAGCGTTTTGGTCAAATCGAAGTATAATAATGAGGAGCTATAGGATCATCTTAAAATATTGCAAGACGTAGGAAGAACTAAGCTCTTCGGTTTTCTTGTAGAAACTTGTCCAGTGTAATAAACTAATAATTATCAAGAATATGTGACAGCTGACCCTTGAACTCTAATAAATAGGACTCGTTATTGCGCGTTTATGTCTGCATGAATTATATTCAACATTGATTTATAGTTTCTCTTTAGCTTCCCACAAATACAAATAAATACCCATGTACGGTTCGCTCAAACTATTGTAGAGTATAGATGTTTTAGAGCGATGCGCTTTACGATCGTCAAGTCTTGAAGACGCAATGTTTGTTGTTGGAAATATAATACCCTCATATATGGGAATACTTGTCCCTAGAGTCATACTATTGTTGCTTTATTGTGTTTGCTCCCTTTGCAAAATGGCGCCCGTAATTACGAAATTGCCTATTGTTGAATATTACTCCTTCATGGCAACTGTGGCATCACCATCAGCAGATACATGTACGCTTAGCGTACCTATTTTTGTATCTGCGTAGCAGATATAATGCTATCGACTTGTAAATGTTTATGTTAAAGTGCATATGTCACAATTACCATTTTTTTCTCAAAAATCGGCCGTGACGAGACAATTCGAATGATATACATCATTCTTTAAACGGATAAATACTTCCAGAGATATTTTGGCTCAAACATGCCAAAAAATGGGTTTTTCAAAACTTGGCCGGGAGAAAAGAGGCTGAGTACGAATAGCCGCGATGACGTCAAATCGGGAAGTCATGTTTTGTTTACATTATAAAACAATATAAAATATAGTCATGTTGGAAGCGAAAAACTGCCGAAATATTCAATTTTCTGGCATATACGTTTGGAATTCGACTTCAGGATTTTACGCAATAGAAAGGTGAACATTGCCGTTCCCAGAATTTGGTAAAATATTTTCTATAATGACGAGAACTCAAACGGTGTGAGTCTAAAATGTCGGCTGCAAGCCTGCAAATGAAGTCATGGACCCGTGCTGGACTTCGGCAAATTTACTCAAGTAATTTACATGAAGAAAATTAAAAGGTAAAGGGATATGCGCTTGGATGCCTTGTGAGAACGTAGTAATAGACGAAAAGTCTGGAATGTAGAAACAAGTTAGTAAATTGAAATTTGCAATTTTGTATTAAATTGTGCTACCTTGAATATATTTTGTGCAGGATGTGCCACAATTGCCCTGTATAAAAGGAATATATAGCATAAAATAAAAACAGTCATGGGAGATGATGTATGACTTCAGATTGACCACATGTCTTAACATGTTTATAAACAAACCTCTTGTGCTTGCATTATCAGTGTCTATAAAGTATAGTAAATTATCAAACAATTTTTACATATTGTTCAATATATTGCTTATAAATGGTATTTATAATAATAGTGACATCATTTATATGCTTATGTAGGAAACACAAAGATGAACAGAGAAATGAGGCTCCAATGAAGATAATTCAGACTCATAAGACATCACATAACTTGTTAATTTACTTGTCTAATAATTACCTGTATCTCTGTTATTTGTATGATCACTGTTTAGTGAAGGCATATTAGTGATATAATAGGGTCCTGAAGGAGGTTGGGGGGGGGGGGGTACTAATCCCAGTTTTACGGCCCAAATTTTGACCAAAATCCATAGGGGAATCCTATGTTTTGCTCAAATCCCAATCCCATTTTCTATTGTTTTTTTTTGTTGTTGGTGAATCCCAGTCCCAGTGCATAAAATGGTTTCCCAGCCCAAAAGCATGCAAATCCCAGCTCCCATTTTACCCCTTCAGGACCCTCATATAAGGATAATCAGTAATCTGCCCTAATGCTCCCTATACTTGTTATATTGTTATGTTATGCGCACAAATATATTTCTTTTTTGACCCCAATCACAACCCTATTCCTACCCTCTTGTGACTGTAACATAATGATATCAACCAATTTCCTTATTACTGATCAAGGGAACCCATTAATGGTTCAACAGATTTTCATAATTCAGTTGTAAGAGTATGGCAAACATATTAATAAAAAATTAATCACAAAAACAAATAAATATGTTTATGACCATCCATTCTATGTTTTTCATTTGACTAGTTGTATTTAGCATTTTAGAATACATTAGATTTTTCCTTAATCTCAAGGCAAATGCCCATCTAAACAATACAATTAGTCATACTTGATTTTTATGCAGGTATATGTAGTTGATAAACATGACTAAAGAAGCCACATTTCAACCTACCACTGACGAGTAAAATTGTCTGGTGTTAGATAGAATAAGTAAAATACTAAGGTAGGGCACATCTGACCTGAATAGGAACTCTGGTGGTGTTAGTCATTTTCATTCACAGGCGGATTTTCTGTGCACCCCCCAAAAATATTTTGCACCCCCCCAAAAAGTTTTCCCACCCCACCTAGAGAAATTTGCACCCCCCAAAAAAAATTAAATGCTCATTGGGATAAATGGCAGTAGTGTGATTGAAATAAAGAGTTTGAACTAAGCAAGACTAAAAACAAGGATTTTGAACTAAATAAGACCAAAAATCTCAAAATTTTCTGGGGGCTTCGCCCTTACCCCCATTGGCAACTGTGGCCCCAGACCCCTGCTGCAGCTGGCTCGGCGGCGCTACGCACCCTGTCGCTCACCTCCCCCCCTAAATTTTTGGCAAAATCTGAAAATCCGCCTATGTTTTCATATGTCAGAATGAGCCATAAGTACATCCCCTGGCTCAACAAAGCTGTCACTAGTGTTGCACTACAAGCCGAGGCCTAGACTTGGTCAGTTTATTGCTTCACCAATTTTCTGAGTAGTTTAATCAGCCATTCCATAAACCAAACTGGGCCACAGTGAGGCTTAGGTATGCATGCAGTGTATATTCATAAGATATACATTAGGCTGTATAAAAGGAAGGTGGCTCTGTGGAAAGTTACATGGAATTATAACTTCATTTATTAAAGAGTTGACCATGGGTGGCACTTTTCCATGGGTGGCACGGTTTCATTGCACTTTACATGATACTGAATAGTGGCAAGAGATCTGCCCATAGAAATAACAGATATCTACTATTTTGTCTATTTCTATGGACCTGCTACATTGCACTACACAGAAACCAAATAAATATATATTAAATGTCTTGCCCCATAACACTCCTCATACTAGGATGTTCATCTGGTGGATATAGAAAAATATATAGTAACAATTAAATGTATAGAAATGAAATGTTGTCTCTGCCATCTGTGACATTCCTTGGGCTATCCATCACATTGTGGCCTCTCATCAGCTGATGATCCCATACATTGTAAATGTAATATTGCTCTGTGACCCTTGTGTCTGTCCTTGTGTTCTGACTTGCTTAGCATTAGATACTATAAAATACAAGATGAAAAAAATATGTTTAATATATATCATTCTACCAAGTATATCTATGCTTAGTAGATTTTTGTAGACGATGGTGGTATGTAGTTCATCTATTTTTTGTTACAATACAATTAAACTTACCAGTTCCATAAATACTTCATTTTGTATGGCTTCCTCGACGGCTTCAAAGCGGAGTATACGCTTCCTATACTCATCTCTGTTCCTTCGACTCCGATCTCAAAATTGACAAAATATGAGAGATTTCGCCCACATTCTGGGAACGGCAATGTTCACCTTTCTTTTGCGTAAAATCCTGAAGGCGAATTCCAAACGTATATGCCAGAAAATTGATTATTTCTGCAGTTTTTCGCTTCCAACATGACTATATTTTATATTGTTTTATAATATAAACAAAACATGACTTCCCGATTTGACGTCATCGCGGCTACTCGTACTCAGCCTCTTTTCTCCCGGCCATGTTTTGAAAAACCTATGTTTGAGCCAAAATATCTCTGGAAGTATTTATCCGATTAAGGAATGATGTATATCATTCGAATTGTCTCGTCACGGCCGATTTTTGAGAAAAAAATGGTAATTGTGACATATGCACTTTAATGTTAATGTTAGTGTTAGCTTGTAGCCATTCAGCGACGAGCTTATATCAGCCAATCAGCGATTAGCTTACAAATCGACTCTTCAAGATGGCGGACTACTGAAGGGCGAGCATTATTTATAAACATGAGGAATTTAAATTTTACTATGAAAATTATACATCAAATCAACAGCATCTTTATGTTCTATACATGGCAAAATTCGAGGGAGTATTTTTAGTAAGAATGGGAAGCATTTTGATAACATTTACGTTGATTTTACCCGTGAAAATGATTCGCCAATTAATTACAATTACAAAGTAGGCTATTGACTTGACCTGCTAAATGCCTAAATATCAATGACATTTGAATCAGGAAGCATGGTAAGAACTAGCAGGTAGCAAATGGTCCTAAAACCTTGCGTTTAAATTTTGCTACTCATAAATATCCTATCGTTAGTCATTTGAATGGGTCTGCCAACGTTTGACGAATACGTGCGCTCGCGTACTCCACTAGCATTGTTGTCGTGAGGAATCAGGAATGCGTCTCATTGAATACTTATATCGAGTCTGTTCAAGCGTTTGGGTCAAATTGAAGAATAACAATAAGGAGCTAAATGATCATCTTAAATATTGCAAGACTTAGGGAGAACTAAGCTCTTCGGTTTTCTTGTAAAAACCCGACCCGTTTACAATGTATAAATAATTATCAAGAATATGTGATAGCTGACCCTTGAACTCTAATAAATAAAGTTCGTTGTTGCGCGTTTTGCCGTTTAGCTATGTCTGAATTATATTCATTCAACACTGAATTCTAGACATTCTAGTTTCTCCTTAGTTTCTCACAAATACAAATAAATACCCACGTACGGTTCGCTAAAACTATTGTAGAGTATAGATGTTTTAGAGCCGATGCGCTTTACGATCTTCAAGGCGCAATGTTGTTGTTGGAAATATAATATCCCTCACTTAGACTGAAGTATGTCGAATATTTTACACAATGCGTGACGAATATCAGCAAGATTTGTACGTTTCTCGTTCGTATTGCACTTGTATTTATCGTATTGCTTCCTTAGGTTGATGCATTATTGATCTGGTTAAAACACCAGTACGTAACTAAAAATGCGCAATTATTCTAAGGGCCGATTACGAGGTGGGACAATTTTACCGATAACGCGGCTTTTATAGTAGATACAGGTAAAAACAATATTGCGATTATATTCACCCGCTTCGCTAGAATCTAGCAAGTATAATTACTATCAGATTGGTCAGAGGGCACAGTAATTATACTGCCAGATTGGCCAATCTTTCCAATCTCGCATCTCAATCTAAAGACTAGCGCCAGTCTGCGAATATTGCTATGACAGCGCGTTCAAAATGGCGGATTAAACGAGCGTAGCTAGCTTAAGCTGCGTAATATTTTAAACAAGAACATTACATCGGATCATCTGATTATTTTTTAACTTTAAAATCAACACAATGTTTTGTCCTTGAAATTTGCTGTATGTTATCAAATGTAATCTACTTTGTTTGATCGATATACGGGTAATTTTGTATCTTACAAATTGGTGCACAAATCATATAAATTTATAATATAAGTATAAATCGTTATGTCTATCTACTGGATATTAAAAATTACCATTCCGTTGTGTGTGGAATGCAAATGAAACGTGTTAATTCAAGTTAAAATACAGCTTTAATATTAGGAGTTTGAAAATTAGCGTTATATTTCAGTGAGTGAGTTTATATTGAGTATGAAAAATAGAAGTTAAGAGATCTAATGCATGTCAGATTGCAATTAGATTGTTATCCTCCTATCTTATATATTAAAAGCAGACTTAATAGAACCAAATCAAATTCAAATTCGAATGTAATATGGTCTGAAATTATATAGGAGTTTGAAAATTAGAGATTTATTCCGTTGAGTATAGAAGTTATTAAGAGATTCCAATCCCAAGTGGCATAAATAGTCACATTGGAATTAGATTTTTCTCCTATCTTGTATTATTGTATATTAGCAGATTTAATAGAGATTTTTAATTTAACTCCAAATCCGCATATTGATGAACCACTATAGTAGCAACATCTACAAAATAAGTAAATCATTATCGCATGGATAAGCTTATTGTTTTCTTTCTAATAATTATCAGTCTGGATTACACAAGTCATGCACACAATTACGTTGTCTTGTTGCATGCTAAGCGTCATGACACAGATTAAGTATAGATATCTATACTTAATCTGTGGTCATGACTTTGTTTACAGGGGCATAGGAACCGGGAGGGGGTGCACAAGGGTCGTGCCCTTCTGAAAGATATGAGATTGAGCCGGAATTAGTGTGGGAAATAAAACAAAAATTGGAAAATCAAAGCAACGTGAATTAAGCCGCGAATATCAGCATCGTTTGATCATCATTCAGCTCCTGCAGTGGCGCATCCATGGAGACTTACCATTTGGCAGTTGGCACTGCAACAATGTTGCATCGAAACTTGCAACTGTTTCAAAGGTGCAGTGGTCTATAAATAAACGGATCCCCCCTTCCTTTTTAAAAGAATGCTTGCATATTAAAAAATCGATAATATATTAAAGAGGCAGTATCACACAAAATCGTCTATTCTATCCCCTCCCGAAATGCAGTTCGAACCACACCCTTAGATGCATGTGCCTTCGGCGCTCGATGTTGCTTCCATACAAGTAAAGAGAGCCCCCTTCTTATAAATTTAGTTCCACAGCACTATGTGTTCATCAATTTCAGACACATATTTCATTACTGTTCAGCCTCCGAAAACAAATTTACTTGAGGGAGCCCTTATTGAATGGAAAACAGAGGCTGCGCCATGGGGACGACTGTGGAGTACACGTCCTCCTAGTTCTCTTCGAAGTCAATTTTCTAGTTCGTCCAAATACGGCGACAAAATTGGAAGATGGGCAACGTGACTGAATAATAATAACATACGTATAATAATGAAATATCATGTGTTTCGTCTACTTTATAATATTCGGAATTCTGTATAATCTTGACCACAAAATGCGGGAAATCGTATTTCAGGGACTCTATATTTCAAATTTTGTTTACTTGCAGACATTTTTACTTGCTCAAATTTTCAAATAATTCCAATCTCAAGTCATTTATTCTATTTCAGTTTGGAATCTAATTCCAATCTGAAGTCATTAATACTATCTCAGAGCGGAATCCAATTTCAACCTCAAGTCATGCTCATTTATACTATCTCAGAGTGGAATATAACTCCAATCTCACTTCATTCAGTTATATTATCTCAGATTGAGTTATTTATACTATCTCAGAGTGGAATCTAATTTCAATCACAAGTCATTTATACTATCTCAGAGTGGAATCTAATTTCAATCTCAAGTGATTTATACTACCTCAGATTGGAATCCAATTCCAATCTCACGTCATTTATACTATCTCAGATTGGAATCTAATTTCAATCTCTCGTCATTTATACTATTTCAGAGTGGAATCTAATTCCAATCTCACGTCATTTATATTATTTCAGAGTGGAATATAATTCCAATCTCAAGTCATTTATACTATCTCAGAGTGGAATCTAATTCCAATCTCAATTCATTCACACTATCTCAGAGAGGAATCTAATTTCAATCTCAAGTGATTTATACTATCCCAGATTGGAATCTAATTCCAATCTCACGTCATGCTCATTTATACTATCTCAGATTGAAATCTAATTCCAATATCAAGTAATTTATACTATTTCAGATTGGAATCTAATTCCAATCTCACGTCATTTATACTATCTCAGGTTCGAATCTAATTACAATCTCAAGTCATTTATACTATCTCAGAGTGGAATCTAGTTTCAATTTCTCGTCATTTATATTATCTCAGAGTGGAATCTAAGTTCGATTACAAGTCATTTATACTATTTCACATTGGCATCTCATTCCAATCTCACGTCATTTATACTATCTCAGGTTCGAATCTAATTACAATCTCAAGTCATTTATACTATCTCAGAGTGGAATCTAGTTTCAATTTCTCGTCATTTATATTATCTCAGAGTGGAATCTAAGTTCAATTACAAGTCATTTATACTATTTCACATTGGCATCTCATTCCAATCTCACGTCATTTATACTATCTCAGGTTCGAATCTAATTACAATCTCAAGTCATTTATACTATCTCAGAGTGAAATCCAATTTCAATCTCAAGTCATGCTCATTTATAATATCTCAGAGTGGAATATAACTCCAATCTCACGTCATTTATATTATCTCAGACTGAAATCTAATTTTAATCTCTTGTCATTTATACTATCTCAGAATGGAATCTAATTTCAATCTCAAGTGATTTATACTATTTCACATTGGAATCTAATTCCAATCTCACATCATTTATACTATTTCAGAGTGGAATCTAATTTCAATCTCAAGTGATTTATACTAGCTCAGAGTGCAATATAATTCCAATCTCAAGTCATGCTCATTTATATTATCTCAGATTAAAATCTAATTCCAATATCAAGCCATTTATACTATTTCAGATTGGAATCTAATTCCAATCTCAAGTCATTTATACTATCTCAGAGTGGAATCTAATTCCAATCTCAAGTCATTTATACTATCTCAGAGTGGAATCTAATTCCAATCTCAATTCATTCACACTATCTCAGAGAGGAATCTAATTTCAATCTCAAGTGATTTATACTATCCCAGATTGGAATCTAATTCCAATCTCACGTCATGCTCATTTATACTATCTCAGATTGAAATCTAATTCCAATATCAAGTAATTTATACTATTTCAGATTGGAATCTAATTCCAATCTCACGTCATTTATACTATCTCAGGTTCGAATCTAATTACAATCTCAAGTCATTTATACTATCTCAGAGTGGAATCTAGTTTCAATTTCTCGTCATTTATATTATCTCAGAGTGGAATCTAAGTTCGATTACAAGTCATTTATACTATTTCACATTGGCATCTCATTCCAATCTCACGTCATTTATACTATCTCAGGTTCGAATCTAATTACAATCTCAAGTCATTTATACTATCTCAGAGTGGAATCTAGTTTCAATTTCTCGTCATTTATATTATCTCAGAGTGGAATCTAAGTTCAATTACAAGTCATTTATACTATTTCACATTGGCATCTCATTCCAATCTCACGTCATTTATACTATCTCAGGTTCGAATCTAATTACAATCTCAAGTCATTTATACTATCTCAGAGTGAAATCCAATTTCAATCTCAAGTCATGCTCATTTATAATATCTCAGAGTGGAATATAACTCCAATCTCACGTCATTTATATTATCTCAGACTGAAATCTAATTTTAATCTCTTGTCATTTATACTATCTCAGAATGGAATCTAATTTCAATCTCAAGTGATTTATACTATTTCACATTGGAATCTAATTCCAATCTCACATCATTTATACTATTTCAGAGTGGAATCTAATTTCAATCTCAAGTGATTTATACTAGCTCAGAGTGCAATATAATTCCAATCTCAAGTCATGCTCATTTATATTATCTCAGATTAAAATCTAATTCCAATATCAAGCCATTTATACTATTTCAGATTGGAATCTAATTCCAATCTCAAGTCATTTATACTATCTCAGAGTGGAATCTAATTCCAATCTCAAGTGATTTATACTATCTCAGAGTGGAATCTAATTCCAATCTCAAGTCATGCTCATTTATTCAAGTCATGCTCATTTATCTCAGATTGAAATCTAATTCCAATATCAAGCCATTTATACTATTTCAGATTGGAATCTAATTCCAATCTCAAGTCATTTATACTATCTCAGAGTGGAATCTAATTTCAATCTGAAGTGATTTATACTATCTCAGATTGGAATCTAATTCCAATCTCACGTCATGGTCATTTATAGTATCTCAATTTCGCCCCATTTATATTATCTCAGATTGAAATCTAATTCCAATATCAAGCCATTTATACTATTTCCGATTCGAACCTAATTCCAATCTTACGTCATTTATACTATATCAGGTTCGAATCTAATTACCATCTCAAGTCATTTATACTATCTCAGAGTGGAATCTAATTTCAATCTCAAGTGATTTACACTATCTCAGAGTGGAATGTAATTCCAATCTCACGTCATTTATACTATCTCAGATTGGAATCTAATTCCAATCTCATGTCATTTATACTATTTCAGATGGGAATCTAATTCCAATATCACGTCATTTGTACTATTTCAGATCGGAATCTAATTCCAATCTCACGTCATTTATACTATCTCATATTGGAATCTAATTCCAATCTCAAGTCATTTATACTATCTCTCAGGTTCGAATCTAATTCCAATCTCACGTCATTTATATTATTTCAGATTGGAATCTAATTCCAATCGCACGTCATTTATACTATCTCAGATTGGAATCTAATTCCAATCTTACGTCATTTATACTATATCAGGTTCGAATCTAATACCAATCTCACGTCATTTATACTATTTCAGAGTGGAATCTAATTTCAATCTCAAATGATTTATACTATCTCAGAGTGCAATATAATTCCAATCTCACGTCATTTATACTAACTCAGATTGGAATCTAATTTCAATATCTCCTCATTTATACTATCTCAGAGTGGAATCTAATTCCAATCTCACGTCATTTATACTATCTCAGGTTCGAATCTAATTACAATCTCAAGTCATTTATACTATCTCAGAGTGGAATCTAATTTCAATCTCAAGTGATTTATACTATCTCAGAGTTGAATATAATTCCAATCTGAAGTCATTTATACTATCTCAGAATGTAATCTAATTCCAATCTCATGTCATTTATACTATCTCAGATTCGAATCTAATTACAATCTCAAGTCATTTATACTACAATCTTGGAAAAAATATTCGTAGACTTTTTGAAAAGTCTATTCAAATTTCAAAATATATCGTGAAAATATGCAATTAATCTCAATCAAATCTACTAATTGCCCTAAATTTCGCCCCCCTCCCCCCAAGAACAATGTTGGTTCAGGTAGTGTCGATTTGCAAGGGATACGGACTCAATACCAACATTGTACAGGGGGGAGAGGGGGGAAATATATCAAAATTCAAAAAGTCTACGATTTTTTTTCCAAGATTGTCTGAAAAAAGAGAACGATTAATGATTTTTTCTGATGTTAATTGAACGTTTATTTCCAAAATATAGCTTAAGAAATATATGGAATCGCCGTATATCGGGAATATAGTTGAAGGCTTCTGTAAACTTTTTCGGATGACGGGGGGTGGAGGCTTCCAGGTGGGGGGGGGTCGGCGTGGAATGCGCTTTGTTGTATATATATGGTATGTTAAGGTGATGTGTATTTTATTGTACTAACTAAAGGTAATTTACTGGATTTATAGTCAAATGTACACTTAGTAGCGACGTGAGAACCGTATTTTGATTGCAGTCACTTAATAATGTAGTATTTCTCACTTTAGATGGCTAAAAAATCTCCCAAAAAAGTATCTTTGGAACATTCCGCTCAAATTAGGGCTCATACCAACTGTCAAAAATTCGAGGGAAAAGGCTTTTAGAAATGTTTCCCCAGTATTCTAAAGCTGTGATATACAAGCACGCCAAGAAGCCTCTAAATGGTGAGGCTGTTTTTGACAAGAGAAGGCGAAATAGAGGTAGGGCAACAAAGTTCTCTCTTCCGGATAAGAGAAGTATAGTGCGCGCGGTCAATATGGTGTTAAATATGGTGTCATAATACATAAACATGCCTTTGCCACAAAATGAGAGTTTTTCCCAACGAAGCTCGTTTATATTATAAGTAATAAACATTCTGACATAAATCGCTACATGTTACATCATGTTACACTACAAGTTACACTACATGTTACACCAAAACTATTATATTTTACTATAGCTTTTGACATGTTACAACATGTTACACCTACTTTTTAAAAAAACTATAGTGTTTATTTAAAAAGTAGGTGTAACATGTTGTAACATGTCATGAACTATAATAAAATATAGTAATTTTAGTGTAACATGTGAAAATATGATGTAACATGCTGTAACATGTAACATAAAGATTTATTATAACACAACAGTTGAAAATATACGGTATAAATAATCATCGTAATGAATAAGTCAATTATAAAAGTATTTTAAACACGAAAATATAAAACAACAACACAACTGTATCTCATTTTCCATTTTAGCTATGTTTCAGAACCGGAGCCGTTTATGTACTCTATAAAAGTACTTTAGCTTATTTCACCCATGAGTACAAGCTCAGCAAAACATTTTGAGCAGGGTGCCACATTCTTTTGCTCGTTTTCTGGGATGCTGTGGGAAAACGTGAACACTTTCCATCTGGATGCCATCATTTCATCCTCACCTTGATCTTGTGAGTTATAAATGCCTTTGTATTTGATGATACACTTTGAAGTCGCAAATACAGGAGTGTCATCTTTAATACAAACATCAGTGCTGAAATGATTCTTTGTGGCTGGAAGTTTTACATAATATGCGCGTAATTAAATCGCGTGACGAGACACTACACGTCTATTAACTGTAATGTTTAGCTAACTCGTAAATACAGATTATAAGTTTACCAATTTACCATACAGAAAAGTAAACAAACATCGTATTGGATGAGCCAGCGAGATGCAGGATCGTATGTCACGTCTCCCCCCCCATATCTGCCCAACCGCCCCTGAAAAAGTATTTCTAGTTACCCTGGTTTCCTGTATGTTTTAAGTTTACAATAAAATAGAATTGGACAAATCATTTAATGGTCAAAACGTTAAATTTCCCTTTGTTAGGTTTTTCCGTATTTAGGGACAATCTTGGAAAAAATATTCGTAGACTTTTTGAAAAGTCTATTCAAATTTCAAAATATATCGTGAAAATATGCAATTAATCTCAATCAAATCTACTAATTGCCCTAAATTTCGCCCCCTCCCCAAGAACAATGTTGGTTCAGGTAGTGTCGATTTGCAAGGGATACGGACTCAATACCAACATTGTACAGGGAGAGAGAAATATATCAAAATTCAAAAGTCTACGATTTTTTCCAAGATTGTCTGAAAAAGAGAACGATTAATGATTTTTTCTGATGTTAATTGAACGTTTATTTCCAAAATATAGCTTAAGAAATATATGGAATCGCCGTATATCGGGAATATAGTTGAAGGCTTCTGTAAACGTTTTCGGATGACGGGGGTTGGAGGCTTCCAGGTGGGGGGGGGGGCGGCGTGGAATGCGTTTTGTTGTATATATATGGTATGTTAAGGTGATGTGTATTTTATTGTACTAACTAAAGGTAATTTACTGGATTTATAGTCAAATGTACACTTAGTAGCGACGTGAGAACCGTATTTTGATTGCAGTCACTTAATAATGTAGTATTTCTCACTTTAGATGGCTAAAAAATCTCCCAAAAAAGTATCTTTGGAACATTCCGCTCAAATTAGGGCTCATACCAACTGTCAAAAATTCGAGGGAAAAGGCTTTTAGAAATGTTTCCCCAGTATTCTAAAGCTGTAATATACAAGCACGCCAAGAAGCCTCTAAATGGTGAGGCTGTTTTTGACAAGAGAAGGCGAAATAGAGGTAGGGCAACAAAGTTCTCTCTTCCGGATAAGAGAAGTATAGTGCAGTCAATATGGTGTTAAATATGGTGTCATAATACATAAACATGCCTTTGCCACAAAATGAGAGTTTTTCCCAACGAAGCTCGTTTATATTATAAGTAATAAACATTCTGACATAAATCGCTACATGTTACATCATGTTACACTACAAGTTACACTACATGTTACACCAAAACTATTATATTTTACTATAGCTTTTGACATGTTACAACATGTTACACCTACTTTTTAAAAAAACTATAGTGTTTATTTAAAAAGTAGGTGTAACATGTTGTAACATGTCATGAACTATAATAAAATATAGTAATTTTAGTGTAACATGTGGGGTAACATGATGTAACATGATGTAACATGTATACCTAAAGATATATTATAATACAAAAGTTGAAAATATACGGTATAAATAATCATCGTAATGAATAAGTCAATTATAAAAGTATTTTAAACACGAAAATATAAAACAACAACACAACTGTATCTCATTTTCCATTTTAGCTATGTTTCAGAACCGGAGCCGTTTATGTACTCTATAAAAGTACTTTAGCTTATTTCACCCATGAGTACAAGCTCAGCAAAACATTTTGAGCAGGGTGCCACATTCTTTTGCTCGTTTTCTGGGATGCTGTGGGAAAACGTGAACACTTTCCATCTGGATGCCATCATTTCATCCTCACTTTGATCTTGTGAGTTATAATTGCCCTGTATTTGATGATACTCTTTGATGTGGCGAATACAGGAGTGTCATATCAATGGAAACATCCGTGCTGAAATGATTCTTTGGGGCTGGAAGTTTTACATAATATGCGCGTAATTAAATCGCGTGACGAGACACTACACGTCTATTAACTGTAATGTTTAGCTAACTCGTAAATACAGATTATAAGTTTACCAATTTACCATACAGAAAAGTAAACAAACATCGTATTGGATGAGCCAGCGAGATGCAGGATCGTATGTCACGTCTCCCCCCCCATATCTGCCCAACCGCCCCCCCCCTGAAAAAAAGTATTTCTAGTTACCCTGGTTTCCTGTATGTTTTAAGTTTACAATACAATAGAATTGGACAAATCATTTAATGGTCAAAACGTTAAATTTCCCTTTGTTAGGTTTTTCCGTTTTTAGGGACAATCTTGGAAAAAATATTCGTAGACTTTTTGAAAAGTCTATTCAAATTTCAAAATATATCGTGAAAATATGCAATTAATCTCAATCAAATCTACTAATTGCCCTAAATTTCGCCCCCCTCCCCCCAAGAACAATGTTGGTTCAGGTAGTGTCGATTTGCAAGGGATACGGACTCAATACCAACATTGTACAGGGGGGAGAGGGGGGAAATATATCAAAATTCAAAAAGTCTACGATTTTTTTTCCAAGATTGTCTGAAAAAAGAGAACGATTAATGATTTTTTCTGATGTTAATTGAACGTTTATTTCCAAAATATAGCTTAAGAAATATATGGAATCGCCGTATATCGGGAATATAGTTGAAGGCTTCTGTAAACTTTTTCGGATGACGGGGGTTGGAGGCTTCCAGGTGGGGGGGGGGGCGGCGTGGAATGCGTTTTGTTGTATATATATGGTATGTTAAGGTGATGTGTATTTTATTGTACTAACTAAAGGTAATTTACTGGATTTATAGTCAAATGTACACTTAGTAGCGACGTGAGAACCGTATTTTGATTGCAGTCACTTAATAATGTAGTATTTCTCACTTTAGATGGCTAAAAAATCTCCCAAAAAAGTATCTTTGGAACATTCCGCTCAAATTAGGGCTCATACCAACTGTCAAAAATTCGAGGGAAAAGGCTTTTAGAAATGTTTCCCCAGTATTCTAAAGCTGTAATATACAAGCACGCCAAGAAGCCTCTAAATGGTGAGGCTGTTTTTGACAAGAGAAGGCGAAATAGAGGTAGGGCAACAAAGTTCTCTCTTCCGGATAAGAGAAGTATAGTGCGCGCGGTCAATATGGTGTTAAATATGGTGTCATAATACATAAACATGCCTTTGCCACAAAATGAGAGTTTTTCCCAACGAAGCTCGTTTATATTATAAGTAATAAACATTCTGACATAAATCGCTACATGTTACATCATGTTACACTACAAGTTACACTACATGTTACACAACTATTATATTTTACTATAGCTTTTGACATGTTACAACATGTTACACCTACTTTTTAAAAAAACTATAGTGTTTATTTAAAAAGTAGGTGTAACATGTTGTAACATGTCATGAACTATAATAAAATATAGTAATTTTAGTGTAACATGTGGGGTAACATGATGTAACATGATGTAACATGTATACCTAAAGATATATTATAATACAAAAGTTGAAAATATACGGTATAAATAATCATCGTAATGAATAAGTCAATTATAAAAGTATTTTAAACACGAAAATATAAAACAACAACACAACTGTATCTCATTTTCCATTTTAGCTATGTTTCAGAACCGGAGCCGTTTATGTACTCTATAAAAGTACTTTAGCTTATTTCACCCATGAGTACAAGCTCAGCAAAACATTTTGAGCAGGGTGCCACATTCTTTTGCTCGTTTTCTGGGATGCTGTGGGAAAACGTGAACACTTTCCATCTGGATGCCATCATTTCATCCTCACTTTGATCTTGTGAGTTATAATTGCCCCTGTATTTGATGATACTCTTTGATGTGGCGAATACAGGAGTGTCCTTATCAATGGAAACATCCGTGCTGAAATGATTCTTTGGGGCTGGAAGTTTTACATAATATGCGCGTAATTAAATCGCGTGACGAGACACTACACGTCTATTAACTGTAATGTTTAGCTAACTCGTAAATACAGATTATAAGTTTACCAATTTACCATACAGAAAAGTAAACAAACATCGTATTGGATGAGCCAGCGAGATGCAGGATCGTATGTCACGTCTCCCCCCCCATATCTGCCCAACCGCCCCCCCCCTGAAAAAAAGTATTTCTAGTTACCCTGGTTTCCTGTATGTTTTAAGTTTACAATACAATAGAATTGGACAAATCATTTAATGGTCAAAACGTTAAATTTCCCTTTGTTAGGTTTTTCCGTTTTTAGGGACAATCTTGGAAAAAATATTCGTAGACTTTTTGAAAAGTCTATTCAAATTTCAAAATATATCGTGAAAATATGCAATTAATCTCAATCAAATCTACTAATTGCCCTAAATTTCGCCCCCCTCCCCCCAAGAACAATGTTGGTTCAGGTAGTGTCGATTTGCAAGGGATACGGACTCAATACCAACATTGTACAGGGGGGAGAGGGGGGAAATATATCAAAATTCAAAAAGTCTACGATTTTTTTTCCAAGATTGTCTGAAAAAAGAGAACGATTAATGATTTTTTCTGATGTTAATTGAACGTTTATTTCCAAAATATAGCTTAAGAAATATATGGAATCGCCGTATATCGGGAATATAGTTGAAGGCTTCTGTAAACTTTTTCGGATGACGGGGGTTGGAGGCTTCCAGGTGGGGGGGGGGGCGGCGTGGAATGCGTTTTGTTGTATATATATGGTATGTTAAGGTGATGTGTATTTTATTGTACTAACTAAAGGTAATTTACTGGATTTATAGTCAAATGTACACTTAGTAGCGACGTGAGAACCGTATTTTGATTGCAGTCACTTAATAATGTAGTATTTCTCACTTTAGATGGCTAAAAAATCTCCCAAAAAAGTATCTTTGGAACATTCCGCTCAAATTAGGGCTCATACCAACTGTCAAAAATTCGAGGGAAAAGGCTTTTAGAAATGTTTCCCCAGTATTCTAAAGCTGTAATATACAAGCACGCCAAGAAGCCTCTAAATGGTGAGGCTGTTTTTGACAAGAGAAGGCGAAATAGAGGTAGGGCAACAAAGTTCTCTCTTCCGGATAAGAGAAGTATAGTGCGCGCGGTCAATATGGTGTTAAATATGGTGTCATAATACATAAACATGCCTTTGCCACAAAATGAGAGTTTTTCCCAACGAAGCTCGTTTATATTATAAGTAATAAACATTCTGACATAAATCTACATGTTACATCATGTTACACTACAAGTTACACTACATGTTACACCAAAACTATTATATTTTACTATAGCTTTTGACATGTTACAACATGTTACACCTACTTTTTAAAAAAACTATAGTGTTTATTTAAAAAGTAGGTGTAACATGTTGTAACATGTCATGAACTATAATAAAATATAGTAATTTTAGTGTAACATGTGGGGTAACATGATGTAACATGATGTAACATGTATACCTAAAGATATATTATAATACAAAAGTTGAAAATATACGGTATAAATAATCATCGTAATGAATAAGTCAATTATAAAAGTATTTTAAACACGAAAATATAAAACAACAACACAACTGTATCTCATTTTCCATTTTAGCTATGTTTCAGAACCGGAGCCGTTTATGTACTCTATAAAAGTACTTTAGCTTATTTCACCCATGAGTACAAGCTCAGCAAAACATTTTGAGCAGGGTGCCACATTCTTTTGCTCGTTTTCTGGGATGCTGTGGGAAAACGTGAACACTTTCCATCTGGATGCCATCATTTCATCCTCACTTTGATCTTGTGAGTTATAATTGCCCCTGTATTTGATGATACTCTTTGATGTGGCGAATACAGGAGTGTCCTTATCAATGGAAACATCCGTGCTGAAATGATTCTTTGGGGCTGGAAGTTTTACATAATATGCGCGTAATTAAATCGCGTGACGAGACACTACACGTCTATTAACTGTAATGTTTAGCTAACTCGTAAATACAGATTATAAGTTTACCAATTTACCATACAGAAAAGTAAACAAACATCGTATTGGATGAGCCAGCGAGATGCAGGATCGTATGTCACGTCTCCCCCCCCATATCTGCCCAACCGCCCCCCTGAAAAATCTAGTTACCCTGGTTTCCTGTATGTTTTAAGTTTACAATACAATAGAATTGGACAAATCATTTAATGGTCAAAACGTTAAATTTCCCTTTGTTAGGTTTTTCCGTTTTTAGGGACAATCTTGGAAAAAATATTCGTAGACTTTTTGAAAAGTCTATTCAAATTTCAAAATATATCGTGAAAATATGCAATTAATCTCAATCAAATCTACTAATTGCCCTAAATTTCGCCCCCCCCCCAAGAACAATGTTGGTTCAGGTAGTGTCGATTTGCAAGGGATACGGACTCAATACCAACATTGTACAGGGGGGAGAGGGGGGAAATATATCAAAATTCAAAAAGTCTACGATTTTTTTTCCAAGATTGTCTGAAAAAAGAGAACGATTAATGATTTTTCTGATGTTAATTGAACGTTTATTCCAAAATATAGCTTAAGAAATATATGGAATCGCCGTATATCGGGAATATAGTTGAAGGCTTCTGTAAACTTTTTCGGATGACGGGGGTTGGAGGCTTCCAGGTGGGGGGGGGGCGGCGTGGAATGCGTTTTGTTGTATATATATGGTATGTTAAGGTGATGTGTATTTTATTGTACTAACTAAAGGTAATTTACTGGATTTATAGTCAAATGTACACTTAGTAGCGACGTGAGAACCGTATTTTGATTGCAGTCACTTAATAATGTAGTATTTCTCACTTTAGATGGCTAAAAAATCTCCCAAAAAAGTATCTTTGGAACATTCCGCTCAAATTAGGGCTCATACCAACTGTCAAAATTCGAGGAAAAGGCTTTTAGAAATGTTTCCCCAGTATTCTAAAGCTGTAATATACAAGCACGCCAAGAAGCCTCTAAATGGTGAGGCTGTTTTTGACAAGAGAAGGCGAAATAGAGGTAGGGCAACAAAGTTCTCTCTTCCGGATAAGAGAAGTATAGTGCGCGCGGTCAATATGGTGTTAAATATGGTGTCATAATACATAAACATGCCTTTGCCACAAAATGAGAGTTTTTCCCAACGAAGCTCGTTTATATTATAAGTAATAAACATTCTGACATAAATCGCTACATGTTACATCATGTTACACTACAAGTTACACTACATGTTACACCAAAACTATTATATTTTACTATAGCTTTTGACATGTTACAACATGTTACACCTACTTTTTAAAAAAACTATAGTGTTTATTTAAAAAGTAGGTGTAACATGTTGTAACATGTCATGAACTATAATAAAATATAGTAATTTTAGTGTAACATGTGGGGTAACATGATGTAACATGATGTAACATGTATACCTAAAGATATATTATAATACAAAAGTTGAAAATATACGGTATAAATAATCATCGTAATGAATAAGTCAATTATAAAAGTATTTTAAACACGAAAATATAAAACAACAACACAACTGTATCTCATTTTCCATTTTAGCTATGTTTCAGAAACGGAGCCGTTTATGTACTCTATAAAAGTACTTTAGCTTATTTCACCCATGAGTACAAGCTCAGCAAAACATTTTGAGCAGGGTGCCACATTCTTTTGCTCGTTTTCTGGGATGCTGTGGGAAAACGTGAACACTTTCCATCTGGATGCCATCATTTCATCCTCACTTTGATCTTGTGAGTTATAATTGCCCCTGTATTTGATGATACTCTTTGATGTGGCGAATACAGGAGTGTCCTTATCAATGGAAACATCCGTGCTGAAATGATTCTTTGGGGCTGGAAGTTTTACATAATATGCGCGTAATTAAATCGCGTGACGAGACACTACACGTCTATTAACTGTAATGTTTAGCTAACTCGTAAATACAGATTATAAGTTTACCAATTTACCATACAGAAAAGTAAACAAACATCGTATTCGATGAGCCAGCGAGATGCAGGATCGTATGTCACGTCTCCCCCCCCATATCTGCCCAACCGCCCCCCCCCCTGAAAAAAAGTATTTCTAGTTACCCTGGTTTCCTGTATGTTTTAAGTTTACAATACAATAGAATTGGACAAATCATTTAATGGTCAAAACGTTAAATTTCCCTTTGTTAGGTTTTTCCGTATTTAGGGACAATCTTGGAAAAAATATTCGTAGACTTTTTGAAAAGTCTATTCAAATTTCAAAATATATCGTGAAAATATGCAATTAATCTCAATCAAATCTACTAATTGCCCTAAATTTCGCCCCCCTCCCCCCAAGAACAATGTTGGTTCAGGTAGTGTCGATTTGCAAGGGATACGGACTCAATACCAACATTGTACAGGGGGGAGAGGGGGGAAATATATCAAAATTCAAAAAGTCTACGATTTTTTTTCCAAGATTGTCTGAAAAAAGAGAACGATTAATGATTTTTTCTGATGTTAATTGAACGTTTATTTCCAAAATATAGCTTAAGAAATATATGGAATCGTATATCGGGAATATAGTTCAAGGCTTCTGTAAACTTTTTCGGATGACGGGGGGTGGAGGCTTCCAGGTGGGGGGGCGGCGTGGAATGCGTTTTGTTGTATATATATGGTATGTTAAGGTGATGTGTATTTTATTGTACTAACTAAAGGTAATTTACTGGATTTATAGTCAAATGTACACTTAGTAGCGACATGAGAACCGTATTTTGATTGCAGTCACTTAATAATATAGTATTTCTCACTTTAGATGGCTAAAAAATCTCCCAAAAAAGTATCTTTGGAACATTCCGCTCAAATTAGGGCTGCATACCAACTGTCAAAAATTCGAGGGAAAAGGCTTTTAGAAATGTTTCCCCAGTATTCTAAAGCTGTAATATACAAGCACGCCAAGAAGCCTCTAAATGGTGAGGCTGTTTTTGACAAGAGAAGGCGAAATAGAGGTAGGGCAACAAAGTTCTCTCTTCCGGATAAGAGAAGTATAGTGCGCGCGGTCAATATGGTGTTAAATATGGTGTCATAATACATAAACATGCCTTTGCCACAAAATGAGAGTTTTTCCCAACGAAGCTCGTTTATATTATAAGTAATAAACATTCTGACATAAATCGCTACATGTTACATCATGTTACACTACAAGTTACACTACATGTTACACCAAAACTATTATATTTTACTATAGCTTTTGACATGTTACAACATGTTACACCTACTTTTTAAAAAAACTATAGTGTTTATTTAAAAAGTAGGTGTAACATGTTGTAACATGTCATGAACTATAATAAAATATAGTAATTTTAGTGTAACATGTGGGGTAACATGATGTAACATGATGTAACATGTATACCTAAAGATATATTATAATACAAAAGTTGAAAATATACGGTATAAATAATCATCGTAATGAATAAGTCAATTATAAAAGTATTTTAAACACGAAAATATAAAACAACAACACAACTGTATCTCATTTTCCATTTTAGCTATGTTTCAGAAACGGAGCCGTTTATGTACTCTATAAAAGTACTTTAGCTTATTTCACCCATGAATACAAGCTCAGCAAAACATTTTGAGCAGGGTGCCACATTCTTTTGCTCGTTTTCTGGGATGCTGTGGGAAAACGTGAACACTTTCCACCTGGATGCCATCATTTCATCCTCACTTTGATCTTGTGAGTTATAATTGCCCCTGTATTTGATGATACTCTTTGATGTGGCGAATACAGGAGTGTCCTTATCAATGGAAACATCCGTGCTGAAATGATTCTTTGGGGCTGGAAGTTTTACATAATATGCGCGTAGTTAAATCGCGTGAAGAGACACTACACGTCTATTAACTGTAATGTTTAGCTAACTCGTAAATACAGATTATAAGTTTACCAATTTACCATACAGAAAAGTAAACAAACATCGTATTCGATGAGCCAGCGAGATGCAGGATCGTATGTCACGTCTCCCCCCCATATCTGCCCAACCGCCCCCCCCCCTGAAAAAAAGTATTTATAGTTACCCTGGTTTCCTGTATGTTTTAAGTTTACAATACAATAGAATTGGACAAATCATTTAATGGTCAAAACGTTAAATTTCCCTTTGTTAGGTTTTTCCGTATTTAGGGACAGTCTGAAAAAAGAGAACGATTAATGATTTTTTCTGATGTTAATTGAACGTTTATTTCCAAAATATAGCTTAAGAAATATATGGAATCGTATATCGGGAATATAGTTCAAGGCTTCTGTAAACTTTTTCGGATGACGGGGGGTGGAGGCTTCCAGGTGGGGGGGCGGCGTGGAATGCGTTTTGTTGTATATATATGGTATGTTAAGGTGATGTGTATTTTATTGTACTAACTAAAGGTAATTTACTGGATTTATAGTCAAATGTACACTTAGTAGCGACATGAGAACCGTATTTTGATTGCAGTCACTTAATAATATAGTATTTCTCACTTTAGATGGCTAAAAAATCTCCCAAAAAAGTATCTTTGGAACATTCCGCTCAAATTAGGGCTGCATACCAACTGTCAAAAATTCGAGGGAAAAGGCTTTTAGAAATGTTTCCCCAGTATTCTAAAGCTGTAATATACAAGCACGCCAAGAAGCCTCTAAATGGTGAGGCTGTTTTTGACAAGAGAAGGCGAAATAGAGGTAGGGCAACAAAGTTCTCTCTTCCGGATAAGAGAAGTATAGTGCGCGCGGTCAATATGGTGTTAAATATGGTGTCATAATACATAAACATGCCTTTGCCACAAAATGAGAGTTTTTCCCAACGAAGCTCGTTTATATTATAAGTAATAAACATTCTGACATAAATCGCTACATGTTACATCATGTTACACTACAAGTTACACTACATGTTACACCAAAACTATTATATTTTACTATAGCTTTTGACATGTTACAACATGTTACACCTACTTTTTAAAAAAACTATAGTGTTTATTTAAAAAGTAGGTGTAACATGTTGTAACATGTCATGAACTATAATAAAATATAGTAATTTTAGTGTAACATGTGGGGAGATAACATGATGTAACATGATGTAACATGTATACCTAAAGATATATTATAATACAAAAGTTGAAAATATACGGTATAAATAATCATCGTAATGAATAAGTCAATTATAAAAGTATTTTAAACACGAAAATATAAAACAACAACACAACTGTATCTCATTTTCCATTTTAGCTATGTTTCAGAAACGGAGCCGTTTATGTACTCTATAAAAGTACTTTAGCTTATTTCACCCATGAGTACAAGCTCAGCAAAACATTTTGAGCAGGGTGCCACATTCTTTTGCTCGTTTTCTGGGATGCTGTGGGAAAACGTGAACACTTTCCACCTGGATGCCATCATTTCATCCTCACTTTGATCTTGTGAGTTATAATTGCCCCTGTATTTGATGATACTCTTTGATGTGGCGAATACAGGAGTGTCCTTATCAATGGAAACATCCGTGCTGAAATGATTCTTTGGGGCTGGAAGTTTTACATAATATGCGCGTAGTTAAATCGCGTGAAGAGACACTACACGTCTATTAACTGTAATGTTTAGCTAACTCGTAAATACAGATTATAAGTTTACCAATTTACCATACAGAAAAGTAAACAAACATCGTATTCGATGAGCCAGCGAGATGCAGGATCGTATGTCACGTCTCCCCCCCATATCTGCCCAACCGCCCCCCCCCCTGAAAAAAAGTATTTATAGTTACCCTGGTTTCCTGTATGTTTTAAGTTTACAATACAATAGAATTGGACAAATCATTTAATGGTCAAAACGTTAAATTTCCCTTTGTTAGGTTTTTCCGTATTTAGGGACAATCTTGGAAAAAATATTCGTAGACTTTTTGAAAAGTCTATTCAAATTTCAAAATATATCGTGAAAATATGCAATTAATCTCAATCAAATCTACTAATTGCCCTAAATTTCGCCCCCCTCCCCCCAAGAACAATGTTGGTTCAGGTAGTGTCGATTTGCAAGGGATACGGACTCAATACCAACATTGTACAGGGGGGGGAGGGGGGAAATATATCAAAATTCAAAAAGTCTACGAATTTTTTTCCAAGATTGTCTGAAAAAAGAGAACGATTAATGATTTTTTCTGATGTTAATTGAACGTTTATTTCCAAAATATAGCTTAAGAAATATATGGAATCGTATATCGGGAATATAGTTCAAGGCTTCTGTAAACTTTTTCGGATGACGGGGGGTGGAGGCTTCCAGGTGGGGCGGCGTGGAATGCGTTTTGTTGTATATATATGGTATGTTAAGGTGATGTGTATTTTATTGTACTAACTAAAGGTAATTTACTGGATTTATAGTCAAATGTACACTTAGTAGCGACATGAGAACCGTATTTTGATTGCAGTCACTTAATAATATAGTATTTCTCACTTTAGATGGCTAAAAAATCTCCCAAAAAAGTATCTTTGGAACATTCCGCTCAAATTAGGGCTGCATACCAACTGTCAAAAATTCGAGGGAAAAGGCTTTTAGAAATGTTTCAGTATTCTAAAGCTGTAATATACAAGCACGCCAAGAAGCCTCTAAATGGTGAGGCTGTTTTTGACAAGAGAAGGCGAAATAGAGGTAGGGCAACAAAGTTCTCTCTTCCGGATAAGAGAAGTATAGTGCGCGCGGTCAATATGGTGTTAAATATGGTGTCATAATACATAAACATGCCTTTGCCACAAAATGAGAGTTTTTCCCAACGAAGCTCGTTTATATTATAAGTAATAAACATTCTGACATAAATCGCTACATGTTACATCATGTTACACTACAAGTTACACTACATGTTACACCAAAACTATTATATTTTACTATAGCTTTTGACATGTTACAACATGTTACACCTACTTTTTAAAAAAACTATAGTGTTTATTTAAAAAGTAGGTGTAACATGTTGTAACATGTCATGAACTATAATAAAATATAGTAATTTTAGTGTAACATGTAGTGTAACATGATGTAACATGTATACCTAAAGATATATTATAATACAAAAGTTGAAAATATACGGTATAAATAATCATCGTAATGAATAAGTCAATTATAAAAGTATTTTAAACACGAAAATATAAAACAACAACACAACTGTATCTCATTTTCCATTTTAGCTATGTTTCAGAAACGGAGCCGTTTATGTACTCTATAAAAGTACTTTAGCTTATTTCACCCATGAATACAAGCTCAGCAAAACATTTTGAGCAGGGTGCCACATTCTTTTGCTCGTTTTCTGGGATGCTGTGGGAAAACGTGAACACTTTCCACCTGGATGCCATCATTTCATCCTCACTTTGATCTTGTGAGTTATAATTGCCCCTGTATTTGATGATACTCTTTGATGTGGCGAATACAGGAGTGTCATATCAATGGAAACATCCGTGCTGAAATGATTCTTTGGGGCTGGAAGTTTTACATAATATGCGCGTAATTAAATCGCGTGACGAGACACTACACGTCTATTAACTGTAATGTTTAGCTAACTCGTAAATACAGATTATAAGTTTACCAATTTACCATACAGAAAAGTAAACAAACATCGTATTGGATGAGCCAGCGAGATGCAGGATCGTATGTCACGTCTCCCCCCCCATATCTGCCCAACCGCCCCCCCCCCTGAAAAAAAGTATTTCTAGTTACCCTGGTTTCCTGTATGTTTTAAGTTTACAATACAATAGAATTGGACAAATCATTTAATGGTCAAAACGTTAAATTTCCCTTTGTTAGGTTTTTCCGTTTTTAGGACAATCTTCGAAAAAATATTCGTAGATTTTTGGAAAGTCTATTCAAATTTAAAAACACATAAAAATATGCAATTAATTTCAATCAAATTTGCTAATTGCCCGAAATTTCGCCTCCATCCCCCCAAGAACAATGTTGGTTCAGGTAGTGTCGATTTGCAAGGGATACGGACTCAATACCAACATTGTACAGGGGGGAGAGGGGGGAAATATATCAAAATTCAAAAAGTCTACGATTTTTTTTCCAAGATTGTCTGAAAAAAGAGAACGATTAATGATTTTTTCTGATGTTAATTGAACGTTTATTTCCAAAATATAGCTTAAGAAATATATGGAATCGCCGTATATCGGGAATATAGTTGAAGGCTTCTGTAAACTTTTTCGGATGACGGGGGTTGGAGGCTTCCAGGTGGGGGGGGGGGCGGCGTGGAATGCGTTTTGTTGTATATATATGGTATGTTAAGGTGATGTGTATTTTATTGTACTAACTAAAGGTAATTTACTGGATTTATAGTCAAATGTACACTTAGTAGCGACGTGAGAACCGTATTTTGATTGCAGTCACTTAATAATGTAGTATTTCTCACTTTAGATGGCTAAAAAATCTCCCAAAAAAGTATCTTTGGAACATTCCGCTCAAATTAGGGCTCATACCAACTGTCAAAAATTCGAGGGAAAAGGCTTTTAGAAATGTTTCCCCAGTATTCTAAAGCTGTAATATACAAGCACGCCAAGAAGCCTCTAAATGGTGAGGCTGTTTTTGACAAGAGAAGGCGAAATAGAGGTAGGGCAACAAAGTTCTCTCTTCCGGATAAGAGAAGTATAGTGCGCGCGGTCAATATGGTGTTAAATATGGTGTCATAATACATAAACATGCCTTTGCCACAAAATGAGAGTTTTTCCCAACGAAGCTCGTTTATATTATAAGTAATAAACATTCTGACATAAATCGCTACATGTTACATCATGTTACACTACAAGTTACACTACATGTTACACCAAAACTATTATATTTTACTATAGCTTTTGACATGTTACAACATGTTACACCTACTTTTTAAAAAAACTATAGTGTTTATTTAAAAAGTAGGTGTAACATGTTGTAACATGTCATGAACTATAATAAAATATAGTAATTTTAGTGTAACATGTGGGGTAACATGATGTAACATGATGTAACATGTATACCTAAAGATATATTATAATACAAAAGTTGAAAATATACGGTATAAATAATCATCGTAATGAATAAGTCAATTATAAAAGTATTTTAAACACGAAAATATAAAACAACAACACAACTGTATCTCATTTTCCATTTTAGCTATGTTTCAGAAACGGAGCCGTTTATGTACTCTATAAAAGTACTTTAGCTTATTTCACCCATGAGTACAAGCTCAGCAAAACATTTTGAGCAGGGTGCCACATTCTTTTGCTCGTTTTCTGGGATGCTGTGGGAAAACGTGAACACTTTCCATCTGGATGCCATCATTTCATCCTCACTTTGATCTTGTGAGTTATAATTGCCCCTGTATTTGATGATACTCTTTGATGTGGCGAATACAGGAGTGTCCTTATCAATGGAAACATCCGTGCTGAAATGATTCTTTGGGGCTGGAAGTTTTACATAATATGCGCGTAATTAAATCGCGTGACGAGACACTACACGTCTATTAACTGTAATGTTTAGCTAACTCGTAAATACAGATTATAAGTTTACCAATTTACCATACAGAAAAGTAAACAAACATCGTATTGGATGAGCCAGCGAGATGCAGGATCGTATGTCACGTCTCCCCCCCCATATCTGCCCAACCGCCCCCCCCCTGAAAAAAAGTATTTCTAGTTACCCTGGTTTCCTGTATGTTTTAAGTTTACAATACAATAGAATTGGACAAATCATTTAATGGTCAAAACGTTAAATTTCCCTTTGTTAGGTTTTTCCGTTTTTAGGGACAATCTTGGAAAAAATATTCGTAGACTTTTTGAAAAGTCTATTCAAATTTCAAAATATATCGTGAAAATATGCAATTAATCTCAATCAAATCTACTAATTGCCCTAAATTTCGCCCCCCTCCCCCCAAGAACAATGTTGGTTCAGGTAGTGTCGATTTGCAAGGGATACGGACTCAATACCAACATTGTACAGGGGGGAGAGGGGGGAAATATATCAAAATTCAAAAAGTCTACGATTTTTTTTCCAAGATTGTATCTCAGAGTGGAATCTAGTTTCAATTTCTCGTCATTTATATTATCTCAGAGTGGAATCTAATTCCAATCTCACGTCATTTATACTATCTCAGGTTCGAATCTAATTCCAATCTCAAGTCATTTATACTATCTCAGAGTGGAATCTAATTTCAATCTGAAGTGATTTATACTATCTCAGATTGGAATCTAATTCCAATCTCACGTCATGCTCATTTATACTATCTCAGAGTGGAATATAACTCCAATCTCACGTCATTTACATTATCTCAGACTGAAATCTAATTTTAATCTCTCGTCATTTATACTATCTCAGAGTGGAATCTAATTTCAATTACAAGTCATTTATACTATTTCACATTGGCATCTCATTCCAATCTCACGTCATTTATACTATCTCAGGTTCGAATCTAATTCCAATCTCAAGTCATTTATACTATCTCAGAATAGAATCTAATTTCAATCTCAAGTGATTTATACTATTTCACATTGGAATCTAATTCCAATCTCACATCATTTATACTATTTCAGAGTGGAATCTAATTTCAATCTCAAGTGATTTATACTAGCTCAGAGTGCAATATAATTCCAATCTCACACCATTTATACTATCTCATATTGGAATCTAATTCCAATCTCAAGTCATTTATACTATCTCAGAGTGGAATATAATTCCAATCTCACGTCATTTATATTATCTCTCAGGTTCGAATCTAATTCCAATCTCACGTCATTTATATTATTTCAGATTGGAATCTAATTCCAATCGCACGTCATTTATACTATCTCAGATTGGAATCTAATTCCAATCTTACGTCATATATACTATATCAGGTTCGAATCTAATACCAATCTCACGTCATTTATACTATTTCAGAGTGGAATCTAATTTCAATCTCAAATGATTTATACTATATCAGAGTGCAATATAATTCCAATCTCACGTCATTTATACTAACTCAGATTGGAATCTAATTTCAATATCTCCTCATTTATACTATCTCAGAGTGGAATCTAATTCCAATCTCACGTCATTTATACTATCTCAGGTTCGGATCTAATTCCAATCTCAAGTCATTTATACTATTTCAGAGTGGAATCTAATTTCAATCTCAAGTGATTTATACTATCTCAGAGTTGAATATAATTCCAATCTGAAGTCAGTTATACTATCTCAGAATGTAATCTAATTCCAATCTCATGTCATATATACTATCTCAGGTTCGAATCTAATTACAATCTCAAGTCATTTATACTATCTCAGAGTGGAATCTAGTTTCAATTTCTCGTCATTTATATTATCTCAGAGTGGAATCTAATTCCAATCTCACGTCATTTATACTATCTCAGGTTCGAATCTAATTCCAATCTCAAGTCATTTATACTATCTCAGCGTGGAATCTAATTTCAATCTGCAGTGATTTATACTATCTCAGATTGGAATCTAATTCCAATCTCATTTATACTATCTCAGAGTGGAATATAACTCCAATCTCACGTCATTTATATTATCTCAGACTGAAATCTAATTTTAATCTCTCGTCATTTATACTATCTCAGAGTGGAATCTAATTTCAATTACAAGTCATTTATGCTATTTCACATTGGCATCTCATTCCAATCTCACGTCATTTATACTATCTCAGTTTCGAATCTAATTCCAATCTCAAGTCATTCATACTATCTCAGAATGGAATATAATTCCAATCTCAAGTCATTTATACTATCTCAGAGTGGAATCTAATTCCAATCTCAATTCATTCACACTATCTCAGAGAGGAATCTAATTTCAATCTCAAATGATTTATACTATCCCAGATTGGAATCTAATTCCAATCTCACGTCATGCTCATTTATACTATCTCAGATTGAAATCTAATTCCAATATCAAGTAATTTATACTATTTCAGATTGGAATCTAATTCCAATCTCACGTCATTTATACTATCTCAGGTTCGAATCTAATTACAATCTCAAGTCATTTATACTATCTCAGAGTGGAATCTAGTTTCAATTTCTCGTCATTTATATTATCTCAGAGTGGAATCTAAGTTCGATTACAAGTCATTTATACTATTTCACATTGGCATCTCATTCCAATCTCACGTCATTTATACTATCTCAGGTTCGAATCTAATTACAATCTCAAGTCATTTATACTATCTCAGAGTGGAATCTAGTTTCAATTTCTCGTCATTTATATTATCTCAGAGTGGAATTTAAGTTCAATTACAAGTCATTTATACTATTTCACATTGGCATCTCATTCCAATCTCACGTCATTTATACTATCTCAGGTTCGAATCGAATTACAATCTCAAGTCATTTATACTATCTCAGAGTGAAATCCAATTTCAATCTCAAGTCATGCTCATTTATACTATCTCAGAGTGGAATATAACTCCAATCTTACGTCATTTATATTATCTCAGACTGAAATCTAATTTTAATCTCTTGTCATTTATACTATCTCAGAATGGAATCTAATTTCAATCTCAAGTGATTTATACTATTTCACATTGGAATCTAATTCCAATCTCACATCATTTATACTATTTCAGAGTGGAATCTAATTTCAATCTCAAGTGATTTATACTAGCTCAGAGTGCAATATAATTCCAATCTCAAGTCATGCTCATTTATATTATCTCAGATTGAAATCTAATTCCAATATCAAGCCATTTATACTATTTCCAATCTCAAGTCATTTATACTATCTCAGAGTGGAATCTAATTCCAATCTCTAGTGATTTATACTATCTCAGAGTGGAATCTAATTCCAATCTCAAGTCATGCTCATTTATATTATCTCAGATTGAAATCTAATTCCAATATCAAGCCATTTATACTATTTCAGATTGGAATCTAATTCCAATCTCAAGTCATTTATACTATCTCAGAGTGGAATCTAATTCCAATCTCACGTCATTTATACTATCTCAGGTTCGGATCTAATTCCAATCTCAAGTCATTTATACTATTTCAGAGTGGAATCTAATTTCAATCTCAAGTGATTTATACTTTCTCAGAGTTGAATATAATTCCAATCTGAAGTCATTTATACTATCTCAGAATGTAATCTAATTCCAATCTCATGTCATTTATACTATCTCAGGTTCGAATCTAATTACAATCTCAAGTCATTTATACTATCTCAGAGTGGAATCTAGTTTCAATTTCTCGTCATTTATATTATCTCAGAGTGGAATCTAATTCCAATCTCACGTCATTTATACTATCTCAGGTTCGAATCTAATTCCAATCTCAAGTCATTTATATTATTTCAGCGTGGAATCTAATTTGAATCTGAAGTGATTTATACTATCTCAGATTGGAATCTAATTCCAATCTCACGTCATGCTCATTTATACTATCTCAGAGTGGAATATAACTCCAATCTCACGTTATTTATATTATCTCAGACTGAAATCTAATTTTAATCTCTCGTCATTTATACAATCTCAGAGTGGAATCTAATTTCAATTACAAGTCATTTATACTATTTCACATTGGCATCTCATTCCAATCTCACGTCATTTATACTATCTCAGGTTCGAATCTAATTCCAATCTCAAGTCATTTATACTATCTCAGAATGGAATCTAATTTCAATCTCAAGTGATTTATACTATTTCACATTGGAATCTAATTCCAATCTCACATCATTTATACTATTTCAGAGTGGAATCTAATTTCAATCTCAAGTGATTTATACTAGCTCAGAGTGCAATATAATTCCAATCTCACATCATTTATACTATCTCAGATTGGAATCTAGTTCCAATCTCAAGTCATTTATACTATCTCAGAGTGGAATCTAATTCCAATCTCAAGTCATGCTCATTTATATTATCTCAGATTGAAATCTAATTCCAATATCAAGCCATTTATACTATTTCAGATTGGAATCTAATTCCAATCTCAAGTCGTACAAATGACGTGAGATTGGAATTAGATTCCACTTTGAGATAGTATAAATCACTTGAGATTGAAATTAGATTCCACTCTGAGATAGTATAAATGACTTGAGATTGAAATTAGATTCCACTCTGAGATAGTATAAATGACTTGAGATTGTAATTAGATTCGAACCTGATATAGTATAAATGACGTAAGATTGGAATTAGATTCGAATCTGAAATAGTATAAATGGCTTGATATTGGAAATAGATTTCAATCTGAGATAATATAAATGAGCATGACTTGAGATTGGAATTAGATTCCACTCTGAGATAGTATAAATGACTTGAGATTGGAATTAGATTCCAATCTGAGATAGTATAAATGACGTGAGATTGGAATTAGATTCCGATCTGAAATAGTACAAATGACGTGAGATTGGAATTAGATTCCACTTTGAGATAGTATAAATGACTTGCGATTGAAATTAGATTCCACTCTGAGATAGTATAAATGACTTGAGATTGTAATTAGATTCGAACCTGATATAGTATAAATGACGTAAGATTGGAATTAGATTCGAATCTGAAATAGTATAAATGGCTTGATATTGGAATTAGGTTTCAATCTGAGATAATATAAATGAGCATGACTTGAGATTGGAATTAGATTCCACTCTGAGATGGTATAAATGACTTGAGATTGGAATTAGATTCCAATCTGAGATAGTATAAATGACGTGAGATTGGAATTAGATTCCAAGCCGAAATAATATAAATGACGTGAGATTGGAATTAGATTCGAACCTGAGAGATAGTATAAATGACGTGAGATTGGAATTAGATTACAATCTGAGATAGAATAAATGACTTGAGATTGGAATTAGATTCTACTCTGAGATAGTATAAATCACTTGAGATTGGAATTAGATTCCACTCTGAGATAGTATAAATCACTTGAGATTGGAATTAGATTCCACTCTGAGATAGTATAAATGACTTGAGATTGGAATTAGATTCCACTCTGAGATAGTATAAATCACTTGAGATTGAAATTAGATTCCACTCTGAGATAGTATAAATGACTTGAGATTGGAATTAGATTCCAATCTGAGATAGTATAAATGACGTGAGATTGGAATTAGATTCCGATCTGAAATAGTACAAATGACGTGAGATTGGAATTAGATTCCACTTTGAGATAGTATAAATGACTTGAGATTGAAATTAGATTCCACTCTGAGATAGTATAAATGACTTGAGATTGTAATTAGATTCGAACCTGATATAGTATAAATGACGTAAGATTGGAATTAGATTCGAATCTGAAATAGTATTAATGGCTTGATATTGGAATTAGATTTCAATCTGAGATAATATAAATGAGCATGACTTGAGATTGGAATTAGATTCCACTCTGAGATAGTATAAATGACTTGAGATTGGAATTAGATTCCAATCTGAGATAGTATAAATGACGTGAGATTGGAATTAGATTCCAAGCCGAAATAATATAAATGACGTGAGATTGGAATTAGATTCGAACCTGAGAGATAGTATAAATGACGTGAGATTGGAATTAGATTACAATCTGAGATAGAATAAATGACTTGAGATTGGAATTAGATTCCACTCTGAGATAGTATAAATCACTTGAGATTGGAATTAGATTCCACTCTGAGATAGTATAAATCACTTGAGATTGGAATTAGATTCCACTCTGAGATAGAATAAATGACTTGAGATTGGAATTATATTCCACTCTGAGATAGTATAAATCACTTGAGATTGGAATTAGATTGCACTCTGAGATAGTATAAATGACTTGAGATTGGAATTAGATTCCAATCTGAGATAGTATAAATGACGTGAGATTGGAATTAGATTCCGATCTGAAATAGTACAAATGACGTGAGATTGGAATTAGATTCCACTTTGAGATAGTATAAATGACTTGAGATTGAAATTAGATTCCACTCTGAGATAGTATAAATGACTTGAGATTGTAATTAGATTCGAACCTGATATAGTATAAATGACGTAAGATTGGAATTAGATTCGAATCTGAAATAGTATAAATGGCTTGATATTGGAATTAGATTTCAATCTGAGGTAATATAAATGAGCATGACTTGAGATTGGAATTAGATTCCAATCTGAAATAGTGCAAATGACGTGAGATTGGAATTAGATTCCCATCTGAAATAGTATAAATGACACAAGATTGGATTATATTCCAATCTGAGATAGTATAAATGACGTGAGATTGGAATTACATTCCACTTTGAGATAGTATAAATCACTTGAGATTGAAATTAGATTCCACTCTGAGATAGTATAAATGACTTGAGATTGGAATTAGATTCCAATCGGAGATAGTATAAGTGGGGCGAAATTGAGATAGTATAAATGAGCATGACGTGAGATTGGAATTAGATTCGAATCTGAGATAGTATAAATCACTTGAGATTGAAATTAGATTCCACTCGGAGATAGTATAAATGACTTGAGATTGGAATTAGATTCGAATCTGAAATAGTATAAATGGCTTGATATTGGAATTAGATTTCAATCTGAGATAATATAAATGAGCATGACTTGAGATTGGAATTAGATTCCACTCTGAGATAGTATAAGTGACTTGAGATTGAAATTAGATTCCACTCTGAGATAGTATAAATGACTTGAGATTGTAATTAGATTCGAACCTGATATAGTATAAATGACGTAAGATTGGAATTAGATTCGAATCTGAAATAGTATAAATGGCTTGATATTGGAATTAGATTTCAATCTGAGGTAATATAAATGAGCATGACTTGAGATTGGAATTAGATTCCAATCTGAGATAGTATAAATGTCGTGAGATTGGAATTAGATTCCAATCTGAAATAATATAAATGACGTGAGATTGGAATTAGATTCCAATCTGAAATAATATAAATGACGTAAGATTGGAATTAGATTCGAATCTGAAATAGTATAAATGGCTTGATATTGGAATTAGATTTCAATCTGAGATAATATAAATGAGCATGACTTGAGATTGGAATTAGATTCCACTCCGCGATAGTATAAATGACTTGAGATTGGAATTAGATTCCACTCTGAGATAGTATAAATGACTTGAGATTGTAATTAGATTCGAACCTGATATAGTATAAATGACGTAAGATTGGAATTAGATTCGAATCTGAAATAGTATAAATGGCTTGATATTGGAATTAGATTTCAATCTGAGGTAATATAAATGAGCATGACTTGAGATTGGAATTAGATTCCAATCTGAGATAGTATAAATGTCGTGAGATTGGAATTAGATTCCAATCTGAAATAATATAAATGACGTGAGATTGGAATTAGATTCCAATCTGAAATAATATAAATGACGTAAGATTGGAATTAGATTCGAATCTGAAATAGTATAAATGGCTTGATATTGGAATTAGATTTCAATCTGAGATAATATAAATGAGCATGACTTGAGATTGGAATTAGATTCCACTCCACGATAGTATAAATGACTTGAGATTGGAATTAGATTCCAATCTGAGATAGTATAAATGACGTGAGATTGGAATTAGATCCAATCTGAAATAATATAAATGACGTGAGATTGGAATTAGATTCGAACCTGAGAGATAGTATAAATAACGTGAGATTGGAATTAGGTTTCAATCTTAGATAGTATAAATGACTTGAGATTGAAATTAGATTCCACTCTGAGATAGTATGAATGGCGTGAGATTGGAATTAGATTCCAATCTGAGATAGTAAAATGACTTGAGATTGGAATTAAATTCCAATCCGAGATAGTATAAATGGCGCGAAATGAGATAGTATAAATGAGCATGACATGAGATTGGAATTAGATTCGAACCTGAGATAGTATAAATGGCGTAAGATTGGAATTAGATGCCAATGTGAAATAGTATAAATGACTTGTAATTGAAATTAGATTCCACTCTGAGATAGTATAAATGACGAGAGACTGAAATTAGATTCCCGGCAATCTGAGATAATATAAATGACGTGAGATTGGAGTTATATTCCACTCTGAGATAATATAAATGAGCATGACTTGAGGTTGAAATTGGATTCCACTCTGAGATAGTATAAATGACTTGAGATTGGAATTATTTGAAAATTTGAGATTCCGCTAGATAACTTGGTAAGAGAGAAATGTCTGCAAGTAAACAAAATTTGAAATACAGAATCCCTGAAATACGATTTCCCGCATTTTGTGGTCAAGATTATACAGAATTCCGAATATTATAAAGTGCACGAAACACATGATATTTCATTATTATACGTATGTTATTATTACTAGGAGTTACTATCGCAAGGAAAGTGCTGCCTTGACGCCCAAACTGCATGCAAAATTCCTCGACCAATTAGTAATATTGAGCATATTTATATTGCTAATGGCACACTGTATGTATAGATTTATTTTCTTGTCCAAACGATGAGATTACCGGATTTGGACGAATTAGAAAATTGACTTCGAAGAGAACTAGGAGGACGTGTACTCCACAATTGTCCCCGTGGCGCAGCCTCTGTTTTCCATTCAATAAGGGCTCCCTCAAGTAAATTTGTTTTCGGAGGCTGAACAGTAATGGAATATGTGTCTGAAATTATTGAACACACAGTGCTGTGGAACTAAATTTATAAGAAGGGTGCTCTCTTTACTTGTATGGAAGCAACATCGAGCGCCGAAGGCACATGCATCTAAGGGTGTGGTTCGAACTGCATTTCGGGAGGGGATAGAATAGACGATTTTGTGTGATACTGCCTCTTTAATATATTATCGATTTTTTAATATGTAAGCATTCTTTTAAAAAGGAAGGGGGGATCCGTTTATTTATAGACCACTGCACCTTTGAAACAGTTGCAAGTTTCGATGTAACATTGTTGCAGTGCCAACTGCCAAATGGTACGTCTCCATGCATGCGCCACTGCAAGAGCTGAATGATGATCAAACGATGCTGATATTCGCGGCTTAATTCACGTTGCTTTGATTTTCCAATTTTTGTTTTATTTCCCACACTAATTCCGGCTCAATCTCATATCTTTCAGAAGGGCATGACCCTTGTGCACCCCCTCCCCCGGTTCCTATGCCCCTGTAAACAAAGTCATGACCACAGATTAAGTATAGATATCTATACTTAATCTTGTGTCATGACGCTTAACATGCAACAAGACAACGTAATTGTGTGCATGACTTGTGTAATCCAGACTGATAATTATTAGAAAGAAAACAATAAGCTTATCCATGCGATAATGATTTACATATTTTGTAGATGTTGCTACTATAGTGGTTCTACTATAGTGGTTCATCAATATGCGGATTTGGAGTTAAATTAAAAATCTCTATTAAATCTGCTAATATACAATAATACAAGATAATACAAGAGTGACTATTTATACCACTTGGGATTGGAATCTCTTAATAACTTCTATACTCAAGGGAATAAAACTCTAATTTTCAAACTCCTATATAATTTCAGACCATATTACATTCGAGTTTGAATTTGATTTGGTTCTATTAATTCTGCTTTTAATATATAAGATAGTATAACAATGTAATTGCAATCTGACGTCGACATGCATTAGATCTCTTAACTTCTATTTTTCATACTCAATATAAACTCACTCACTGAAATATGACGCTAATTTTCAAACTCCTAATATTAAAGCTGTATTTTAACTTGAATTAACACGTTTCATTTGCATTCCACACACAACGGAATGGTAATTTTTAATATCCAGTTGATAGACATAACGATTTATACTTATATTATAAATTTATATGATTTGTGCACCAATTTGTAAGATACAAAATTACCCGTATATCGATCAAACAAAGTAGATTACATTTGATAACATACAGCAAATTTCAAGGACAAAACATTGTGTTGATTTTAAAGTTAAAAAATAATCAGATGATCCGATGTAATGTTCTTGTTTAAAATATTACGCAGCTTAAGCCAGCTACGCTCGTTTAATCCGCCATTTTGAACGCGCTGTCATAGCAATATTCGCAGACTGGCGCTAGTCTTTAGATTGAGATGCGAGATTGGAAAGATTGGCCAATCTGGCAGTATAATTACTGTGCCCTCTGACCAATCTGATAGTAATTATACTTGCTAGATTCTAGCGAACCGCCTGTTATATTGCAGCCGGGCCAACTCACCTAGCCGGGACCGCGGTTGTCGCTTGCTCTGTCCATGTAATCGCATTTTCAGCTGAGTTGTCCCGGCAAAGCGAGTTGGAAATCGCACGGGCACTGCTTTTTATATTGAAAATATAAACATATATAACGTTCAAGAAACTTAAACTAGCATTAAAATGTTTATTTGTGTTTCATAGACCCTTAGAAATTTTAGACAGCAAAGCGACTGTATTTTACGAACGTAGAAGCGAAAAAACTTGTTTACGCTAATACTGAACATAGTCACACCAACAAACATCAATCGATACGGATTTAGCCCTTTGGTGCAGCATGTAAAGCCTGGTTCACATTAGCAATTTTGTCGGCGATTTTTATGCATACAAGAAAATTGCGTTTTGTGTGGGTGACTTGGGTGACCTGTCTGTGGAAGTGCAAGTTTGGGAATACTTGCCTAGAGACATGCTATTGTTCATTGTTGCTTTATTGTGTTTGCCCTCTTTGGCACTTTGCTAAATGGCGCCCGTAATATTGCGAAATTGCCTATTGTTGAATCACCATGAGCAGATACATGTACGCTTAGCGTACCTATTTTTGTATCTGCGTAGCAGATATAATGCTATCGTGTTGTAAATGTTTATGTTAATGTAATGTTAGTGTAATTTTTAGCCATTCAGCGACGAGCTTGTATAAAATAGGCAACTCTAGCCAATCAGCAACTGGCTTACAACAAACAATGACGTAATGTTTCACGAGGAATTACATCATTCAATTTGCCTGTTTCCAGGCTAGATCTTAAATTCAACATGGTGTATATGAAATGTCAAAATATATTGACAAAACGTCGTTAATTCATATAAAAACGTGGACATACGAAGGTTTTCAATACGAGTATCGACTAAAACGACTGCTTTAAAATATGTGGTCAATTTCGAATGTAGTTCTATTTCTGAAGGAGAAACTAAACAGTCAAACTGTCGAGGATTAAGCCATTAAGGTATATAAGAAATACTCATCTTGTTTATATACATAGATTTTCAATACTAAAGTCAACTTGACTACCATGAATACTAGCTAATATTTTAAACTTTGTGATCAATTCCACATTTAGTGGTTATATTTAAGGGCGAGCATTGTTTGTAAACATGAGGAAGTTTGAATTTTACGATGAAAATTATGCATCAAATCAACAGCGTCTTTATGACTTTATGTTCTATACTATTTTGAACATAACAAACTTGACCTGTTGAATATCAATAACATTTGAGTCAGGAAGCAAGGTAAGCACTAGCAAGTAGCATATTGTCCTAAAACCTTTAGAGTTTAAATTTTGCTTCTCATAACTATCCTATATATATATATATTTGTTACTCTCATTTGAATGGGTCTGCCAACGGTTTGACCAATACGTGCTGGGGATTAAATGCCTTGCGTATTCCACTGTTTTCGTGAGGAATGCGTCTCGCTGAATACTTATATTAAACGGGTCTGTTCAAGCGTTTGGGTCAAATCAAAGTATAATAATTAGGAGCTATAGGATCATCGTAAAATATTGCAAGATGTAGGGAGAACTAAGGTCTTCGGTTTTCTTATAAAAACCTGACCTGTTTACAGTGTAATAATTATCAAGAATATGTGATAGCTGACTCTTGAACTCTCATAAACAGAGCTCTGCGTTATTGCGCGTTTATGTCTCAATTATTTTCAACACTGATATCTAGTTTCTCTTTAGTTTCCCACAAATACAAATAAATATCCACGTATGGTACGTTCGCTTAAACTATTGTAGAATATAGATGTTGTAGAGCGATGCTCCGTGCGATCTTCAAGTGTTGAAGGCGCAATGTTTGTTGTTGGAAATATAATATCCCTCATATTACTTTTCCTCAAGAATGCGTCTCGCTGAATACTTATATTGAGTCTGTTCAAGCGTTTGGGTCAAATTGAAGTATAATAATGAGGAGCTATAGGATCATCTTAAAATATTGCAAGACGTAGGGAGAACTATGCTCTTCGGTTTTCTTGTAAAAACTTGACCCGTTTACAGTGTAATAATTATCAAGGATATGTGACAGTTGACCCTTGAACTCTAATAAATAGAGCTCGTTATTGCGCGTTTATGTCTGAATTATATTCAACACTGATTTCTAGTTTCTCTTTAGTTTCCCACAAATACAAATAAATACCAACGTTTGGTTCGCTCAAACTATTAAAGTCTATTGTAGAGTATAGATGTTTTTGAGCGATGCGTTTTACGATCGTCAACTCGTCAAGTCTTGAAGGCGCAATGTTTGTTGTTGGAAATATAATACCCTCATATAGACTGAAGTATGTCGTATACTGCATAGTGCATGACGAATATCGGTATGATTTGTACGTTTCTCATTCGTATTGCATTTGCATTTATCTTATCGTTCCCTTGCTGCGTTATTGATCTGGTTAAAACACAAGTACGTAACTCAAAATGCGCAAGTATTTTAAGATGCACACAAGAAAATTGCACGCGTTTTGTCGGGTGACTTGAGTGACCGAGGAAGTGCAATTAAGTTTGTGACACCCCCAAAAAGCAGGACGACGACGAAGAAAACAGACAGAGGCATATTTAACCTTGACTCTGCCAGCCGTAGTAACTATATATACATGGGAATACTTGTCCCTAGTAGAATCATGCTATTGTTGCTGATTGTGTTTGCTCCCTTTGCAAAATGGTGCCCGTAATTGCGAAATTGCCTATTGTTGAATATTACTCCTTCATGGGCAACTGTGGCATCACTATCAGCAGATACATGTACGCTTAGCGTACCTATTTTTGTATCTGCGTAGCAGATATAATGCTATCGTGTTGTAAATGTTAATGTTAAGTTAGCTTGTAGCCATTCAGCGACGAGCTTATATCAGCCAATCAGCGATTAGCTTACAAATCGACAATTGATGTTGATTATTTCAAGATGGCGGACTACTGAAGGGCGAAAATTGTAAACATGAGTAAAATTTTTAATTTGACGGTGAAAATTATGCATCAAACCAACGATCATTTTAATTTTGTATATTGTTTTGAACATGGCAAGAGTCGAGGGACTATTGGAAGTGGTTGATCGTATTTTACGCTGTGAAAATGATTCGCCAATTTACACAAAGTATTTACTTTACTTGACCTGCTATATATCAATATCATTTGAACCAGGAAACAAGGTAAGCCTTTTTAAATATTGTACGACTATCCTGCATTATTCGAGCTTCTATTTCGACAAAGTTAACTCATAAAAGTGTTAAAATAATGCAATATTTATTCTCAACACTATTTGTGTCAAAATCGTCAAATCGAATTGTCATTTCGATAGTCAATAGCTATCACCTTATACTTTTAAGATTTTTAATTGGTATAAAGACATAAGCACAGTTTGGCATTTATTTCCCAAACTGCTGTGACTAGGGGGACGAAAATAGTTGATGGTATGTAATATTTATATGTGGTGTGTCTTTTTAAATATTGTACGAATATCCTGCATTATTCGAGCTTCTATTTCGACAAAGTCCACTCATAAAAGTGTTAAAATAATGCAATATTTATTCTCAACACTGTTTGTGTCAAAATCGTCAAATCGAATTGTCATTTCGATAGTCAACATCACCTTATACTTTTGATATTTGATTGGTATAAAGATATAAGCACAGCTTGGCATTTCTTTCCAATCGCAGACACTAAATGAGTTGATGGTATGTAATATTTATATGTGGTGTGTAAATAGTATTATAGTAGTGTTATATCCAACCTTTATTCTCAAGTATAAAAGACTAAAATGTGAAGGTTTCAACAATTGTTTTAAAACATTGCGAGGATTGCGAGTTAAAAAATATTTTGTGGTCTTACACTGAGTTTCGTGGAGCGTGGGGGGAGCATGCGTTCTTGAGCATTTTTTGTAGTCTCAGACAACGTTTTTAGATCTTTCCCTGCGCGCTCGCATTTCCAAATCCCCTATTTTCCATATGCTCCCCCCACGCTTCATAAAACCCTGTGTAAGACGACTAAATATTTTTTAAAGCTGGCAAGCCTTTGCTGAGGAGAGTGCATTGCTCCCATGGGCTATAGGCCCTCATCCCCTTCGTGCACAGTTTTTTAACGGTACACTCATTGACCTCATACTTTGACATCATACTTTGACATCATTATACAATTATGCAAACACGCATGAGCAGATACATGTACGCTTTGCGGACCTATTTTTGTATCTGCGTAGCAGATATAATGCTATCGTGTTGTTAGTGTTAGTGTAACTTTTAGCCATTCAGCGACGAGCTTATATAAAATAGGCAACGTTAGCCAATCAGTAATTGGCTTACAACTAACAATGACGTAATGTTCACGAGAATTACACTTCATTCATTTTGCCTGTTCGCACGCTAGATCTTAAATTCAACATGGCTGCGAAAAGTATCTTGATTTTTACTTGAAAAGTTGCCCCGTTTTCCTCGTCGTTTTACTTGAGAAATTATCCTGCTTTGTTGCCATCTAACATGGACACTTATCCTCATTTGGTAAGTAGTTAAACATGAATTCTGAAAGTTTAATTGTGTGAATTACAGCAGATTTTGTGATGGCTTAGTTGGAGCCATATTGGCATATTTCGCGCCATATTTCATGGCTCTTCGGAGCAATCGCAGGGCAAATAAACCTCTTCGGAGATCAAATCCGTGTTATATATCCCCCTCTTCCCTTATAATACTATAGATTGTCTTATGTATTGTTACATGTTCTACAATAGCAATTTTTGCCTTGAATGTGGTGTAAAGTCCCGATGTAAACAAGCCGGCAACGTCCGTTTGTTTACATTTTAAACACGCTATATTTAAAATAATATGATGTGTTCTGGTTCGCTATCCTTTAAATAAATACAGATTCGAGTTTCTGATTTAGAAGATGTCGAATTTTAGTCGAAACAACGCGAAATTTGGGTATTGTTTACATCGCGGGACCCCCCATAGCACATACGCAGAACGGAGTTTACATGGTCTTTAAGTTCTAACATAAAGGTTTTTGTTTTATATAGACGAATACAACAATCATGCCACGAATAAAAGCATCGGATATTGGCTGGATAATTTTGTCAGGATAGCAACACCTCACTTGCAGAACAATCTCATACTAAACTCACTGGTATACATGTATATTTTAATACAAGAGTAAAGAGAATAAGTTAACATCAACAGCTGCAAGCAAATGTCGTATGATGGGATCTTATTAATGGCACACAATGACACAAATATGTACAGAACTGAACTTATTATTCTGTCTATTGTATTGAATTTTACCCACAACACAATATTATATGGACTCATGCTGTGTTATATACCATACTTTATATACATACTATTCAAGTACTATATGCAAGGATTGTACTTCTGATTTTCCACCTTGTCAACTTTTGCTACTGATGAATGGGTTCTAATATATGACTTACTTGCTATTAAACATTCACTTGAAAAATTATAAACAGTTCATTTGTGTGCATTCACCCTGACTATCACATTTCTAAAATGAAATACTTCCATTTATATATTAAAACAACAGTAATGTTGATGTCGTGTATCAATATGTTTAGAAATGCTTTTAAAAATGTGCGAGTCTGTATTGGCAACATCAGGCACCCCGCACCCTGACAACATCCATGCATCTATAATTTTTTCACATACCTGATTATAGTATATTATGGACTATCGACATCATAAAATTGAATAAAATCTTTGTTATAACTTATATTATGGAAATAGGTTCTGCAAGTGGAATTTATATCAGCCATTTTATTTTGTGATATGTACTAACTTAAAAGTGTCTGGCATAAATCTAACCTCATTTAACAATTAATATGAAAACCTTGTTCTATTGTGTATAACAGGGGTGGATTTACTGGGGAGGAGCAGGGGGTGGGCACCCCTCCTATGCTTGGCCAAGGGGGGTGCAGGAGGGGTGCAAATTCCATATCAAATCTGAAATTTCCGATTTGACAGGGCATTTATCAAATAAATATAAAATATCTGGTCACTGATAGGCCTTTTTGACCATCCAGGCAATCCTTTTTTCAAAACTTTTTTGACATGATAACCCCCTTGACCATGCAGTGGTTCCTTAGTGATGATTCACCCTGCTTCGGATGCCGGCCACACCGTACCCTGCTTCATGACCAGCACCCGCTTAACACCCCCCTATCAGATCATGCTGGATCCATCCCCGGTGTATAATATATATATATGATATTTATAAAAATATATTCTTTTAAATGTCAATCTCTTATTCTTTACAAGTTACTGGTTGGATGAAGTGTACGTTTTTTCTACGAAATATGTATAACTTATACAATGTAGGGCCAATGTAGAATTGTGGAATATTACTCTTTCATGGGCAACAGTGGAATCACAATGAGCAGATACATGTACGCTTAGCGTACCTATTTTTGTATCTGCGTAGCAGATATAATGCTATCGACTTGTAAATGTTTATGTTAATGTAGTGTTAGTGTTAGCTTGTAGCCATTCAGCGACGAGCTTGTATAAAATAGGAAACTCTAGCCAATCAGCAACTGGGTTACAACAAACAATGACGTAATGTTTCACGAGGAATTGCATCATTCAATTTGCCTGTTCGCAGGGTAGACCTTAAATTCAACATGGCGTATGTGTCTTAAAACGTGGAAATACGAAGGTTTTCAATACGAGTATCGACTAAAACGACTGCTTTAAAATATGTGGTCAATTTCGAATGTAGTTCTATTTCTGAAGGAGAAACTAAACATTTAAACAGTGAAACTGTCGAGGATTAAGCCATAAGGTATATAAGAAATACTCATCTTGTTTATATACATAGGTTTTCAATACTAAAGTCAACTTGACTACCATGAATACTAGCTAATATTTTAAACTTTGTGACCAATTCCACATTTAGTGGTTATATTTGTTTACTTATTTTGATTACTGAAGGGCCTAAAACCTTTAGAGTTTAAATTTTGCTGCTCATAACTATCCTATATATATATTTGTTACTCATTTGAATGGGTCTGCCAACGTTTGACCAATACGTGCGCCGTGCGCGCGATTAAATGCCTTGCGTATTCCACTGTTGTCGTGAGGAATGCGTCTCGCTGAATACTTATATTAAACGGGTCTGTTCAAGCATTTGGGACAAATCGAAGTATAATAATTAGGAGCTATAGGATCATCGTAAAATATTGCAAGATGTAAGGAGAACTAAGGTCTTCGGTTTTCTTATAAAAACTTGACCTATTTACAGTGTAATAATTATCAAGAATATGTGATAGCTGACTCTTGAACTCTAATAAATAGAGCTCCGCGTTATTGCGCGTTTATGTTTCAATTATTTTCAACACTGATATCTAGTTTCTCTTTAGTTTCCGACAAATACAAACAAATAACCACGTATGGTACGTTCGCTAAAACTAGTGTAGTCTGTATAGTATAGATGTTTTAGAGCGATGCGCCGAATCAAGTGTTGAAGGCGCAATGTTTGTTGTTGGAAATATAATATCCCTCATATTATTTGTCGTCAGGATGCGTTTCGCTGAATACTGATATCGAGTCTGTTCAAGAGTTTGGGTCAAATCGAAGTATAATAACGATGAGCTATAGGAACATCTTAAAATATTGCAAGACGTAGGGAGAACTAAGCTCTTCGGTTTTCTTGTAAAAACTTGACCCGTTTATAGTGTAATAATTATCAAGAATATGTGACAGCTGACCCTTGAACTCTAATAAATAGAGCTCGTTCTTGCGCGTTTATGTCTGAAATCTGAATTATATTCGACACTGATTTCTAGTTTCTCTTTAGTTTCCCACAAATACAAATAAATGCCCACGTATGGTTCGCTCAAACTATTGTAGAGTATAGATGTTTTAGAGCGATGCGCTTTACGATCGTCAAGTCTTGAAGGCGCAATGTTTGTTGTTGGAAATATAATACCCTCATGTAGACTGAGGTTTGTCGAATATTTTACATCGTGCGTGACGAATATCTGCATGATTTGAACGTTTCACGTTTGTGTTGCACTTGCATTTATCGTATCATTCCCTTGATGCGTTATTGATCTGGTTAAAACACAAGTACGTAACTCAAAATGCGCAAGTATTCTAAGATGCACACAAGAAAATTGCATGCGTTTTGTGCGGGTGACTTGGGTAACCGTGGGAGTGCAAGTTTGTGACACTCCCAAAAAACCACGAGGACGACGATGACGAAAAAAACAGACAAGGGCATATTAAACCTATGCCTCTGCCAGCCGTAGTAACTATATACACGTCGTCCCAATGGGAATACTTGTCCCTAGAGTCATACTATTGTTGCTTTATTGTGTTTGCCCCCTTTGCAAAATGGCGGCCGTAATTACGAAATTGCCTATTGTTGAATATTACTCCTTCATGGGCAACTGTGGCATCACCATGAGCAGATACATGTACGCTTAGCGTACCTATTTTTGTATCTGCGTAGCAGATATAATGCTATCGTGTTGTAAATGTTAATGTTAAGTTAGCTTGTAGCCATTCAGCGACGAGCTTAAATCAGCCAATCAGCGATTAGCTTACAAATCGACTCTTCAAGATGGCGGACTACTGAAGGGCGAGCATTATTTATAAACATGAGGAATTTAAATTTTACGATGAAAATTATACAACAAATCAACAGCATCTTTATGTTCTATACTATTTTGAACATGGCAAAATTCGAGGGAGTATTTTTAGTAAGAATGGGAAGCATTTTGATAACATTTACGTTGATTTTACCCCTGAAAATTATTCGCCAATTAATTACAAAGTATTGACTTGACCTGCTAAATGCCTAAATATCAATGACATTTGAATCAGGAAGCATGGTAAGAACTAGCAGGTAGCAAATTGTCCTAAAACCTAGCGTTTAAATTTTGCTACTCATAAATATCCTATCGTTAGTAATTTGAATGGGTCTGCCAACGTTTGACGAATACGAGGGGTCCGCCAAAGCGTACGAGATTTCGAAATCACTTGATTTCTGAGCTGATTTCTTGATTTCTACTGATTTCAACACTGATTTCAAGATTTCCGGAAGATATCAGTTACAGCAGTGTTGGTATATTTTAATGTTTGTAAAGCATTTACTCAAACTCTGGAGCAAATTGAAATCGGAATATCGTGAAAATTATGAAATATCGTCAGAAAAACGCGAAAAGGTTACAATTTCGTTCCCACTATTCAAGCCTTTCACTAGTATTCTTGTGATTTCTGATTTCGAAATCATCTTATTTCTAGTTGATTTCAGTGATTTCGTGATTTCTGAACCTGATTTCTGAGTCGAGTGTACCAGATTTCTGCCGTGACGGACCCCTCGGACGAATACGTGCGCTCGCGTACTCCACTGGCATTGTTGTCGTGAGGAATCAGGAATGCGTCTCATTGAATACTTATATCGAGTCTGTTCAAGCGTTTGGGTCAAATTGAAGAATAACAATGAGGAGCTAAATGGTCATCTTAAAATATTGCAAGACTTAGCGAGAACTAAGCTCTTCGGTTTTCTTGTAAAAACCCGACCCGTTTACAATGTAATAATTATCAAGAATATGTGATAGCTGACCCTTGAACTCTAATAAATAAAGTTCGTTGTTGCGCGTTTTGCCGTTTAGCTATGCCTGAATTATATTCATTCAACACTGATTTCTAGACATTCTAGTTTCTCCTTAGTTTCTCACAAATACAAATAAATACCCACGTACGGTTCCCTAAAACTATTGTAGAGTATAGATGTTTTAGAGCCGATGCGCTTTACGATCTTCAAGTCTTGAAGGCGCAATGTTGTTGTTGGAAATATAATATCCCTCACATAGACTGAAGTATGTCAAATATTTTACACAATGCTTGACGAATATCAGCAAGATTTGTACGTTTCTCGTTCGTATTGCACTTGTATTTATCGTATTGCTTCCTTAGGTTGATGCATTATTGATCTGGTTAAAACACCAGTACGTAACTAAAAATGCGCATTTATTCTAAGGGCCGATTACGAGGTGGGACAATTTTACCGATAACGCGGCTTTTATAGTAGATACAGGTAAAAACAATATTGCGATTGTATTGCAGCCGGGCCAACTCACCTAGCCGGGACCGCGGTTGTCGCTTGCTCTGTCCATGTAATCGCATTTTCAGCTGAGTTGTCCCGGCAAAGCGAGTTGGAAATCGCACGGGCACCGCTTTTTATATTGAAAATATAAACATATATAACGTTCAAGAAACTTAAACTAGCATTAAAATGTTTATTTAGATCCTTAGAAATTTTAGACAGCAAAGCGACTGTATTTTACGAACGTAGAAGCGAAAAAACTTGTTTACGCTAATACTGAATATAATCACACCAACAAACATTTACATCAATCGATACGGAATTAGCCCTTTGGTGCAGCATGTAAAGCCTGGTTCACATTAGCAATTTTGTCGGCGATTTTTCTATTCCTGATCGATGTGATCGAGCGAATGACATATAATGGTCACATACTTTTGTTTGTGAGTCCACTCATTCGCATGCGTCAGGAGGAAAATAATCGCCGACAAAATTGCTAGTGTGAACCAGACTTAAACAATATTCAATTAACATATTGCGACGATTGTTCTACAGTTGAAAAAATGAGGATTAATGAGTTTATTTCAGAACGGCTTACCGGATTAGCCCGAACTTATGTAATCGCACCTATAAAGAGCCAACTCGCCCATTTAATCGGCCTCTAAGATGCATACAAGAAAATTGCGTCTTGTGTGGGTGACTTGGGTGACCTGTCTGTGGAAGTGCAAGTTTGGGAATACTTGCCTAGAGACATGCTATTGTTCATTGTTGCTTTATTGTGTTTGCGCTCTTTGGCGCCCGTAATTGCGAAATTGCCTATTGTTGAATCACAATGAGCAGATACATGTACGCTTAGCGTACCTATTTTTGTATCTGCGTAGCAGATATAATGCTATCGTGTTGTAAATGTTAATGTTAAGTTAGCTTGTAGCCATTCAGCGACGAGCTTATATCAGCCAATCAGCGATTAGCTTACAAATCGACAATTGATGTTGATTATTTCAAGATGGCGGACTACTGAAGGGCGAAAATTGTAAACATGAGTAAAATTTTTAATTTGACGGTGAAAATTATGCATCAAACCAACGATCATTTTAATTTTGTATATTGTTTTGAACATGGCAAGAGTCGAGGGACTATTGGAAGTGGTTGATCGTATTTTACGCTGAGAAAATGATTCGCCAATTTACACAAAGTATTTACTTTACTTGACCTGCTATATATCAATATCATTTGAACCAGGAAACAAGGTAAGCCTTTTTAAATATTGTACGACTATCCTGCATTATTCGAGCTTCTATTTCGACAAAATAATGCAATATTTATTCTCAACACTATTTGTGTCAAAATCGTCAAATCGAATTGTCATTTCGATAGTCAATAGCTATCACCTTATACTTTTAAGATTTTTAATTGGTATAAAGACATAAGCACAGTTTGGCATTTATTTCCCAAACTGCTGTGACTAGGGGGACGAAAATAGTTGATGGTATGTAATATTTATATGTGGTGTGTCTTTTTAAATATTGTACGAATATCCTGCATTATTCGAGCTTCTATTTCGACAAAGTTCACTCATAAAAGTGTTAAAATAATGCAATATTTATTCTCAACACTGTTTGTGTCAAAATCGTCAAATCGAATTGTCATTTCGATAGGCAAAATCACCTTATACTTTTGAGATTTTTAATTGGTATAAAGATATAAGCACAGTTTGGCATTTCTTTCCCAAACTGCTGTGACTAGGGGGACGAAACGAGTTGATGGTATGTAATATTTATATGTGATTGTGGTGTGCCTTTTTAAATATTGTACGAATATCCTGCATTATTCGAGCTTCTATTTTGACAAAGTTCACTCATAAAAGTGTTAAAATAATGCCATATTTATTCTCAACACCATTTGGGTCAAATCGACAATATTTTATGGTCATTGTTTCTCATTTCAATAGTCAACATCACATTTCGACAAAGTTCACCCACAAAAGTGTTAAAATAAAGCCATATTTATTTTCAACACTATTTAGGTCAAATCGACAATAGTTCATGGTCATTGTTTGTCATTTCAATCGTCAACATCATCTTATATTAAATTTACTTTTGATATTTGATTATAAAGATATAAGCACAGTTTGGCATTTCTTTCCCAAACTGTTGTGACTAGGGGACTAAATGAGTTGATGGTATGTAATATTTTATGTGGTGTGTAAATAGTGCTGCTAACATAACCTTTATTCTCAAGTATAAAAGACTAAAATCTTAAGGTTTCACAATTGTTTTGACCTGCTAAATGCCTAAATATCAATGACATTTGAATCAGGAAGCATGGTAAGAACTAGCATGTAGCAAATGGTCCTAAAACCTTGCGTTTAAATTTTGCTACTCATAAATATCCTATCGTTAGTCATTTGAATGGGTCTGCCAACGTTTGACGAATACGTGCGCTCGCGTACTCCACTAGCATTGTTGTCGTGAGGAATCAGGAATGCGTCTCATTGAATACTTATATCGAGTCTGTTCAAGCGTTTGGGTCAAATTGAAGAATAACAATAAGGAGCTAAATGATCATCTTAAATATTGCAAGACTTAGGGAGAACTAAGCTCTTCGGTTTTCTTGTAAAAACCCGACCCGTTTACAATGTATAAATAATTATCAAGAATATGTGATAGCTGACCCTTGAACTCTAATAAATAAAGTTCGTTGTTGCGCGTTTTGCCGTTTAGCTATGTCTGAATTATTCTGAATTATATTCATTCAACACTGAATTCTAGACATTCTAGTTTCTCCTTAGTTTCTCACAAATACAAATAAATACCCACGTACGGTTCGCTAAAACTATTGTAGAGTATAGATGTTTTAGAGCCGATGCGCTTTACGATCTTCAAGGCGCAATGTTGTTGTTGGAAATATAATATCCCTCACATAGACTGAAGTATGTCGAATATTTTACACAATGCGTGACGAATATCAGCAAGATTTGTACGTTTCTCGTTCGTATTGCACTTGTATTTATCGTATTGCTTCCTTAGGTTGATGCATTATTGATCTGGTTAAAACACCAGTACGTAACTAAAAATGCGCAATTATTCTAAGGGCCGATTACGAGGTGGGACAATTTTACCGATAACGCGGCTTTTATAGTAGATACAGGTAAAAACAATATTGCGATTGTATTGCAGCCGGGCCAACTCACCTAGCCGGGACCGCGGTTGTCGCTTGCTCTGTCCATGTAATCGCATTTTCAGCTGAGTTGTCCCGGCAAAGCGAGTTGGAAATCGCACGGGCACCGCTTTTTATATAACGTTCAAGAAACTTAAACTAGCATTAAAATGTTTATTTGTGTTTCATAGACCCTTAGAAATTTTAGACAGCAAAGCGACTGTATTTTACGAACGTAGAAGCGAAAAAACTTGTTTACGCTAATACTGAACATAATCACACCAACAAACATCAATCGATACGGATTTAGCCCTTTGGTGCAGCATGTAAAGCCTGGTTCACATTAGCAATTTTGTCGGCGATTTTTATGCATACAAGAAAATTGCGTTTTGTGTGGGTGACTTGGGTGACCTGTCTGTGGAAGTGCAAGTTTGGGAATACTTGCCTAGAGACATGCTATTGTTCATTGTTGCTTTATTGTGTTTGCCCTCTTTGGCACTTTGCTAAATGGCGCCCGTAATATTGCGAAATTGCCTATTGTTGAATCACCATGAGCAGATACATGTACGCTTAGCGTATCTATTTTTGTATCTGCGTAGCAGATATAACGCTATCGACTTGTTAATGTTTATGTTAATGTTAGCTGTTAGTGTTAGCTTGTAGCCATTCAGCGACGAGCTTATATCAGCCAATCAGCGATTAGCTTACAAATCGACCATTGATGTTGATTATTTCAAGATGGCGGACTACTGAAGGGCGAAAATTGTAAAAATGAGTAAAATTTTTAATTTGACGGTGAAAATTATGCATCAAACCAACGACCATTTTAATTTTGTATATTGTTTTGAACATGGCAAGAGTCGAGGGAGTATTGGAAGTGGTTGATCGTGTTTTACGCTGTGAAAATGATTCGCCAATTTACACAAAGTATTTTAATACTTTACTTGACCTGCTATATATCAATATCATTTGAACCAGGAAACAAGGTAAGCCTTTTTAAATATTGTACGAATATCCTGCATTATTCGAGCTTCTATTTCGACAAAGTTAACTCATAAAAGTGTTAAAATAATGCAATATTTATTCTCAACACTATTTGTGTAAAAGTCGTCAAATCGAATTGTCATTTCGATAGTCAATAGCTATCACCTTATACTTTTAAGATTTTTAATTGGTATAAAGATATAAGCACAGTTTGGCATTTATTTCCCAAACTGCTGCGACTAGGGGGACGAAAATAGTTGATGGTATGTAATATTTATATGTGGTGTGTCTTTTTAAATATTGTCCGAATATCCTGCATTATTCGAGCTTCTATTTCGACAAAGTTAACTCATAAAAGTGTTAAAATAATGCAATATTTATTCTCAACACTATTTGTGTCAAAATCGTCAAATCGAATTGTCATTTCGATAGTCAACATCACCTTATACTTTTGAGATTTTTAATTGGTATAACGATATAAGCATAGTTTGGCATTTATTTCCCAAACTGCTGTGACTAGGAGGACGAAAATAGTTGATGGTATGTAATATTTATATGTGGTGTGTCTTTTTAAATATTGTACGAATATCCTGCATTATTCGAGCTTCTATTTCGACAAAGTTCACTCATAAAAGTGTTCAAATAATGCCATATTTATTCTCAACACCATTTGGGTCAAATCGACAATAATTTGTGGTCATTGTTTCTCATTTCAATCCGAGTCAACATCACATTTCGACAAAGTTCACTCACAAAAGTGTTAAAATAAAGCCATATTTATTTTCAACACCATTTGGGTCAAATCGACAATAGTTCATGGTCAATTGGTCATTGTTTGTCATTTCAATCGTCAACATCATCTTATATTAAATTTACTTTTGATATTTGATTGGTATAACGATATAAGCACAGTTTGGCATTTCTTTCCCAAATTGTTGTGACTAGGGGACTAAATGAGTTGATGGTATGTAATATTTATATGTGGTATGTAAATAGTGCTGCTAACATAACCTTTATTCTCAAGTATAAAAGACTAAAATCTTAAGGTTTCACAATTGTTTAAAAAATTGCTCCCATGGGCTATAGGCCTTCGTCCCTTTATGCACAGTTTTTTAAAAGCAACATAAACGTTCATCCACTCATTGAGTGATATTGACCTCGTGCATTGACATCTATGCAAGTGCAAATGCGCAGATACATGTACACTTTGCGTGCCTATCGTGTTGTTAATGTTAATGTTAATGTTAATGTTAATGTTAATGTTTATGTTAATGTTAGTGTAACTTTTAGCCATTCAGCGACGAGCTTATATAAAATAGGCAACTTTAGCCAATCAGCAATTGGCTTACAACCAACAATGACGTAATGTTCACGAGTATTACACTTCATTCATTTTGCCTGTTCGCAGGCTAGATCTTAAATTCAACATAGCGCATATTATGTTTTGAAATGTCAAAATATATATATTGACAAAACGTCGTTAATTCATATAAAAACGTGGAAGTGCGAAGGTTTTCAATACGAACGTATTGACTAAAACGAATGCTTTAAAATATGTACATGTGGCCAATTTTGAATGTAGTTGTTCTATTTCTGAAGGAGAAACTAAACAGTTAAACAGTCAAACTGTCGAAGATTAAGCCATTAAGGTATATAAGAAGTACTACAACATATTAAAAATAAAACATTGTGTAATTGTAAATAGCATCTTGTTTATATACATAGGTTTTCAATACTAAAGTCAACTTGACTACCATGAATACTAGCTAATATTTTAAACTTTGTGACCAATTCCACATTTAGTGGTTATGTTTGTTTACTTATTTTTATTATACTGAAGGGCGAGCATCAATTCCACATTTAGTGGTTATATTTGCTTACTTATTTTGATTAGCAAGTAGCATATTGTCCTAAAACCTATATAGAGTTTAAATTTTGCTACTCATAACTATCCTATATATATATATATTTGTTACTAATTTTGAATGGGTCTGCCAACGTTTGGCCAATACAAGCGCCGTGCCCGCGATTAAATACCTTGCGTATTCCACTGTTGTCGTGAGGAATGCGTCTCGCTGAATACTTATAAGTTATAACGAGTCTGTTCAAGCGCTTGGGTCAAATCGAAGTATAATAATTAGGAGCTATAGGATCATCTTAAAATATTGCAAGATGTAAGGAGAACTAAGGTCTTCGGTTTTCTTATAAAAACTTGACCTGTTTACAGTGTAACAATTATCAAGAATATGCGATAGCCGAGCCTTGAACTCTAATAAATAGAGCTCTGCGTTATTGCGCGTTTATGTCACAATTATATTTAACACTGATATCTAGTTTCTCTTTAGTTTCCCACAAATACAAACAAATACCCACGTATGGTACGTTCGCTCAAATTATTGTAGAGTATAGATGTTTTAGAGCGATGTGCCGTACGATCTTCAAGCGTTGAAGGCGCAATGTTTGTTATTGCAAGACGTAGGGAGAACTAAGCTCTTCGGTTTTCTTGTAAAAACTTGACCCGTTTACAGTGTATTAATTATCAAGAATATGCGACAGCTGACCCTTGAACTCTAATAAATAGAGCTCGTTATTGCGCGTTTATGTCTGAATTATATTCAACACTGATTTCTAGTTTCTATTTAGTTTCCCATCAATACAAATAAATACCCACGTATGGTTCGCTCAAACTATTGTAGAGTATAGATGTTTTAGAGCGATGCGCTTTACGATCGTCAAGTCTTGAAGGCGCAATGTTTGTTGTTGGAAATATAATACCCTCATATAGACTGAAGTATGTCGAATATTTTACATAGTGCGTGACGAATATTCAGCATGATTTGTACGTTTCTCGTTCGTATTGCACTTGCATTTATCGTATCGTTTCTGTGATGCGTTATTCATATGGTTAAAACACAAGTACGTAATTAACTCAAAATGCGCAAGTATTCTAAGATGGACACAAGAAAATTTAATGCGTTTTGTGCGGGTGACTTGGGTGACCGTGGAAGTGCAAGATTGTGAAACCCCCAAAAAGCCACGACGACCAGGGGCGGATCGAGGATTTTTCGTACGTTAGTCAAAATTTTCGTTGGTACACAACCGGGAATCTTTTTCAGGGGATAATTTTTCAGGGGTTCGGGGTAAATTGCTCAATTTTCACACCAGTCCCAGTCAACCCTTTACCCCCCATCCCCCCACCTAACATACACAGAGCTGTACAAGCAATTCCCAGTAGCAGCAGATCTAATAAACAAACCAGACATGGAGTTAAATATTAATCTCCATTTCAAATATTTATAGTTTACACAATAACACAAACTACTGTACATGATATCAGTATTAAAACGTGTTTTAAGAGTAAAGGATAAAATGTTTTGGTCCTGGGAAGCCAATTAGCCAAAGGCTATTTCAGAATAGGACCAATTTGCTGCCTATAGCTATATTCTATTTTTAACAAACACAATTTTACATCACATATGAGATCGTATTACACCATCACCATTCCATGCGGTCCAACACACATCAAGTCAAAAATACATCATATTTATATAAGAATATTTTGGTTCGGTTGAAGTCGATAATATATATCCAAACCTTAGGCGATTAATATCAAGCAACAAAAGCATAAACAAAATGCCTTAATGCCTATATTTTATACAGTTCGCCTAATCGGCTGGGTTTCGACCGCAGTAATATGCAAAAATTGCAAATTTCATAAACATAGCCAGCGGGTCATCGCCTCATGCGCACAGATTGCTCTGTAAATACAAGTCGAAAATCACCACAATAAATGTAGTTAAAATAGAATATATTTGACTTAATAAGACTTGTTCCTTTTCCGAACATACTTCGGAATGTACGATTCGGCACCAAAATGTCTGCCCAAGCAGAAGCTTGTGTTGTTGATAGCGCTCAACAGCTCTTGGACAGAAGTATTCGGCGAAGCGTCGATTCGCTTCCTCAGATCAGCTTGAATTTCCACCAGACATTGCTCATCGTTGTTCTCAAACATGGCCTGAGCGGCCTCGTAAATACTACGAGACATTGCAGTATATTCGTATTATATTTTCCGAGCTACTTCGATTGAACCTTTGCGGTCAAAGCTGCGATCAGAAAGGTCATAGATCTAGAATCATGCCGTATAAACTGAAGCCTGATGCATCTGATCGGTCAGAAAAATCTAGCCAATGGGAATTCAGATTTTTTTTCAATTTAGCCAATCGGATACCTTGTATACTAGCCCCTGATCGCTGAACTCCCCGCAGAACGCGCAAAAAGCAAATTGGCCAATCAGATAGCTGGAATCTGCCTTTAGAGCGAGCAAAACTCACGCGCTAGACCGCTGTTCTGCGCGTTATGTATCGAAGGCCTGGCCGCTGTATGAAACTTGATAACTTGACTACGAACTTTGAATATAAGCCACTGCATGAAATATAATAACAGGACTGTTGGTTGAATTAATTAATTGCGCAATTACAAATTTTACGTTAGTCGCGTGATCGCTCTGATCACCCCTAGATCCGCCCCTGACGACGACGACGACGATAAAGAAAACAGACAGGGCATATATAAACAGACAGGGGCACAGGGGCATATACACCTCGTCCCAATGGGAATACTTGTCCCAAGAGTCATGCTATTGTTGCTTTATTGTGTTTGCTCCCTTTGCAAAATGGCGTCCGTAATTACGAAATTGCCTATTGTTGAATATTACTCCTTCATGGCAACTGTGGCATCACCATGAGCAGATACATGTACGCTTAGCGTACCTATTTTTGTATCTGCGTAGCAGATATAATGCTATCGTGTTGTAAATGTTTATGTTTATGTTAATGTAATGTTAGTGTAACTTATAGCCATTCAGCGACGAGCTTGTATAAAATAGGCAACTCTAGCCAATCAGCAACTGGCTTACAACAAACAATGACGTAATGTTTCACGAGGAATTGCATCATTCAATTTGCCCGTTCGCAGGCTAGACCTTAAATTCAACATGGCGTATGTGTCTTGAAATGCCAAAATATATTGACAAAACGTCGTTAATTCATATAAAAACGTGGAAATACGAAGGTTTTCAATACGAGTATCGACTAAAACGACTGCTTTAAAATATGTGGTCAATTTCGAATGTAGTTCTATTTCTGAAGGAGAAACTAAACAGTTAAACAGTCAAACTGTCGAGGATTAAGCCATTAAGGTATATAAGAAATACTCATCTTGTTTATATACATAGGTTTTCTATGTATTTCTAGTCAACTTGACTACCATGAATACTAGCTAATATTTTAAACTTTGTGACCAATTCCACATTTAGTGGTTATATTTGTTTACTTATTTTGATTACTGAATGGCCTAAAACCTTTAGAGTTTAAATTTTGCTGCTCATAACTATCCTATATATATATTTGTTACTCATTTGAATGGGTCTGCCAACGTTTGACCAATACGTGCGCCGTGCGCGCGATTAAATGCCTTGCGTATTCCACTGTTGTCGTAAGGAATGCGTCTCGCTGAATACTTATATTAAACGGGTCTGTTCAAGCATTTGGGTCAAATCGAAGTATAATAATTAGGAGCTATAGGATCATCGTAAAATATTGCAAGATGTAGGGAGAACTAAGGTCTTCGGTTTTCTTATAAAAACTTGACCTATTTACAGTGTAATAATTATCAAGAATATGTGATAGCTGACTCTTGAACTCTAATAAATAGAGCTCCGCGTTATTGCGCGTTTATGTTTCAATTATTTTCAACACTGATATCTAGTTTCTCTTTAGTTTCCCACAAATACAAACAAATAACCACGTATGGTACGTTCGCTAAAACTAGTGTAGTCTGTATAGTATAGATGTTTTAGAGTGATGCGCCGTACGATCACAGAGTAGATATATACAGAGGTTTCACTTCAGGAAAAATGCGTAACCGGCCGCTATTCTGTCTGATGATGACTTTAAAATAGAGTGGAAAATTTACAGTCTCTCAAACTCGTCTTGTTTTATTCATATTTTGAATTTCAAAATGACATTACTCTCCGGAATTTGTTTTTTTTCTTTATTTTCTTAAATTATCGGCCGGCCGCCATGTTCCTAGGCAGTGCGGTAACGAGAGGCATTCACCCCCCCGAACAAGATGGCGGCCGATATTTTCGGAAAATAACCGGCATAAGAGACCCTTGTTATTTTCTTTATAACGGTTTACCTTGACTGAAGTTGTGATTAACAACATTAAATAGTTAACTCGAATTTTTGCGGTATTTTTACGTCTAAAAATGCCCGCCATTTTGAATGTTTTCGGGGGGTGAGCCTCTCCTTTGCGCACTGGCTAAGCATCGGTTACGCTCAAAACATTAGGATTTGATACACAGTGAGGCCTCTTTATAGTGTCTACTCTGTGGTACGATCTTCAAGTGTTGAAGGCGCAATGTTTGTTGTTGGAAATATAATATCCCTCATATTACTTGTCGTCAGGAATGTGTCTCGCTGAATACTTATATCGTGTCTGTTCAAGCGTTTGGGTCAAATCGAAGTATAATAATGAGGAGCTATAGGATCATCTTAAAATATTGCAAGACGTAGGGAGAACTAAGCTCTTCGGTTTTCTTGTAAAAACTTGACCCGTTTACAGTGTAATATTATATTATCAAGAAGATGTGACAGCTGACCCTTGAACTCTAATAAATAGAGCTCGTTATTGCGCGTTTATGTCTGAATTATACTCATCACTGATTTCTAGTTTCTCTTTAGTTTCCCACAAATACAAATAAATACCCATGCACGGTTCGCTCAAACTATTGTAGAGTATAGATGTTTTAGAGCGATGCGCTTTACGATCGTCAAGTCTTGAAGGCGCAATGTTTGTTGTTGGAAATATTGATACCCTCTTTAATCTTTAATCTTTAATCAGATACTCCTAAATCAGTTTCACTATACTAGGAGATGCTTATATATGTATACAGCTAATTCGATAAAGGTTGTCCTTCCAAAAGCGTGAACCGTAAACCCTGAGCGATCAAACGATGATAGGATATCGCGTATTTAGGTCATTAAACTCAAGGCTTTTGTAGCAAGTTGGTTTTCTATCGTAAGTTTTCTATATGCCTATAGACATCGTTTAAAAGAAAAAATTTCGAGTTTACTGGTCTAAATAAACAATAACCCATCATCCATTGTGCGCTCATAGTTTACCGTTTACGCTTTTGAAAGGACAACCTTAATTGAATTGGCTGTATACAATAACTATGAACTATATATATGAAAAACTTTAAAAAGTAAGAAAAATGTACAATAAAAGTGTCATGTCAAATTTATACCGATGATTTTAGTGCAGCTAATGCAGCACTTTTAAAAGCGTTGATGTTTGTAGGCAGTTCGTTATTAATAAGGATATTGTTCCAGGTTACAATAGTTCTTGGGTAAAAAGAAAATTTGAAAATATCATTGTTACATGAAACTTGATGAAAGGGATGTTGATTAGGAAGTCGAGATTTTCTTTTCAGTGGGCACACTTCAGGGGGGAAGTTGATATCAACACAGCCTTGGTGGATCTTATAGAACATACATGACTGGTTAAGCAGTCTTCGTCGTTCAAGTGTGTCCCATCCTAAATGATTGATCATTGGAGAAACATGGCTATATCTGGAAAAGTCGTTGTTTACAAATCGTGCTGCGCGATGTTGGATCATTTCAATCTTCTCAATATTACGTTTAGTATAAGGGTTCCAAACACAACTAGCGTATTCAAGCTTTGGGCGGACTAGGCTGAGATAGGCTCTAGCTTTAACTGTAGGAGAGCAGCTTCCTAAGATGCGTTTAAGTAAACCGAGGGTGGAATTAGCCTTTTTACAAATAGTGTCACAATGTTCATTCCATCGCAATGTACTTGTAATGGTGACCCCTAAGTACTTGGTGGAATTTTCTTTGGAGATAATCTGACCATTCAAGTAGTATTTATACGTGTAAGGGACTCTCTTGCAGGTTATTCCTAAATGGTAACATTTGGACACGTTGAATTTAAGCTGCCAGCAATCGGCCCAAGATGATAGACAGTCTAGATCGTTTTGCAAAATTTGATGATCCTGGTGGCTGTCAATTACTCTATAAAGAACACAGTCATCAGCAAAGAGACGTAGGCTAGATTGAATATTGCTGGAAATATCGTTTATGTATAGCAGGAATAATACTGGCCCTAGAATTGATCCCTGAGGTACTCCAGAGATAACCGGTTTGGAAGAGGAGTGGGTTCCATTAACTGAAACAACCTGGGAACGATTAGTAATGAGTGCATTTATCCACATTCTTGTATTCCCTCTGATTCCATAGTAGTCTAGCTTGGTCAAGAGACGCTCGTGCGGTACCGAGTCAAATGCTTTCTTAAAATCCAAGAGTATCACATCAGTTTGTTTCCTCAAGTTGATAGATTTCCCCCAATCATGAATCGTTGAGATTAACTGTGTCTCACATGAGCGATTTCATATAGACTGAAGTATTTTACCTAATGCGTGACCGAATATCAGCATGATTTATTTGTACGTTTCTCGTTCGTATAATCGTATTGCACTTGCATTTATCGTATCGTTCCCTTGATGTGTTATTGATCTGGTTAAAACACAAGTACGTAACTCAAAATGCGGAAGTATTCAATAAAGATGCACACAAGATTGACGTGACAAGAAAATTGCATGCGTTTTGTGCGGATGACTTGGGCGACCGGAGGAGTGCAAGTTTGTGACACCCCCAAAAAACCACGACGACGACGATGACGAAAAAAACAGGCAGGAGCATATTAAAACTATGGCTTGGCTCTGCCAGCCTAGTAACTATAGTTGAAAAAATGAGGATTAATGAGTTTATTTCTGATCGCCTAATTACCGGGTTAGCCCGAACCATGTAATCGCACCTATACACTATACAGAGCGAACTCGCCCATTTAATGCATGGGCCCCTAAGATGCACACAAGAAAATTTCGTTTTGTGCTGTGAGTTGGGTGACTGTGGAAGTGCAAGTTTGGGAATACTTGCCTAGAGACATGCTAATGTTCATTGTTGCTTTATTGTGCTTCTCTTTGCCACTTTGCTAAATGGCGCCCGTAATTGCGAAATTGCCTATTGTTTGAATTACCATGAGCAGATACATTTCAGAACTTAAAGGTTTTAAGAAAAAACTAAAAGAACATCTTTTAAATTTTAAATCATCAGATTTATAATAGTTTTATATAGATTTTGATAGTATAGTTTAATTAATTTATTTGTAAGTGTATGTTGAAAAGCCCTTTGGGGAACATACAGTGTTTAATAATAATAATAATAATAATACATGTACGCTTAGCGTACCTATTTTTAGTCTAGCTGCAACAAGTCGACGATTTTGGACGTTATAAAAGATAATACTGAACGTATTAAATACGTAAAAAACATACTAAAAGAAAGCTTAGAAACTGGTTAAGAACATACGTACTGTTTGAATTATATACGTATAATACGTACTGTAATAAATAACTAATAAAATGATTTTCGCACTTTTTTCCACCCGCGACTCAAGAAAATACACGCGACTATTAGTCAAACTCTGTTTTATCTTTAGATTGTCAATAAATTTGGCAGATGCATAAGTGCTCCAGGCGCCTGTGTCGATTAATGCGCGACGCATTATGTCATTAACTTTTACAACGGCACCACGGGAAAAGTGCCGTCTCCACTCCGTCCGTCATCAGCTTCTTATCGTTCGGATGTTTCTCATTCTTGTCATTCTTTTGGTCACAGATGAAAGTGTAATGACGTTTGTTGCAGTTTAAAGTGCTTATGAACGCAAAATGGGTTTTTATTGATTCGGATAGAACATAAAAATTTAGTTAATAAGTTCTAGATTAGTTTTTGGCTTAGACTTTTAGTTTCGGAGATATAAAGGCTCAAAGTCGCTATTTTGGAAAAAAAGTAGCGTCTTCCGGGGGACTGGGTCCCAGGAACGTGTGTATTTAATTTTACTATAAAAACAATTACATTTGGATAAATCATCTTGAAAAGTCGGCTATTTCTTGAGGAAAAAAACACATTTTTGAACTCAAACACATTTTTGAGTGTGTAAAGTAACCCTTCTAGTGGTTTGCATCGTCAATCGTGGAATATAGACGAAGGAATGGATTTAAATGATATTTCAAAGTCGATCGTGGAGACGACCATGACACTTGATGACAGTAACTTATGTCTATAAATTCTGGGACATAGATGCGTCTTGCTTATAAAATTCTTTCGAAAGAAGAAATAAATGAACGAATGCAAGGGTTAAAAGTTTGTTGGAATGGAACTTAAACCTTTTACTGCATTTTATAGTCTTCATGCCTTCATGGACATGGGAATCGGTTGCATTTCATTTCTACACCTGCTTTAAAGTTGGTTCTCACTTTAGCAAGGAAGCTTGTTTCCCTACAAATTTTACATTCAAATTTGCCCAAAATTTGGACATTTTCAAGAATAGTAACTGGTTAACTGCAACTGGCCAACCCACAATCTAATGAAATTGGCCCCCATGTATATTCTCACAGAACCTTTCATAGAAAGATTGGTTGGCAGATTGTCATCTTTGTCCATGTAACTGAAAGATGATCAATACACGGATATCATAAACTGGATATATAGATATATATATATATCGAATTATTGTGACGACACTAAACATTAATTGCCACATAAATAGGCTTAGAATAATATTCATCTTTTGAGAATGTTTTAGTGGGGGAAACATATCTATTTTATTAAGCCATAAGGCCAGTATGTGATCTGTAAAACTTCATACTTTCTATTACAGTAGCTTTTCCTGTGTGGGCAGAGCAAACATGCTTCAACTTTCACATTAGATGTAAGATGTGTGGTGTGAGAGTGATGTATGCTTTACTTACACACATCCAACTTTCTTGGCATGCCCACATAGCTGATTTAAGTAACTCGGAAAGGTGCTTCTCTGTGCAGGTAAACCGACTTCCTCCCCATGGAGGAAAATGGATGTTGACCCCCTCCCCTACCAGATGTCCTTGCACATTTTAGAAGTGGAATCTCTCCTTCCAGATGGGTAAAGTTCTTCCATAGTGGGAGTCTGGCTCTTTTCTAGGTAACCCATTACCCAAAAAGCAGCTAAAGTTTAGCCGATCCAATCAAGCGCAGTTAACCCATTAATTGGCAGTACTCTACCACTGATGAGTAAAATTTGCCAATCCAATCGATCAAGGGGCTGAGCTATTAAAAGTGAACTTGCCCCCAAGAGACAATAGAGTCACACTGCAACATATATTGATAAAGATGTTTAATAAATATTTAATTAAAAATGTTAATTCATCTTTCACTGATGGTTCCAGTTTACTTCACTGATAATCTAGATGAAATCACAAACAAATAGTTTAATGGGCTATACAATGTTGAAGTGTATCTCTCTATTTAGGGAATTTTCTGTTAGCCTCCTAAGGTTCTTCAACATAGGTGGCTTAGGGACCAAGGCCTAACCGCAGAAATGCCTGATACTCAGGTTAAGGTGGTTCCACTAGTGGGACAGTGCAGCACTTGGTGATCAACTTTGTGCCAAATACATGTATCAATTACAATAAACATATATCATCAGTATCTCACTGTCATATAAAACATGTGACATCGACCACATGTGTAGGATAATACAAGACACTGAAAGTCCACATATAAAGTAGGTTGAAGTCTAAAAGTAGAATGGCCTATTAATTTATATTAGTTAAATACCATAAAGGCATTAAAGTTGTGATAATTTCCACATTGAAACATATATGATATATTATTCTATAACAGCAGTATCTCTCAGAGGTAGAAGCACTTCGATCGATTTGTGCGTCAACAAACACCGTTGTACACCGGACATGTCCGGCGCAGAACCTTTCATCCATACTGGCTTCAATGACATTGTATACCAAGCAAATAATATGCACATTTAGGTGGCATGATTCAACGTTAAATATCCAAAGTGCATACGCGCGGATAGACATCATTGCATTTGTTAAAATCACAGCTTACCTGTATGTTGATTCCTGTCCTATGTTGGGACAACTGGGTACATTTGTCTTTGTTTACAGGTCGATAACTATGGCCTGTATTTGCCACCAAATGTCTCAGTTCGATGAGTTTCGGTGCCCTCTTTTCTATCGGTTTAAAGCCGCAATAGGTGATTTATCATCCAAAAAAGGTGTCAGATAGCTAGATATATCACTGTTGGTACTTTCTGTGTAAGATCACGCACAAACGAAACATCGTTTAAACAAAATATGCAAAAAAAACACAAGATATCGATATCTTCGCCATATATTTCTTAGTTGTTTATCAAAGTTGGGTTCCTGGGATCCAGGCCCCTTGGTGATATTTTGGTCGCGCTACTTTTTTTCAGAAAATGGCAAAATTTGCCTGTTTGAGCCTTTATATCGCCGAAACGAAAAGTCTAAGCCAAAAACTAATCTAGAACTTACTAACTAACTTTTCACGCCTTATCCGAATCAATAAAAACCCATTTTGCGTTCATAAGCACTTTAAGGCCGGGCTCCACTTGCACGTACGTACGCACAATTGCACGCACGTATGTGTTTATACTTTCGTGAAATTTGATTGGTTAAAAACTTGACGGCCGCACAGAAAGTAGAATCCAGTTCTACTGTCATACGTACAAAAAGGTAGCCGCGACGGTCAAGATTAGCGATCATTTTCGAGTCGCAGAGCATACGCAAAATCAGCCGTACGTGCAAGTGCTCTGTGACTCGAAAATGATCGCTAATCTTGACCGTCGCGGCTAACTTTTTGTACGTATGACAGCAGAACTGTATTCTACTTTCTGTGCAGCCGTCAAGTTTTTAACCAATCAAATTTGACGAAAGTATATAAATACATACGTGCGTGCAATTGTGCGTACGTACGTGCAAGTGGAGCCCGGCCTTTACTGGTATATTCTGAAGCGCGATGCGTTTTCGTCGCGCAGTTGAAACATAAACCGTTTTTCGCCAAAATTGTAACTAAAAGCACCAGTCTCTGACACCCTCTTAAATCTTTAGACTAGCCCACCCCTTCATTCAACTTTTTCCCAGTGGCTTACCCCTAATAATGATATTTTTCAGATGACTGCATGGTTGTCTCAGATGCATTTTACTTTGTCCAATAATATTTGGTCAAAACAACCGAAATATTGGTTAAATAAGACATATAGTATTAAGATATAAAATATAGTATTAAGTTTATAAGAAATAGTATTGGTAATCATCTAGATCTATTTACAGGTATGTGAAAAGAGGAAATTAGTGATTGCTTATCTTCAGGCGCGGTATGGTTTGCTTAGCTTGCATGCCTGAGAAATGTATGTCATTAATGAAAATATTATGGAATTCGTTCGGCTAAATCCACTTCAATCTCTCAATATATCAGTCTGCTGTTTCGACGGTTGTTCGGTTGTTTTGACAAAATTGGTCAAATTTGTACGTCAGAGACAACCAATTTAAATTGGTTATTTTAACCAATCCGTTCTTACCATGTATGTTCTGCTGTTAAAATTGATCTGGGTATACCGCAGACTGAATACGTTGGTATATAGAATTTGTGAATGCGCAAAGCTTGAATGGTCACTATAATTGCCAAATTCCTAAATCATTATAATTAATCGAAAATCATACGCCGATATAATATTATTTCATCTATTTACTAACAACTTTAGCACGGCATTTTCAACTTAAAGTACGTTTACACTTCTGCGATTTGCGTCAGATGATGTTCACTTAATACCTAAAGAAACACTGAGACTAGCGGCATATGAGTATTAAATCACACTAAGAGAAGGACAGTAAATGCGACTTAGCAATAGGTCTAAGCTATCATTTTCAGCTATTACGTTGGTATTACATTTTTCCATAGCAATATTGACTTCTGTTCTATTTTCCAGCTTCATACGGTTGAAATAAATAACACGACACAGTGTTAATGTGATTACCCAATGTGTGTAAACTATTTACCATACTACAAACTCACATACGTATACATGGATTGGAAGAGCGTATAATTATTCAAGATGTGAAATCGATAATTAACTAAAGGTAGTGTTTGTTTAGCTCAGAAGAGTAGATTACATTTTCAAACAGCACAATAACACGCGTCAGTATGATCATACTCAAGCATGCACGTGCGGCAAAAATGCGCATTGATTGCTACACAACAAAATCTGAACTATGTACTTCATCAATTCATTAGCATTATTAATTGATATAATTTCACCTCTTTTCCAGCTCCAGAGCCGAGAAAGGTGACATAAAATAAAGATGCAGTGTTAATTGATCTATTTCATGCATGTGCAAAAGGAATTTTTATCACAGCGAAAACAAGCTTCCCATTCAAATTTTGGTCACGGATTGGCAAGTAGTCAAATATTTTGCCGAGAAATAAAATAATAATGTCGTCATGCCATAAGGCGCACATTTAAAAATATTGACCTTCAGTTTACGCGTTTACACTTGATGACGTAGCTCACGTCATTTAGTGAACATATAAAGTTTCGTCGAATCCGGGATAACTTATCATTCGAATCTCAATATGGACAGACGTAGCCTTGTTCTATTCGTCACAACACTTTTCTTCGTCTTTAATTGGTAAGTTACAGTCTTTAGCAATCAGTTCTGGGTTGTAAGCGGTGGGTTTAATATATGTTCACAAGTAAATGATTTTGAATTTTGTAATCTTGCTATACGTCCATAGACAACACCCTACCAAGTATACATGGTGGAATTTGTGGGTAGAGGAAGGCGGAATCTGTGGAATGGCATAGGCCTTTTGAATAAACGTAATTAAAATCAGTCAAAATAATGCCGCCACTGAACAGTGGGATTTCAACAAACGAAAAGACAATAGAACATTATGTTCACTTGTTCGTGACTGGATGGCTCCAGCAGGGTAGCAGATTTAATTACCGCCAGATGGCCACCTTTTGAAATCTACAAAAAAATCTTTGTACTAAAACTGCTGTAGACTTATCTTATTCTTAATATTCTTATTCCTGTCAGTTCTCCGCGAGCCAACTCTTAGTGGTCCAGTGTTATAGCAGCCAGAATATAACTGGAGAATTATGCTGTGTTTGGTAGAGTATAACTGGAAGTATTGTTTTCTCAGGCGACTGAGTTGAAATTATAATCAGGAAACTGTTAAATTCTGCAGAAATCCTAACCAGGTCACAGAGATGAAAAGTACTTGGAGTAACCTACCACTGTGCCATCAATACCAAGACAGATGAAGTAGTTTAAGAGTATACTTGACATCAAATTGGGAAGAGAGATATTTACAAATATTGACTCATATATTCTTTTCAGCATTAATGCTGTGTACTTCGAAGATGGAGAACTATGCATGGTGAAGAGAAACTTTTCTGTGGCTACCTGTGGCTTAAAACCAGAGATCACAGATGTGAAAAATGTGCTGACGAGAATGGAAAATGAAATATCAAGTTTGAAAATTGAATTAAGTCAAGTTAAAGCGCTATGCAGTAGTTGTGTTCATCGAGAAGGTAGATATTGTCAATATTCATATTATGACAATTACTTATACTCGTAACCTAGGGACTAGTGGAATATGATACACTAAACACGCAATTGACATAAGCACGATTTGAACTAGACTTGCTCCACGTCTGTCTCTTAAAGGGGTTTTTATTGGGGAGTTATAAAGGATTGGGGAGTTATAAAGGGCGCACGAAAATGCGGGCGGGAGGAAATTAAGTCGCCCGCATTTTCGTGCGCCCTTTATAACTTCGTAAACTTCTCCAATAGGAACCCCTTTAAGAGACAGACGTGGAGCAAGTCTAGATTTGAACCTGCGCATTCAGCTAAGCAGGCTGATGCAGTGGTACTACGGCAACTGAGCTGTCAAGTCACTAGTATCAACAATCTAGTGTATAGCTAGCGACCGCGCGCAGTAACCTGCCGACGCACTTATTCGGTATGCTTGGAACCGATGTACAGCGCTTACCAAAATAGGTGATTATCCAATTTTAACGTCGGGGATTATACGTAAGAAATAGTAATGTAACGTCGGGGATTATACGTAAGAAATAGTAATGTTTTACAGTATGCTATCGTCTTTATGCCTGAAAACTACGTCGGACCAGTTGTATAAAAGTCTTAACTACCTTTAATTAAACTACCCGTTTTGCAGTTAAATGGTAGTTAACTATAAAAACGCGAATCTGATTGGTTAACCTTCTAAGCAACTGAGACCGCGAACGCGAGACTCAATTGAGAACGCGAGACTCAATTTTCATATACTTTTTCCAAGTAAGTACTTCAGACAAACCATAGACAAACTAAAACCCAAGAAGCCGCGATATATTGCGTAACACTTGCGTGTAATTAATCTCGAAAGCTCTTAAAATATCCCAAGCATTCCTTCTTAAATGACAGAAATGAGTAAATGCTGTTCACTGAACATTTCAAAGACAATTCAGTATATAATATAGATCTTAACACCTATAGTCACAAGACACAAAATTTTCTATACAAAGCAGTACAGACTTGCTTGAAATGTGATATTATTTTACAATTACAATTACAGACGTGTGCATTTGGCGTAAACCTTTCATCATTTAACCTGTTTAATACAACATCTTTTAACACGAAGCTGGCGTTAGTCATTACCAGGTCATTATTACATTAGACATAATTATTACATTACAACGACCTAACGCATGCGGAGTAACGCATTAGCAAGAAATGAATGATATTAACACAATATACTTAATAGATGCTTTCATTATATCCCTCATGGCCAATGTAGACTATGTAGTCTTCAGTATATGTTGAGTTAGAAACTAGTCGAGTTAATCTTTCGTATCATGCGTGCAAACCGAATCAGGCGTGTAGCATGGATTGGTTGTGCTAACTATACCCGAGTCTATACTTGCAAAGGTGAAAACTACTTATATAAGGTTCAATTTTAACTTCCACTGATTAAGAAAAGATGACGCATCTTCATAATTTGCCAGCAAAGTATGGCACATATTTCTGGCACAAGAGCTTCAACTGAGAGAATACACAATTTTGAAAAATATTCTTAAAGACCATCTGGCATCTGACCATGTGAAGTCTATTCTGCGCATGTTCTATGAGGGGTCCCGCGATGTAAACAGTGCCCAAATTTCGCGTTGTTTCGACTAAAATTCGACATCTTCTAAATCAGAAACTCGAATCTGTATTTATTTCAAGCATAGCAAACCAGAACACATCATATTTTTTTTAAATATAGCGTGTTTAAAACGTAAACAAACGGACGTTGCAGGTTTGTTTACATCGGGACTTTACAGTCACCTTTAACCATCGTATTTAGTTTTAGTGTTACGATCTCGGTGATTGCGATTAAATCACTGTCGCACTTTACAGTCCATTCTACTGGAACCAGCTCGCGCACTTGTCGAAATTGCCAGACCAAGGCTAATAAAAATTTGACTAGTTAGCTTGAGTGTGTGTGTATCAATCTATAATGGAACTAATTCACCTAATATATACAAATAACGTTAAAACACTTCTGTTATCTCCCTGGATACGCGTTTATAGAATCATTGAACGTTTACCAACTCCCTCGATCGAGAGGCCTTAAAAACCGCGGTGACTTCGTATTTATACACCATACGCTTGCTCTCACCAAGCGCATGTGGTACAACACTCAGACACATGCGCATCCAGACATGCGTGAAGTGTCTTGGGGCCAGAGTGCTCAAACGACCACAAGGGAAGTGAGCTTTTGCATTATCGCTTATAGCCACCAATTAACTTCACAGAGTGCTCAACAACACAAGTGAAGGAGCATATATAGTCAAATCTGCAGACATGCATGTTTCGCCGTTCAACGGCTCGTCAGTGCAGCTTGTAACGCAGTCTAGATGCGAGTGACTTCGTATTTATACACCATACGCTTGCTCTCACCAAGCGCATGTGGTACAAAACTCATGCAAATACATGCGCATCCAGATATGCGTTTAGTGTCTTGGGGCCAGCGTGCTCAAGCGACCACAAGGGAAGTGAGCTTTTGCATTATCGTTTATAGCCACCAATTAACTTCACAGAGTGCTCAACAACACATGTGAAGGAGCATATATGCGCAGTTTGTGACAACATTTCATTGATAAATATGTTTATCAATAATAAATAACCATATCTACAACTGAAATTTATATTTAACAATATTGCATACGTTAGTTGGATATGATCTAGCACGAATTGCTCCAAAACGTAGTTATTAGATGTGATATTGCATTCTCATTCATTATACTGTCTTTTACGTCATTTGGAAAGGTTCCTTTTTGTATAACAACATAATCTTCTTCGTGATTATGTTGCTGTCTCTCCACCACTATAATATTTGCATCTTCATCATTCTTGTCGAAGGGATTGGTGTTTAGTTCCGCGCCACAGGTTGTTCTCCAACACCGCCAATGCATCGTTCATTGACTCCGTCGATTGACATGAACTGATATTTATATAGCGGTCTTTAACTAGGACCCTTCCAATACCTCTCGCACCCGTGATTATTCGAGTCATCTAATTCGAGGTGTATCGTGGTTGTACTTAACCGTAACTGGAAACTGACTTAAATGTACTGTATACTGTAAGCAGATAGCAATTACATTATTATCACATTCATTGGCTGGCGGTAAAGGTTTTATGAATAGAAAAGCCTAAGTCCTTACAAGCCAACAAAATTACATTAATTTTCATAATGTGTCCAGCATAGCCGCGGATTACCATAAAAGTGTTACATAGAAGTTGGTGTCACAGCTCTCGGCAAGAGAAAAAGGCTATGAATAGAAAAGCCTATAAGTCCTTACAAGCCAACTAAATTGCATTAACACAACATGCAGTCATAAATAAACAACAGGTCACATCGAAACGGGACAGTTTTGGGCTCCTTCATTGGCAAATGTTCTAGGCCTTCTATTTCTCGTTCTTCTTGCTCTCCCTTGCCCCCTCATGTGCCGTTTATGATCGATTTCAACACAGGACCCAAAACGGAAAGAAGAAGAAACAGAAATTAGAAGGGCCCAGGTTAACGCTGTATGTGAATCAGGTTTCTGATTTTCTAATATTAATTTCCTGTTGTTGTTTTATTTTGTAATAGCAACCTAATCCCTTTTTGAGAACTAAATTAACGTTGTTGCGTGCGACAGAATTTAAATTGTTGTTTATCGAAAGAGTGTTATATAATAACAATGTAATGTGTAATAAAACAGTTTTTTCGACTTATAGTTATAACACTAACTTTTACCTTGATAATTCCGGATATCACAAAAACAGAATTCAATAATTGTTTATTAACACAACTTTTTAAGAGTTGTTGTTACAGCTCTCGGCAAGGGAAAAGAGCTATGAATAGAAAGCCTAAGCCCTTATACAAACCAACTAAATCGCATTAACAAAACTTTTATGATATATCCAGCTTAGCCGGATTACCCGTAAAAGTATTATAATTATAGGAGTTGGTGCCACAGCTCTCGGCAAGGGAAAAAGGCTGTGAATAGAAAAGCCTAAGTACTTACAAGCCAAGAGTTTGACTAATAGTCGAGCCGGTCAAGGGTGTTAGGTCGAGGGCGAGGGTAGAATGTCGAGGGTCGAAAAAATATGTCGAGGGTCGAAAAAATATGTCGAAGGTCGAAAAAATATGTCGAGGGTCGAAAAAACATGTCGAGAGTTGAAAACAATATGTCGAGGGTTGAAAGCAATATGTTGAGGGTTGAAAATAGATGTCTGTATAAATATATAACACTGGCGATGCGGTATTTTCGCGCAGTTTCAATTTGGAATCCGTGGCCAAATGGGAAAGAAATAGGCTATTATGTGAATTATGCATGTCCAATAGAATAACTTCTAATTGGATTTCTAACTATCAATATGTTGTGTCACGCGAATTCTAATACTGCGCGAAGTTAAATACAAGTAACTATATTAATTTTAACCAATTTATCTATCTGAACACAAGATGCTTTTATTCGGAGTATGTTTTGTTTCATAATGCCATGTCAAAGTGGCGCTTTTCGATGCATGCAGCGATTAAAATGTCATGTTTCATATAATAATACAGGGTACTATGGTTTATCTAAGACAGTTTGTATATCGGCATATGTTGGCATCACTATAGCAATGCCAATGGCAATGCCAATGGAGATGAATTAAAAGGTTGAAATACGGACATTTAGTAAAGTGCTCTATTCTACGGCAATACATAAAGATGCTCTTTTAAAGCGCGTTATAGTACAGTATATGGAAAGAGCAATCTCAAGATGTTTGAATCAAATTTATGCGTTTAGAATCTAAAAACATACGATTTTCCACATCATATATAACATGAAAACATTTCTAGTCATATTACAAACATAATTTGGCCATCTTTAAAAAGAAAGACTTCCTGGTTTTTCAAATATATTATAATTTACGCTAGGCCTATAGGTATATATTTTTGATGAACGGGAGAAAGAATTCGGATGTCACATCTCGTTAGCGGTGATTATTGTCTATCAGATTCTGCTGATGAAAGTTGCGTTAATTAATGCAATTTAGTTGGCTTATAAGTTGTAACTGTTGTAAGTACTGTACTTAGGCTTTTCTATTCATAGCCTTTTTTCCTTGCGGAGAGCTGTGACACCAACAACTCCTATATAACACTTTACGGGTAATCCGGCTAAGCTGGACATATGAAAGTTTTGTTAATGCGATTTAGTTGGCTTGTATAAGAGCTTAGGCTTTCGATTCATAGCTCTTTCCCCTCGCCTATAGCTGTAGCAATTCTTAAAAGTTGTGTATTGAATTCTGTTTTTGTGATATCCGGAATTATCAAGGTAAAAATTAGTGTTATAACTATAAGTCGAAAAAACTGTTTTATTACACATTACATTGTTATTATATCACACACTTTCGATAAACAACAATTTATATTCTGTCGCACGCAACAACGTTAATTTAGTTCTCAAAAAAGGGATTAAGCACCTATTACAAAATAAAACAACAACAAGAAATTAATATTAGAAAATCAGAAACCTGATATACATACAGCCTAAACCTGGGGCCTTCTAATTTCTGTTTCTTCTTCTTTCCGTTTTGGGGTCCTGTGTTAAAGTCGATCATAAACAGCATATGAGGGGGCAAGGGAGAGCAGCAAGAACGAGAAATAGAAGGCCTGGCACATTTGCCAATGAAGGAGCCCAAAACTGTCCCGTTTCGATGTGGCCATGCAATTGCGGTTTATTTGTGACTGAATGTTGTGTTAATGCAATTTAGTTGGCTTGTAAGGACTTATAGGCATTTCTATTCATAGCCTTTTCTCTTGCCGAGAGCCGTGCATGTGACACCAACTCCAATATAATACTTATATAGGTAATCCGGCTAAGTTGGATATATTATGAAAATTGTGTAAATTTAAATTTGTTGGCTTGTATAAGGACTTGGACTTTTCTCTCTCTCCTTCGCAGAGGCTTGGATAAAAAAAAATTATAAAAGGATACGCTAATATTGGATAATAAATAAAAGAATGCGCTAGATGGTAATAAACAAAACGCGCTAAATGGTAATATAATGAGGAAACCGCTGGTTAGCATATCCTTTCATATTTTTTTTATCCAAGCCTCTGCGAAGGAGAGAGGACTTTTCTATTCATAACTGCACCTTTACCGCCGGTAATCCGGCCAATAATAATGTGATAATAATGTAATTGCTCGCTGCTTGCAGTATACAAGTGCATTATATATAATATGTAATATATATATAGATTTTCGCTTACCTCAAAACTTGTCTGCAACAGGCTGTTTCATCTGTACAAGGATCATCAGGCAGATGGAACAGCCTGTTGCAGACAAGTTTTGAGGTAAACGAAAATCTATAATTTGCTCTGACTATATGTTGTCGAGCACTCTTTGCGTTTCGTAGACCTAAACCTACACAAAAACCTTATTCAAGAATCGCGAAAACAAAACTTCATACTATATGTACAAACCCGCGTGACCATTTGTGCGCGCGGGAGTATTAACGAAGAAATTCCAAAATGACCTGACGTGGGCAGTTGCTCGCGCCATCTCGCCTCATTACGCATGTTATATACTGTTTTCATGTCAATTGCTGACGTCATTAAAAAATTCCATTTTTGAAAAACAATGCGCTATATCTCATTATTTTGTCCGGTGACCTATGTTCAAATTTTGCATGCTGTATTGCAGCGCAAAAATCTTTCACTATACCAAAAATAAAAAAAATCTGTAATGCCAAAAAAATTTTATTGAAGAAAACGCCATTTTTGTCTTTTTCAAAAAAATGGCATTACAGAAATTTTTTATATTTTGCTTATTGTTAGTCTGTCTTACAGGTAAAATAATGCACGAAAAAAAATTGGGGTAACCATGCTTCTTTTCCAACTACACGAGGCGATAGGCTATTTTGGAGTGAATTTCGTACGCGTATGTTGCCATAGCAACGAACTATGTGTTACTAAAACTAACAAAATTTGAAAGTAGAAAGATCAAAATATATGAAAACCCCGAGTTCAAAAATTTCAAAGTGGTGGACACCTGAATTTTCGAGAACTGTATCGATCCACCTTAATGGCAATATAAACGTCCAATATATACAAGTCTAATTAGAATTTCATAGTTTCATTGTTCAATGCTTAAAAGTTCTAAAATAGTTAAAAGACAAATTACACTATGCGGTTCATTAAAAAAATCTAAAATTGTAAAACCGTTAAAATTTATTGAATTGTAAAATCTAAAGTTAAAACGCAAGTTCCGTCATGCAGTTAATTAAAAATAATTAAATACTAGTTGTTCTTGCTATGCAACCATGCGCATTCATAATATTCTCACTTCAGTCTTCAGTCTGGGACTCAATTAATACTACTCTTTCAAATCGACTACAGAAGCTTCATAATAGAAGTGCCAGAATTATAATCAATTGTGAAAATGAGCATGGTCAATCAAGTCTGGCCCTTGGTCTTCTTGGATGGAAAACCCTGGAGGAACAGAGGGCTCAGATTACAGCCAGGCTCATGTATAAGGTTTTGCACAATATGGCACCGATTAAACTAAATGAGATTTTTAATATGTCAAATACAGTCCACCATCATAATTTACGAGGATCAGATTCTACTCTCTTCCTTCCGCGTCCGAAAACTGAATATCTTAAAAAAAGTGTTAGTTTTACAGGACCAAAAATATGGAATTCATTGTCTGAACAAGCTAGAAATAGCGAATCTTTGCCAATATTTAATAGCAACATCTCTAATGCTAATGCCAGCCTGATTAATTCCCGAGCCGGTGCGAAGCGCCGTGCGAGGGTACTAATTCCGCTCGGATATTTACGCCCGGGTATGTGAAAACATTGTGGAATGCAAAGTCGTCCGCCATTTTTTTTTGTCATGGACAGGACTCGACCTTTTTGTAAGTTATGCGCATGCGCAAGTTCAAGCCGAGAGAAAACTGGTAACTAGCAACATCATGATTGGCTAAGACAACGATTTTGTTTTTATATGTTTACGTCAGAAAAATAACTGCCATCCTGGCATTTTATTTTTGGCATTGATATGCAAACCTTTTTCAAGTCGGGACATATTAATTCAGACAAATATTAAGTCTCCAAAACAAGATAAATGAAGATTTTTTAGAGGACTTTCACTGACTAAAGTCAATAGGAATAGAAATCAGTCGAAATGCCGAGAAAGGAGAGGATTTTCGAGTTTTAAAGCGTTTTAAACGGGTAAGTGTTTTGCCGTCAATTGGCATGCACTAGAGTTTGTGGTTTTGAAAATGCGTAGTTCATCCTGTGGTCAATAACAACATTGACTAATCTTAAAAATTGTTTTAGTATTAATTCAAATGCGTTATATAGAATAAGAAATAACATATTTAATCTCAAAAACTTCATAGTATAAAAATACTGTTCAAAAAACAGTTGAAGTTTTATGACAATTTCGAAACGTTTTGTGAGACGTTTAAGATTGAATTTTAGAGTAAATCAAAGCTAAAAGAGTACGTAATAACATAGCTACTTTATATAGTTGGGCAATTGATAATTTTACAGTTAAAAGTACAAACCTTATCACTATTTTGCCATTTTGTACAAAAAATAAAGAAATATACTTATATACGGCGGTTGCGTGTTACCATGGTTACAGTGATCAACTCAGTACTTCATGTTACAAAAACGTTTGGGGAGTATAATTGCTTGGGTTCTAATGGGCGAGGGGTTCTGCATGCATGTATTTCTAGTCAATAATTGATAACTATACTTATAAGTAATATAATTGATTTTGTATATAGTTTGTGTGTACTTTTCTTATTCATTTGTAAATATTTGTAGTTTTAAATCATGTCACACTTGGAAATCAACAATTCAGTTGAAGTTGCTAACGTGTTGAAATAAAGTTTTACCTACCTATACCTACCTGTGACAACAAAAAAGCAAAATAGTCGTCGATAAACCTCTTTATAGAATTACGCGACCTCTTGTTCTTAACATAATTAAGGAGTCGATTTCATTCATGTAAATTATTGTTAATGTATAGGCCAGATTATTTCCCATCGCCAAACCCGATGGCGATGGGAAATAATCTTTATAGGCGTTTCTCCCAATTAAAACGTTATAACTTGTTTGACATAAGCGGATGAGTTTATCAAAATCTTCGTCACTATGGCAAGATAGTTCACAATCACTTTATGTTGGTAAAGAAACGCTTAGCGACCGTAAATACGCTAGATGTTTTTCTATTAATTGTATCTTCGAGGGGTATAGAGCCGTATAAATTACACACATCGAGACTACAAAAGCCATAAACCAAATCACCGTCTATATAGCAAATAATGAATCTATAAATTATTGCGTGGTGCGCTGGTACGTGGCGAAGGAGTGTACATGTTTAGGGATTTAGCCAAGAATTTGGATAAAAACGTAGCCGGTGTATCGGTAGCAGCATGTATAGGCCTACCTTTTGGTCTCCTTCTTTGTGAACCTTAGGGAGGCAATATTAAACACAGGACAGGGGCATGGGTTCGCTGCAGATATTTGCTCTTAATGCTGCATACAGTTTCGGATCGTTTGTTTTGTACTTGTTAGCTATTCTGTTCAGCTTACCGTTAAAATTTATCTGTTCAGTCCGAGGAAGGTTCTGTTTCTTTAGCACTATGTAGTTCACCTGTTTCGATGGTAGATTTATTCACCATATCGTGCTAACATGTGGAATCCAACGCAATGAGTCGTTTTGATTTGTCAGAAGGAATGATAACTATAGTATTATTAGGAGGTGGTTTATGACTAGTAGTTTCTTCTGTTTCAATATACTACGCCCAGATTTTTCACATTCCTTGATAATACGAGCCATGCCCCCCTTAAATTAATTAACGGCACTCTCGGGCACATTTGCACGATTTAGTTTATCTGTCGCTGATTGTAGTAATAAATATACTTTTTAAGTGAAATAAACTGACTAAGAAAATTCTTTGACATCACTATGTATATAAGTGTGCAAACCTCAGACAATCTTTGCCAGAAACTATTGGACAAATATTGAAATTCCATCATACATCTTATGTCCAGTTCTCCCAGCGTTCCCCTTTCAATGTTGGCATCACAAAAAAGTAATACATCGCAAACGAGACATCTCCTGACATGAGCGCAACATTGAAACGGGTGGGGGGAGGGAGGGGGGAGTAATTACGTTAAAAAATGTTACAATAACTATATTTCTTCATTGAAGCTATATTGTCCCAAAGTATTATGGCAAAGATTGTAGCAGTATATTATCCGCCACTTTTGATTCTATTATTAGTAATACTTGGCACTCAAAACATTGAGCAACTAGTCTACACCTAATATTCTAGATTTCTGGGCATCTCGCTCGATAGAACTCAATGTTGAAGGCATTTTTGTTGATGGAAATTTCAAGGGAAATTAATATAGTTGCAAAAATGCTACTATAGAGGTCCTCTGAAATACTGCATATAGTCTTTATTCTACAACTAAACTATTTAATATCTCACAACTGTATGTGACGCTCTATCTGTTTCAAATTTCAGCAAGAAGTTGTGCCGATAATCTTCAGCTAGGAGCTACTGAGGACGGGTTGTATTACATTGACCCAGATGGCAAGGGCAAATTCAAGGTGTTTTGTGATATGACAACGTCCGGGGGAGGATGGACTGTGTTTCAACGTCGCCTTGATGGAACTGTTGACTTCTACCGTGGATGGCAAGATTACAAGAAAGGTTTTGGTACATTGTACGGTGAACATTGGCTAGGACTGGAGAAAATTAATAGAATAACAACAAGCGAGACACATGAACTTCGGATTGACCTAGAGGATTTTTCTGGAAACAAAAGGTTTGCGTTATACAGCAATGTGTCTCTTGCTGGTGAAGGGGAGAAATATAGAATAACTCTTGGAATATATTCAGGTAAATTTGAAGATTCCGCTGATATATTCGCTTTTAATTTGAGTTTCCAGCGATCAGAAGAAGGATCGATATTAATTATCCTGCTTTTGTGGGCATCTTGTTCGACAACACTAATAGCAGAAGGTGTTTTGTAGATGGAATATTCGAACGAAAATCTTTATACATTTTTAGACCTAACAAGAAGCAGTTGCGAAAAATGCAACTTCAGGCCTTCTTGCACGAATCCATCCCAGGCCTGCGGCGCTTCCATCGACAAAACACCTTCTACTCCAAAAATTTGGTAAAAACAAAACAATTATAGAAAAAGATACTGCGAATGATTACATGCTGTAAATTCAAGATAATATATGAATTGCTAAAAGAAATACAGAATTCCGGATGTTCAGCGTTTCGATTCCAAACGAACACTGTAATACTTACAGCGAACACTGTAATACTGTATATTTCTTTTCTTTTCTGTACAAACTGGTAAAATAGTGATAAGATTTTTACTTTTAACTATAAAATTACCAACTGCCCAACTATATAAAGTAGGTATGTTATTTTGTACTCTTTTAGCTTTGATTTACTGTAAAATTCAATCTTAGACATCTCACAAAACGTTTCGAAATTGTCATAAAACGTCAACTGTTTTTTAACAGCATTTTTATACTATGAACTTTTTGAGAGAAAATATGTTATTTCTTATTCTATAATTATAATGCATTTGAATTAATACTAAAACAATTTTTAAGATTAGTCAATGTTGTTATTGAGCATGACCACAGGATGAACTACCCATTTTCAAAACCACAAACTGTAGTGCATGCCAATTGACGGCAAAACTGCAAAAACAAGTGTGCAAAATAAACACTTACCCGATTAAAACGCTTTAAAACTCGAAAATCCCCTTCTTTCTCGGCCTTTCGACTGCTTTCTTCTCCTATTGACTTTAGTAAGTGAAAGTCCTCTAAAAAATTTTCATTTATCTTGTTTTGGAGATAATTGTCTGAATTAATATGTCCCGACTTGAAAAAAGTTTTCATATCAATGCCAAAAATAAAATGCCAAGAATGGCAGTTAATCTTCTGACGTATACATATAAAAACAAAATCGTTGTCTTAGCCAATCATGATGTTGCTAGTTACCAGTTTTCTCTCGGCTTGAACTTGCGCATGCGCATAACTTACGAAAAGGTCGAGTCCTGTCCATGACAAAAAAAAATGGCGGACGACTTTGCATTCCACAATGTTTTCACATACCCGGGCGTAAATATCCGAGCGGAATTAGTACCCTCGCACGGCGCTTCTCGCCGGCTCGAGGATTATATCCATAGTATATTCATATCATAGTGTTTCCATATCATGAAAATGGCAATTACTATAGAATTGGTACTATAATTTCCATGCTTATTGCCATTTTCATACTATTTCCAACCAGGATCCTAACCACTTCCATAGTAAGGATTTTGAAAATGTTTGCAGTGTAATTCAACCGAATTTACCATAGATAGTTTGTTACACCATGAATCACCATGAATCACCATGAATCTTGTGTATTGTTTCAGGGCCATTGTTAACACATAAGCTAGGGGGCTTTCGTGTTGCCCCCCGCCCCCAGGAAATTATTTGGCCGCCCTAGGGAAGGCCCCTTCTGAGTAAAATATAAGCAAAAAGGGTCATAAATGACTTAGTTCAGAAGAATGTTATAATATTCCCATAACAAAGCCTTGCTTTTATACTAAAAGCTTAGTCCGTTTAGATGGGGTAGATCAAAGTATTGTTAGGAGTAGGTTATGGGTTAGAATTTGTAGTACGATTAGGTTAAGATAAGTTTTAGGAAAGGATTTTGATTAGAATAGGAAAATGAAGATTAAGAAACCAATCGCCGTGTTAGCCAAAAATGTTCTCGTGACTTTGCAAACTAAATTTTGTTTCTCACATCCACAGGCAATGCTGGAGATGCTCTCAACTTACACAAAAACATGGCTTTCTCAACCAAAGATTCTGATAACGACTTATTTAATGAGAACTGCGCTGTGAAATACAAGGGAGCGTGGTGGTACAATAAATGTCATCATGCAAATCTCAACAGTGATTATCATCAAAGTGCTCTGGTTCAATATGGGAGCGGTATTATCTGGTATCAGTGGAAAGGGTATTATTTCTCTCTCAAGAAAGTGTCAATGAAAATCAGAGTCAAGTAAAAAGGGAATTAGAAACTAAAAATTACATTAATAAAATACCAATATTTTGATTCAATTTACTTTACTTTGAATGTGTTTTTCAAATGATTTGAGATTAAACCGATATATGATTAGATGATATAATGTATTTTATTATTTATTTAAGGTGGCTCGATACAGTTTTGTATTATTTCGTATAAAATGAAAAATTAAGGATATAGAAAATAAATTTTGGGCAATTATTAACTGTAGGAGGAAAAATGTATCTGAAATACATAAAACCATACTTGAAGGGTTCTAAAAATTTTAAAAAGTATCATAACTACCGTTGCTATGGCAACCGTGACGTTTCAAAATGGCCGATATTATGACTTTAAAGTAATTTAACTCGCGAAAAATTGCGGTGACCCCCATTTTTTATTTGATAAAACGTTTCCACTTACCAAAAGGAACTGTTTCGCAAATTTTAAAAAAATTCTGTAATGAGGAAAATTTTTAATTGCAAAAAAACACATTTTATTAAATTAAAAAATTTCCTCATTACAGAATTTTTAAATTTGCAAACACTTCCTTTGGTAAGTGAAACGTTTTATCAAATAAAATGAAGTCTAATTTTCATGAGTTAAATTACTTTAAAGTCATAATATCGGCCATTTGAACGTCACATTGCCATAGCAACTGTAATATGATATTTTTAAATTTTTAGAACCCTTCAATATGGTTTTATGTATTTCAGATACATTTCCTCCTACAGTTAATAATTGCCCATTGTAATTTTTCATTTTATACGAAATAATACAAAACTGTATCGAGCCACCTTAAAACAATTCATGATTTCTGGTTGGCGAATAGCCATAGGTGAAATCCTCATATCAACCCAAATATCGAGTTGCCAGTAAATCATATCACACAATGTAACGTAAACGGTGTGATATGAAAAAATATTATCGCATATTTCACGTCATACACGTCATGATAAACACGAACAAGAAAGAATATATGGCGGGTTATTTAATAATGATTTAAAGGATGATTTAAAAATGGAGAATAAAAACCAAAACAGCGATGAAAAGCTCTGAAATATTTCTTATCTATATTTGAAAGAATTAAAAGAGCAGGCATAATTTCCCTCCAAAAGCAAGAAGAACTCGTCATTATATTGAAGAATTTAACCCACATGTGCGGATATCTTTTATATCTTTTAAAGAGATAATAAAACAAACTCATCTTTCAACTTCCGCAAACTTTGGCCTTAAAATTCTTCAACCACATGCAAAAATTGCTGTTAATTATCATCACACAAATCTCAAAGGTGGTTATGACCAAAGTGTCCTATATTTCAAATACTGCCAACTTCTGCTGAGAGATACAGGTATGTGCACCGGTACCAAAACATACAATGTATTAAATGTCTGTGTAAGTCAGCGACAATAACGTCAGCCCTCAATCTAACTGCTGTTTGTGTTAATGACAAGACACGAATCATGAAAAATCATCTAACTGTAATGCAACATGGCGGGCAGAAACTTTTTGCTGGTAGATTATAGCATCGAATTTTTTCATGTCACAGTTCCTAAAAGTTGAAAATTTATATATAAATTTGCAAGTTAAGAATTTTTTAAAAGCCAAATATATCATTTGTGCATCTTCAAGCAAAAGATCTAACTCCATATAGGTCGACATTTTCGAGTAATTTAGTGACATAAAAGGAACATATAAAGGTTGTGTTTCTATGTTTTGAGGTACGGAAAGTCTTAGATTAAGCTCCGATTTTTCTGGTATAACACAAGTGTCGTTCCATTTAATAATATCACAAGAGATCGATCAGCCCAGTTGTTTTGTCTTGCCAGTATCCAGTATGTTCATTGGTATTTTTTTACTCCTAGTTAAATTCAATATGGCGGATTTATAAGGCCACGCATGAGAAAAATGATCATGATTCGTGATCAAATACGCATTCTAACACCGCGGAGAAACGTCTCCGCAAAACTGTGTCAACTTGACTAAAATTTGCCTCGCGAGTCTTGATGTCTAAGTGTTCCGGTGGAGCGACTTCCTCGTGTGTGCTGCTGCAAAATTGCGAGCAAAATAATATATGCGTTCACAAGTTGAAGAAATAGTATCATGCGAAATATTTTTCGTAGGTTTACTTGATCCACATTTTTTTCCTTTGCGTAGCCGAAACTTTTTGCGTAAACATTAATTAAACTTTATGATTTACTCGAAGATTAAGGACACTAAGAACCTTATATTCCTAGGAATTTCCTTATATTTTTTATCTAAATTTGTGCAAATGATAATGTGCACGAAGTGCTCGATGCATCCCCGTACAAAGAAACTATTTTTATTTCATTTTTATTTCGTTATATACGATAGATGTCACAGGACTAGTAATATAGATGAAAAAATTACTCAATTCTGATTGGCTAAGAGCAGTGCAATTACTTTTGAAATTGCACACTGTGCAATTACAGCAGTGCAAATTAACAAAACAAGATCAGAGCCTAGAAACGAGGCAAGAAAAATCAACATGGCGGCGGATATTAGCAATGTAAATTCTCACTTTTTGACGACTTTTTCTACACTTTCAATGGAAAATCGTACGTGAATACAACAATTTAAGTTCAAGGAGCACATAGACTGAAAACGTTTGCTAACAAGCAACGAAAACAATGCTTAAACGGCGTAGGTGAGTGCACAAGTGTTATCAAAGCGTGTAATTTTCATGTATATTATTAATAAGTAATAGTATGGTTTCTCGTGAAATTTGGAAAAACAAACACTCGTGAGTTTTCAAAGACGTCAAATTGCACTCGTCCTTCGGACTCGTGCAATTTTGATCGTCTTTGAAAAACTCACTCGTGCATGTTTTTCCAAATTGCACTCGAAACCATACTATTACCTATACTAATGATTAAGGTTTGGTCTATCCGTCTGTATACATTTCTTGTTTGTTTCACTTGTTTTCAACGTGTAAATAGCCGTGTTCTCGTTATTGTTTAGTTTGCGTGCATGCGCAGACGTTTTCCCGCGGTGTTACGCATTTTATATATATTATTTCTATGGTATGGTATGGTATGGTAAAACTTTATTTAACTACGCTAACCCCTACAGCAAAAGCTGATTTCCAAGATGGGCGTAGATGTGAATATTAAAAATTACATAAAAATTACAAGAATTACACTAATTACGAAAGTAAGGCATACATAAATAAGAGATACAATTACAAGTTTTGAACAACGTAACTCCAATCAGGAAATTTTAATTAATTAATTGACTTAACCGGCCAGGTATCAAAGCAATAAGGGATTTCCTTAATTCGTCTGGCAGGCTGTTTCACAGTTTAGCCCCTCTACAACTTAGACTCTTTTGAAGATATTCAGTCTTAGGATTGGGCAAATAAAGTTTAGTTGAAGAGCCTCGTAAGTTATAATATCGACAGGAACACGTCTGTTGAAAAATATCAGTTAGCATTTTTGCCGCTAGATCATGGGTTATTTTATACATTAAACTTGCTACAAACTGAGTTCTGCGTTCACTCAAGGGTTTCCATCCTAGTTCATTTAGAGCAAGTTCAGATTGACCCCATTTTGTAATCTTTGAAGACGATCAGAAAGTGTAATACCAATAGTGTCCCAAACTTCGCAGCAATAATCAAAATGCGGTAAGATAAGTGCATTATAAGCACATATTAACGTATTATGATCTACGCAATTCCGGATGAGACCTTTTAGCAACTTTGTTGACATGCTTTTCCAATGATAAAAATAGGTACGCTAAGCGTACATGTATCTGCTCATGGTGATCCCACTCAAGGCATATTTTAACATATATACTGGGGGGCCACTTGGCCCACCAGGCCCTCTTGATGGCCCCCCACTCACACAAAATTGGCCCCCCACTCCCTGGGCCCTTTATACATTGGGTCGTTTACAGAGTAAATGATTTGTCTGTGTTTAACGAAATATTGTTTTATGGCTTATATAGTTAGACATTTTTAAAGTTTTAGTTAAAACATTGAAATACTATTGGCTTGGCAATTTCAGAGCTCCAGATTTCAAAATTTTCCTAGGAAAAAACTCCCCCGGACCCCTACAGGGCTCGCGCCTTCAGCACTCAGATTAAGGGCCCTTTTTCACAAATGGCCCCCCACTTAGAAATCCTTAAAATATGCCCTGATCCCACTGTTGTCATGAAGGAATAATAATCTACAATTCTATTTGGCGCTAAATTGTATAAATTACACATATTTTGTAAAAAAACATACACTTCATTCAACCAGTAACTTGTAAAGAATAAGAGATTGATATTTAACTCATTAACTGGCAGTACCCTACCACTGACAAGTAAAATCGTCTGGCATTAGACAGAGTAAAATACTAATAAAAGTAGGGTGCATCTGGGCTTGCCAGCTAATGGGTTAAAAGAATATATTTTTATAAATATCACAAAAATATATATCATACACAGTAGAACACTGTTTTCATATTAATTGTTAAATGGGGTTCACAATTGACAGTATCACTATGCCAGACAGTTTAGTACATATGACAAATAAAATGGCTGATATAAATTTCACTAGCAGAGACTATTTCCATATTAACACAACAAAGATTTTATTTAATTTTATGATGTCATTGCTGAAACATGTTAGGTTCACAATCTTCTCGATAGTCCATAATATACTACAATCAGGTATGTGAAAAAATTGTAGATGCATGGATGTTGTCAGAATACCAGGTGTCGCTAACACATCCTCGCACAGTTTCAACAGCCTTTTTAAACACATTGATACACGACGTCAACATGTGGTATTCAGGGATGGAGGAACACAAATGAACTATTTATTCTACATGGATGTGTTAGCAAATAGGTCATATTATTGAAGTCTATTCATCAGTAGCAAATAAATGTTAACTATGTTGAAAATCAGGAGTATAATTTAACACATGTATATAGTCTGTGAATTTAATGTATAAAGTATATATAAACACAGCATATCAGATCCATACATTGGCTAGAATTGACTAGTCAAAGCTGCAGTGTTCCGTGTGTTTGTTCACCCTACAATACAAATATGAGAGTGATGTGTAAATGTAAAGTACAGGCAAATGATTGCTTGAAAAGACATTAAATATAAGCGATTTAGTAATTTAGAGGAGAATTTGCCTATGGATATGAAGTATGAATTTCTATTATGAAATTATAAGTATGTGATTGTGAGACTGTCTGCAATAAAAGTCATGCCAAAAGGAGTATTGTACAGTCTTATATTTTACCGTCTTAACTATTATATACTATAAACAAGACTATATTTGTACACAATATTTTATTTAAAGAAATGTGACCACTATAAAATTATGTGGAATTGCTAAATGTGAACTTAAAATGTGAGATTAGCTAGTATTCATGGTAGTCAAATTTACTTTAGTATTGAAAACTTATGTGCATAAACAAGATGCTATATTTTACAATTTACGCGTCAATGTTATATTAATATGTTGTAGTATTTCTTACCTTGATCTTCGTCCTTCGATAGTTCGACTGTTTCACTGTTTAGTTTTCCTTCAGAAATAGAACCACTAAATTTTGAAGCATTCTTTGATTTCTTTCCAGTCTATCCATAGGTCTATATCTTCGTATCTCCACGTTTTTATATGAATTAACGACATTTGTCAATCGCCATGTTGAATTTAAGATCTAGCCTGCGAACAGGCAAAATTGAATGATGTAAATCATGTAATGCCTTGGAGAACATTACGTCATTGCATTGTAAGCCATTTACTGATTGGTTATCAATTTAAATAAGCTCGTCGCTGGATGGCTTTTAGCTAACAGCTAACAGCAAACAGCTAACAGCAAACAGCTAACAGCACGCGATGGCAATATATCTGCATTCGCAGATACAAAAATTCATCGATATAGACTCCAAGTGCCTTTGTTTCTCTAACCCTTGGTATATCACCAACATAAACATTAGGGCAACAAATATGTTATTGAAATTGTGCCGTGATCCAATTAGTAGGTATTCTATGGTGCGCACGCAGGCAAACACGCTGTGTATACCACATGTCGTTCGTGAGGATACCAAAAATACCTGTAAATGACCGGTATATTTGGCCAGTGGCATTATCGTGGCGATGAGGTTCATCGAAGGCAAGATTATTGCTGATTGAAAACCTTTACCAATACTCCGCGATACGCCCTGAAATATGATCGTCTGTACAATTTTCCTTTAGTAAAAGGTCTTATTTAGAACACTTGTGAATGTGTTGTGCCTCTTCAAATGGGTTTGCTTTTGAGCACGACAGACTCCCACATGCCGTTGATAAATATCACAAATATATGATCTAATTTCCAAAACAATTTATTAGCTTTGCACAGTGGCATTATCGTAGCTGATGAGGATCATCCGAGGCGCGATTATTGCTAATTGAAAAGTTATACTAATACCCGCCAGACGCCCTGAACTTTCCGTTCTTCATTGGACCGATATTTTACCTAACACAAATTTGAATCAAACAAGCTACTCAGCATAGCAAATATTTAGCCTAAAAATAAGTTTTTATGATGCAAAAGCCAAGAACGAAAAATGTAATCAATTGAAATCCCTCGTTTCTTCCAAAAAGCTTTTCATGTTATTATAGGCCTTGTACTTTTTAAGTGGTTTGGATATAAAATATCATTGACCTTATCTACACTAGTTTTACTGGAGCAATTGAGTTGTGGACTGACTGGCACTACGGGAAACTATTAAAGCTTCTATAATGAGTTCACCGTGCACAAATCTTATTAGTATTTCAACACCACGATTGAATGATTAGGAAAGATGATGCATTTGGATGATTTAATTATGCCAATAACTTTTAATATATTTACTCGTGAGCAATAGTGGGTAATAGTTGTCGAAAGTTGTTTTCCATTTACATGAAAAAACCATCAGATTCGACGTCAAATATTTAATAGCAAAATTTCGTTCAGAATATGTTTCTTTCATTTATTGAAATTGGCCTCTTAGAAATACTAACTATATTTTTTATAAGATAATCTGTCCTGTGCGTTGATATGGGAATAAATATCACTTCATTTTTAACAGGATATGTACGATTGGAGAATATAATTAGATTGAAGATATCTTCTCTCCTAATAAGCATTATGCGTACTTATATGAACTTTGCATGTTTATCATGAAGAGCCTGGAACTAGAAAGATAACGAGTGAAAGTATTAAAGGAACATGGTCGATGTAAGAAAGCGTTTGTGTCGAAAGAAAGCCAAACTTTTTTAATCAAACTGTTCGCAATATTTCCATATCATCGAAATCCAAGCACCCAAATTGACGAAAATAACTATATCCATAACGCTTCTCATTGTGTGATGATACCCCCAAATTTGGCCCAAAAGAGGCTAAGTGCATGAAAACGAGGCCTAATGCCCTCTTAGTGTATAAATAATATCGATTTTTTCAATCAGTGCATCAAATTTGACCAAAATTGGTAACTCTCATCATCTACCTCGTCCGATGACGTAATTTATTGTTTTACCGCTGATCAGCCGCCTTGTACTCCTCTTTTAGAGGGGTTAGGTGTACAGGAAGATAGATAGATCTCATATTTTCACCAAAACGAGGCTAAACATGAAAACGAGGCAGGCAACCACACTTGACCAACATTACTAACATTTATAACATTCCTTGTTGGATGACATCATACCCTTATAAACTGAGTTCTGTTGTTTCTACCAACCAAACCGATATTGTGTGTATTACAGAGACTTGGTTTTCCCCTCTATGATTCCTGATGCTGCAATATCTCTTCCAAATTTTAATGTTATTAGAAATGATCGCTCGTCGTCTAGTGGTGGTGGAGTCTGTATTTTTATAAACAATATCATATATTGTCAACGTCTGGCTGCTTTTGAAAATCCTACAATTGAGTATTTGTGGTTACTTGTTAGACCCAAATGGCTCCCCCGCTGGACCTCAGTTATCCTACTGGCTGTAATTTATCACTCCACGTCGTCTGGTCACACTGAGAATGTAAACCTAAATTCGCATATTCAAACCAATGTCGATACTTTCATGCAATCACATCCTGAAACTCTTGTTTTAGTCACAGGCGACTTTAATTATAGGAGTACTGGTTTTCACGCAAAATACATTCAAAGATCAATTGGCCTTTTCCAAATAATTAAGGTGCCCACTAGAGATAATGTAGCCTTAGACTGGTGCTTAACTAGCCGTAACGACAGCCTATATGAGCGCGCCTATCCAACTTCCACCTTTAGGAAAAAGTGACCATAATATGCTTTGTATGAAATCTCAAAATCCCCCTGTAAAACCTGATAAAACCAAGGTGTGGAAACGAGACCGAAGGGAAAGTTCATTACGACCGTTTGGACGCTGGATAACTTCGTTTGATTGGTCAGATATTCTTACCACAAACGCGTGCGAAGCTAAATATGGAAAATTCAATGACTTAATGAGTGACATGATTGATCTTTTACTCCCTTTGAAAAAAACTAAAGTAGCAAAGTGTGACAAACCATGGCTGACGTCATCAATAAAATAGTTAATGATTAAACGACAAAGAGCTCTCCGTCATCATGGAAAAAAATCCGATGTATATAAACTCTGGCGAAATAAAGTCCAGCAATCAATCAAATTAGCTCGATTTAAGTATTATGCCCAATCACTTGAAAAACTGAAAACGTCCAATCCCTCAAGATGGTGGAATGAAATCAAGTTGGTAGGTGGTATATCCTCTAAAAGTTGTTGGTACAATCAACTACTTTCTAATGATGTTCCTAATTGCCATGACTTGGCTGAAGTATTTAACAATTTCCTTTCTGGCCTTACATCACATTTCGTTCCTTTAACATGCGATAACGAACAATTGGATCTTAATGCATTACCTGAAAATGACATTTTATTGGTGGTGATGTGGTGGAGAGAGTCCCTTATTTTAAACTACTAGGTGTGTGGTTGACCAATGATCTTTCGTGGGATATACACGTGGACAAAACCTTAAAGAAAGCGAATTCACGTATTTAAAGCTGGACTGAGCCCTTTAGACATTGTCCATATTTATTGTTCAGTTAGAAGATCTCAAATGGAATATGCCTCACCAGTTTAGTCCGCTCTTCCAAAAACATTATCAGAACTTATCGAGTCCGTACAAAAGAGAGCTTTAAAAATTGCGTATCCCACTTTATCTTATGAAGAAGCATTGCAGAAAAGTAACATTAAATTACTGAGCACAAGAAGAGATGAAGCATGTAAGAGATTAATTAACTCACTTCGAGACCAAGATCCACCATACAACCCCTTAACTGTAATAGTTAAATCCGGCCTACCAGACCGAACTCATTATTATGATCTGCATAATAATAATCCGGAACTTTTACCGATATTGTCCGAACGTCTTAAGAACTTGGTCACCATTAAATATAGCTAAGTTTTGATGAATACTTATTTATAATAGGTATTTTAATAGCTGTTTTGGTTATAGTATATTTTATATTATAATTTAACTTCAGTAATGTATTTTTAAACTTTCAGACATTAACGTAAATATTCTTGCTCCATGTAATTCAGTTTTTGTAACTGCAAAATAGATTTTAATAAACTAATAATAATAATAATACACCAAAATGAGGATAAACGCATGAAAACGCGGGACACGGCAAGACTAATTCTCCTTATAACATCGATTTTTGAAATCAGCGCATCAAACTTGACAAGAATCGCTACTTTTCAATAACGAGAACCACCCCCTCCCCAATCCTGCGCGAGCAGGTTTGCAAACACGTGAAAGTGACTCTCACCTGCCATTTGTGAATATTACAAAACGTAAGAAGATGCTTCCGAAATTCCTAAAACCACTGACAGCTCCGACGAAATCCATTGCAGCTCCTTCCCCAACCACTTCTTCCACCACGGCTTCGTCACCTGTACTTCTTCCGCAGTAATTTCTTCAGCGCTATCTTCACCTAGTGAGCAGTGGCTACGATAACACCCCGCCAGATGGCTGAAATATGGGCGACTGTGCAAATTTTTTTGGTCCTTCATTGGACGGTTATTCTACAATAAAAAATGTTTAAAAATACTATCTGGACAACGTTGTCATCGTTTATCGTATTAATTCAACACTCTCCTCTATATTGATTATATAAAGCCAGTTAGATGTTTAAGGCACCAGCCTCGTATATATTTTACCATTTCAGATCGGCCTTGATTTGAGTTTCAGCCACCTTTCACGTATTTGACGTAGTACACTGTGAGCATTCCAGGCAGTGATTTTTATTTGTCATTTAAGCACTGAAACGATGGTTAATTTAGAAAAAGAATGTAATTATGTGTGAATTACTACAATAACTGGTATTATTATTTATTGAAAATAATTCAAGAGTTTTGACTGACTAAGAGCTGTCGCTGAATAGTCATATCCGCTCGGTAGCTGCCCAAATTTGGAGTTATGACATCACCGTGGAATATTGAAAACAAATATACCACGTTTGACGTAATTTCGTGGTGTATTGAAAAACAATGTAACACGCTATGACGTCACGCTAATTTATGCGACCTTGTAATCTGACAACAGTTTTAAGAAATATTCTTTCCAAGTCTGATTGGCTTATTCATGCTTCCGAACACTATATTATTGTTGCTCCATCTTCAGCAGCTTGGCGTAATCTTGTGTAGAATAAACAAATAAATAATAAAACAATTATTGAATTCGGTTCTCGCAGGATATGAGGAATTATTAAGGCCTCCGTTTGTGTTATCTAACACAAACCTCGGCCTTAATAATTCCTCATATCCTACTCGACCTCATTCAATAATTGTTTAATAGTCACCCCTGATCTCAGAATTGAAACAGACTGGAAAGCGCGACTTATTATTTACAATTAGAAACATTTTTTTTCTGTTTAGCAGCAGAAACAGTTAAATTTTGTTGAATATTACTGTATAACAGGAAAACCAGGACAACTGGATGGCACTGCCATGGAATTTTTACTAACGCAACCGTCTATTCATCACTGAACGGTTGTTTACCATTTACATGAAACCCCATCTTGTTCAACATCGTGTATACAAAACGTAACATTTCGATTTAAACAAATTGTTCATTAAGGTAATTATCCGGTTAGCCAACAAAATAGGCGTGGTCCCTTTCATTTCTATACACACTATGTGATCGTTATGCCAAATAATATTCTTACGTCAGTTTGTTATGCTGCGCGCGCATTCATGTAGATAAACAGAGAAGACTCCCACATGTCGGCCATGAATATTCCAAACTTAAGAAGAAGTTCTGAAAATGTTCGCTAGCTTTGCGCAGTGGCGTTATCGTAGCCGATGAGGTTCATCCGAGGCGCGATTATTGCTGATTGAAAACTTATACCAATATCCCGCCAGATGGCCTAAAATATGGTCGTCGGTGCAATTTTTCTTGGTCCTTCATGGGACCGATATTTTAGCAAACACAAATTGAATATACGACATATTTACACAGCATAGCAAATATTTAGCTTATAAAGTGAGCATTGTTTCAGGACTGTATCTTGAATTACCTCAAAATTTTAGTATTTTATAGATTTACTGTAATATTTGGACTATCTGTAATTTCGGAAAGTGTAGAGCCCCCTGATGCTACATGAAATTATTGGAATAGGATTTTTGTAAAGTCTAAGTACCAATATTAAAGAAACATTCTTATTTTGCTATGTATAGTTAGATGTTTTGCGTTTTATAATCTGCCAATTTTACAAAAGTCAGGGTAGAGAGTTTAAGTTGACTTCCGACAATATTATACTCAAGCGAGCTCCATTTCCACATAACATATTTACCAGAGCCTACCCGCTTTAAACCACAGTGCTCCTTTGCGTCGCTTTCCTAACCCTCGAGGTTCAATTGACAGATAAATCTCCCATCAGTGTTCGATAATATATTCAATGATAAACAGTTTGTACCGATGGCACACCATCTCTTGCATTCAATCACGTAGTAGGAACCCACGAAGGACGTAGCCAATTGCTCTTGAGAACGATGAGGAAATACAGGAGCCAGCCTCGTTAGCTTCTGCAAGTGGAAACATGCACAAAACATCGTAGATGAAATAAGGAGCAGAATAGTCGCAAATCATGTTGACATGGTGCATGACAAGATTAGCATGGTGCCATGGTAACTGTCACTTACCATTCTGCTTCTTATTTCATCTACGACGTTTTGTGCATGTTTCTCCTGTATTTCTTCATCGTTCTCAAGAGCAATTGGCTACGTCCTTCGTGGGTTCCTACTCAGTGAAATGAAAGTAGCCTCAGTACGTGATTGAATGCAAGAGATGTTGTGCCATCAGTGCAAACTGTTTATCATTGAATATATTATCGAACACTAATGGGAGATTTGTCTGTCAATTGAACATCGAGCGTTAGGAAAACGACGCAAGCAGCACTTTTTAAAACATGGATTTTCAGGGGAGTGCTATGGTTTAAAGGTAGTCTCCGGTTAAATAAGCGATGTGGAAATACATGGAGCTCGCTTGGGTATAATCCCCGAGCCGGCGCGAAGAGCTGTGCGAGGGTACTAATTCCGCTCGGATATTTACACCCGGATATGTGAAAAACATAGCGGAATGCAAAGTCGTCCACCATTTTTTTTTGTCATGGACGGACGGTTTTTAAGTGATGCGCATGCGCGAGTTCAAACCGAGAGAAGACTTCCATTTTGCAAACTTTTTTCAAAAATAGTTTTGCACTCATTTTATAAGTAAGTCTCTATGTAAGTAAGTTTATATGTTAAGTCTCCAAAACAAGATAAATGAAAATTATTTAGAGGACAAATTAACAAGAGGAAAAACAGTCGAAAGACCGAAAAAGGAGCGTTTTAAACAGGCAAGTGTCTATTTTGTTTTGCCGATTTATAGCATGCAGTATAGTTTGTGAATTTGAAAATGTGTAGATCATTCTGTGTGGTCAATACAAGATTGATTGATCTTAAGAGTATTTTAGTACTGATTCAAATACGTTATAGAAAAATATAAAACATATTAAATCTCAAAAATTTCATTTCAAAAGCAAGTGCGAAGTATAAAAATACTGCTCGAAAAGCAGTTGAAGTTTTTTGAAAATTTCGAAACGTTTTGTGAACGTCTAAGGTTGAATGTTATAGTAAATCAAAGCTAAAAGAGAACATAATAGCATACCCAATTTATATAGTTGGGCAATTGATAATTTTATAGTTAAAAAAAATATAACAATATTATGTTGCGTGTTAATCAAAATATTGCAGTAAATCTATAAAATGCTAAAATTTTGAGGGAATTCAAGATACAGTCCTGAAACATTGCTCACTTTATAAGCTAAACATTTGCTATGCTGTGTAAATATGTCGTATATTCAATTTGTGCTTGCTAAAATATCGGTCCCATGAAGAACCAAGAAAAATTGCACAGACGACCATATTTTAGGCCATCTGGCGGGATATTGGTATAAGTTTTCAATCAGCAATAATCGCGCCTCGGATGAATTATTATTATGAACTATATTTCAACACGGTACAATTTCACCTTATAAAATAATTATGTACAAAGAAAAGAAAAGGTGATCTTCCAACCGGCCGTGCTTACACTAGTAAAAATATGAATTACGATATTTGCAAGAAGATTATTATAACTATAGATAACAACAAAGGGAAAATGAATATGATACTTAATATTAACATGCACGTTTTATGTTAGATTTAAAATTAGCAATAGTTTCCGAGGACTTTTGTGATGAAGAAAGGTAGTTCCAGACTTCCGCCCCTCTATATGAGAATGCATTTTCATATTGTTTGTTTTTGGTTTAGGTAATGTCAAATTGGCTCTCGATTGTCTTGTGTTATGGTCGTGTACGTCACTAATATTTGTAAACATATCACACAAATAATCAGGAACCATTTTGTTTTTTACCTTATACATGAAAATTGAAAGTTGTTGGATCCTTCGTTTTTCGAGGTTGGGAACTCCTAGCTTACTTAATATGTCAGCTGATCGTGTCGTGTAATTCTCACGTGTGATTATTCGAAACGCCCTGCTCTGTAACTTTTGTAGTTTATCTGCTAATGTTTTCCCTAGACAACCCCACACTTGAGCACAATAATCGAAGTAAGGTTGGATTATGGATTGGTATATTGTTATTAGGGTATTGTATTCAATTGTATCTCGAAGTCGTCTGAGTATACCGAGGCCTGAAGTGACCTTTTTTGAAATGTGTTCGACCTGCGCTGACCAGCTTAGAGACTCATCTATCATTAGGCCAAACGATTTTGTCGTTTTAACTCGTTTAATTTCTAAATTACCAACATTGATAACCGGATTATTATTATTATTATTACACACTTTATTTAAAGACGCTAGCCCCGACAACTATGTAAAAGTTGATTTCCACGGGAGGCGTCAATATAAAAATATTACATAGTAAAAAAAAGGAAGGATATAAAGAGGACATGCAACTATATACATAAATTATATACATTATCAAAACTGAGAAATGAAGGCTACTGAAGATTACGGTGTGTCCCAGGTAGAGATATGACTTGGTTATTAACATCGAATATTTTGTTTGATACAATTTTTAAACGAGGAAACTGATTGAGCTAGCTTAGCTTCAAGCGGGAGGTCATTCCACATAAAAGCCCCGCTGTATTTAAAGCTTCTTTTAAGAAATTCTCTTTTTGGCTTTGGAAGGGCCAGATCGGTTTGGGAATTTCTAAGATTATAATTATCTTGTAAAGTATTCCTACTTAAGAATGAATCTTTCAGGGTCGGTGCAGCACTATTGCTCAAGACTTTATATACGAATGTAGCCTTAGATAAGTACCATCGTGTTTCCAAATTTTCCCAGTCAAGAGATCGGAGAACGTCAGCAGATCTAATCTCATAACTGGCGCCAGTTATTATTCTGGCGGCCCGATTTTGGAACTTTTGTAATTTATCTCTCAGGGTTTTGTTACAGGTGCCCCAAAGAGGAGAGCAGTAATCGAAATAAGGCTGTACGAGAGCATTATAAATTGATATCAAGGTGTTTGCAGGAACATAGGCTTAATACGCCTCAGAACCCCAATGCCAGCCCCGGCTTTTTGCAAACCATTTCAATATGGTCGTCCCAACTCAATGTTTCATCAAGTTTAACTCCCAAACACGGGATTGAATGCACTCTAGGAATCAGTTGGTCATTAATCATTACGGAAGATCATTGTCAATTTTAGCAAGGTTGTGATAGGATCCGACATACATTAATTTAGTTTTTGTTGAATGATGCTGCAGTTTGTTTTTGACGAGCCATTGACTAACATTGTTTAAGTCATGATTTAAATTAGCATTCAGTTCTGTACAGTCTTTGCAGAAGAAAATATCTGTGAATCATCAGCATATAAACAAGGGGTTGTCTTCTCAAGACAATCAGGCAAATCATTTATATAAAGTAAGAACAATAGGGGCCCAATATGGATCCTTGAGGAACCCCACATACAATCCTTTTGGAGCTGACATTTCGCCATTAACAAATGACATCTGTTCCCTGTCAGAAAGATAGGACTCGAACAGATTTAATTCAATATTTGAAATCCCAAATTGTTCTTTCATTTTGCGCAGTAGAATGTTATGATTAATAGAGTCAAAAGCTTTTCGGATATCAACAAAAACAACACCATTCAATTCACCATTGTCCATGCTCTCATACCATGCATCACACATCTGAATGAGAGCTGCCAGAGTAGAATTTTTAGGCGGAACCCAAATTGATGTTTAGAGAGTAGAGAATTGGCGTTCAGAAATTCATATAATTGATTAAAAACGGATCTCTCAAAAATTTTACTAATAATTGGTAAGATTGATATTGGGCGATAATTCTCACATTTTTTCTATCTTCTGACTTATAAATGGGTATAACCCAAGCCTTCTTCCAATCATCTATGTAGACACCGGATTTGATACAGAGATTAAAAATCCACGTTAGAGAAGGGCTAATTATTTCAGCTGAGATTTTAAGTACCCTTGCGGGGATAGAATCAAGGCCAGTCGATTTTGATGATTTAAGATTACTTAACAAAAGAAATACTTCGTATTCACTAATTTCAGACAGGGTAAATAGAGTCTCTGGACTAGTGACGGACTTTCTGATTCTGACAAGTCCGTGGCGTCGGGGTCAATTTCAGCAGATAATTTTGGCCCAATGCTCACAAAGAAGTCGTTAAAGGCCTCAGCTATCAGTAAATTATCAGAAACAATAGTATCGCCTATTATTAATTGGGGAATGTTGTTTGATTTGTAATTCTTACCCAAAAGGTGATTAATATGGTGCCAACTTTGTTTGAGATCTTTGGTCTGAGCACAAACCTCAAATTTGTCGCAAAAATAACTCTTTTGGATTTATACAATTCAGAGTTAACTTTATTGCGAGTGTCTTTGTATTTCGACCAGTGTAATTGGGAATTAAATTTCACTGCTTTCTTTTGTGAAAATCTCTTGCTCTCATCAGATTTTTTATATTTGGAGTAATCCACGGAAGTGAGTTACCTCGGGTTCTCATGCATCTAAATGGTGCATGTCGGTCAAGTATTTGCAAGTAAAATGATTTCCATAAATGCCAACAAGAGTTTGGGTTAGCATATTGTGTCACATTTTCCCATGGTATCTGTGATAGGTCATTAAGGAAGTCCGTAGCGTTGAAATTTTTAAAGTTACGGACATATCTTACACTTTGTCGAGATTTTGGAGTAAAAAATTTTCTAACGGTAAAAATCAAACTGTGATCGGATATACCAAGATGAATAACTCCGGATTTTGTAATATTTTCTTTCTTATTAGTAAAAATCAAATCGATCAAGGTTGCTGACGTTCTCGTAACCCTTGTGGGTTCGTTAATTAACTGCTCAAATTGGTAGATGCATGAAAGAAATAGCAGCCTACGCGTGTGAGCATCAGGGGGAGACTTACTAACATCACAATTTAGATCACCCATAAGTAATAATTCTTTGTTTTCCAAGTCACATCTTCTCAGAAAATTTTCGAAATCATCAAACAAGCGAGTAACTGAGCCAGGGTCTATACCATGTAGATACTAAGAATGGCTTACTGCATGGTCTACTAATTTCAACACATAATATTTCCAGCGAGCATGCCGTTAGTAAGTCATTCCGTTCGCTAAAGGGAATAGTCTCCCGAATATACATCAATACACCGCCTCCGTAACCGTTGCGATCTTTTCGAATTAGTTGAAAACCGCTAATGTTTATTTCGTCGTCCGAAACCGACTCGTCAATTTTAGTTTCATTGATAGAAAGGATATCTAAGGAATTATTTAGCATAATTACTCGAAGTTCATCAATGTGCTTAGATAGGCTATTAATATTTAAGCATGCGATTTTTAACCCTTTCAAATTACTTAAGTCATTAAGGGAGAATTGATTATTATTATTAACATCACTACTTATCTCGAATGGGTCACACCAAGGTTCAGTCAGGACCTCCTTGAACGGCTGCTGGGCCTTTGGGGACTCAGCATCATACTCAGAATGTCCTCCAGAAAGCTCAGCCGAGCTGTGTTGTTGAGAAAATCCTGATTGCGAGAAAATCCTGAGTCCGCTTCCAAAGTTACTTGGCTAAGCCTTTTCTTGGTACCAATTATCATATATTCGGTTTTACTGTTGTTTAAAGTTAATTTATTTGCGGATAGCCAATTTGCAACATTGTTTAAATCGCAATTCCATGTTTCTTCAATTACTTTAATATCATCACTTGTTGTTGCAATTTGGGTATCGTCTGCAAACATGTCTGCTTTTGCCCTGTTTAGACACTTTGGTAAGTCATTGATGTAAATTAAAAATAGCAATGGGCCTAAACCAGAGCCTTGCGGTATGCCTGTTTTCATAATTGATGGGCTTGATGTATTACCATTCACACAACAGTACTGGGTCCTATTTGATAGATACGACTCCAGCCAGCGATGCGCTGTTCCTTTTATTCCATAACTTGCTATTTTGTTTAAAAGTATGTTATGGTCGACAGTATCAAATGCTTTTTTTAGGTCCAGAAACACAATCCCATTTAGTTTTCCAATGTCAATGTTTTTATACCACTCGTTAGTAATATCTAGCAGTGCTGTAACAGTTGAGTGTTGTGGTCTAAATCCGTGTTGGCAATTTGTAAGTAGGTTAAAGTCATGTAAATAATTATAGATTTGGTTATGAATCAGCTTTTCCGCAATTTTGGCAACTACTGAAATAACGGATATCGGTCTGTAATTGGTCATTTCATCTTTAGCTTCAGACTTAAATATCGGAGTAATCCTAGCGATTTTCCAATAATTGGGAAATATGCCTGTTATAATGGAGTGGTTAAATATGGATGTTAGAAATGGTGCAATAACTGATGCTGAAATTTTTAAGATACGAGCTGAGATACCATCAATTCCAGATGCTTTGTTGGGCCCTAAACCGTGGAGTAGTTTTAAAACATCACTTTCTAGAATTTCTTGAAAGCTAGGGAGCCCATTAACTGGATGGTTTATATCACTAAGAAAACTATCCGGTGAAATACTGATCGAGGAATTTCGTTCGCAAGTTTTTCTCCCAGTTCAACAAAATATGTATTAAAGGCATCTGGAATCAGAGTTTCATCAATTATTTCACCATTCCTATCTTTCATTTCTGGGATTTTATTTTTATTTGACGTTCTATTCATCAATTCGTTGAGTGTTTTCCATGTTTGGTTTAAATTTCCTGAATTGCTATGTAGTTTGCCTTGATAATACGAACATTTTG